>OY821518.1:96191447-96711447 GCA_963682025.1 Cordilura impudica
GAAGATAGACAATTATTAACTAAAACGAAGCTTTATCGATCATAATGGAGACAAATCTAAGTAAACGGCAATATTTAGTAATTAAAGAGTTTATCAACTCGAAGTTATCATTTAGTATGCTGCTATCAATAAATTTTAAAAGCGAAGAAAAAATACTACCCAGATTCTGAAAGAACGACCGTTAGTGAATCAAATGTTGAAGTGGAATTGCAAAATTTACTTAATCGCACAGCAAATCGTATAGTAAAACTTCAAGAGGAAGTGTTTGATCATTTATCTGAAGATTCATTGAAAAATCCTGTACAGATAGTAAAATGGGGTTTTGATGGAAGCAGTGGACACAGCGAATATAAGCAAAAATTTCAAAATAATAATCTAAAGACAATTGCTTGTTTGTCACTTGATATGTTCCGCTTCAACGCGTAACGAATGAAGGAGTTGTCATATGAAAAAATCCACGTCCGTCATCAACGCGTTTTTGTAGGCCCATTCGTTTCCAATTTAAAAAAGAAACTGCGGAGCTATCAATTGAAGAAGAACGATACATAAGAAATAAAATAGAAAGACTGGAGCTGACAGAAATTAAGCTAGGCAATAAAGAAATATATGTAAAGCACAAATTTCAATTAACCATGGTTTATGGAAAAGCGTGTAATGACCTAAGCGGTACGTCCAGTGCAAAGTGTTACATTTGCGAAGCAAAACCAAAAGAAATGAATGATATCGCGAAATTTCAAGAAAAACGAGTTCATACAGAGCGTTTATCATTTGGTTTATCACCATTACACTCGTGGATTAGATTTTTTGAACACTTCCTACATATTTCGTACAGAGACGACATCAAAAAATGGCAAATAAGATCGCCAGAAGATAAAATAAAATTTTCCGAAAGAAAAACGTTCTTCAATCTAAATTCAGAGCAAAACTTGGACTAATAATAGAAAAATCTAAAGTCGGAGGTAGTTGGAATTCAAATGATGGAAACATTGCGAGGACATTTTTTAGGAACTTGGAAATATCAGCTGAAATTACTGGTATTCTTCTTAACCTTTTGGAAAGATGTTGCGCATTGTTACAAGCCGGGCCTGTTCTAGCCACTTGGAAGCCCGGGTCAAGAAACATACGTGGCCCTCTATATAATTAAAAAAATTGTTATTTTGGTAAAAAAATTTATTAAATTAAAAAATTTTTAGTTCATAATTCAAAATATATAAAAAAAAACAAAATATAATGAAATAAAAAAATACAAAATGAAATATAATGAAAAAAAATTAAAATAAAGCTTTTCGTTCCTTAAGAGCTGCAAATGAAGCTATTAGTTCCAAATAGTCCACATTTTTTGCAATATCCCAATTAATATTTAGTGTCGCCAGACCATTTACACGATCCTGCACCATTGTTACTCTTAAATAATTTTTTATTCCTTTGAGTACGCTGAAACTCCTTTCTGCCACTGCTACGCTAATGGCAAGGTAAAAAATATTCTTAGAGCAATAGCAATATTTGGATATGTATTTAGAAAACCCATTTCAATTATTTCTTTTAAAAGTTCACACGGTTTCGTGCAGCCTTTAAAATTGTATTTATACACTCTTTTTAGAAATTTAAATTCTTCTACAATTTCTTCATTAATTTGATTTTTATATTTTTTCTCCAAAATAATTGCTGCTGCAATTAAGCTATTCTCATCCTTCTCATCAAAATTCCATAGAACTTCAAATAAGTTGCATATAGAGGAAACAGCTTTAAATCTTCGGGTAAGTCCATCTATTACTGATTCAATGATCTTGTTAAAAATGTCATTGTGAAAATATACTTGTGCTGATACTTGATCTTTTATTCGTCTATTTGTTGTAAATTCTGTAACAGTTTCATTAGCTGCTGCTATTTGCTTAGACTCGGAAAGAATCGAAGACCATGCATTTTTTATTTCCTTTATATCTTCAATAAGTTTGTCAATATTAATTTTTTCCGTTGTCAATGTTGATTTCCGTGCTTGTTTGATGCAATAAAACCAAAACCTTTATTCAAATTGTAGACATTAATACACATTCAAATGCAGACAGATATTTTTTAAACGATTTAATCTGAGCCTGAGCGTCAGCTGGAAGACTACATAGCTTAAATTCGTTGACAGCTAATAATAAGGATTTCAAATGAAGGGCAACTGGCTTAACAGCATCTATTCTTGCAGACCATCTAGTTTTTGAAATGTTGTGTAAAGAAATTCCGTGACGATGTTTTTTTAAAACCTCCCATCTTTTTGAACTACTACAAAAAAAATTATATACCTGTTGAATAGTTCTGAAGTATGTTATTGCTTCTTTACAGCATTCTGCTGAGTCAGCTCCAACAAGATTTAAAGTATGATTGCCGCAGCTGCTGAACGTGCAATTTGAATTTTCGAGCAAAAGGAGTGCCCTTACGCTGTTATATTTTCCAGCCATATTGGCACCATTATCATATCTTTGCCCGACATAGTTCTGAAAATTCAAGGTTAAATATTTTAAGAGACTTAATAAGCAATTTCTTTTCCGGTTTTTTCCGAAAAATCATCAAAACATAGAAAGCGTTCTTCAATTGAAGAATCCAATTCACTTAATTTAACATAACGAATAATCAAAGTTGTTTGCTTCTTATGAGATGTATCTGGAGTTGTATCAGCAATAGTAGAAAAATACTTAGCGTTATTAATTTCATCAATAATTTTTCTTTGAACAAATGAGCCACAAAGGTCGATAAACTCGTTTTGAATTTTATTTGAAAGATAATGAACATGCAATCTTTTTTTTTCTTCTTGTGATGCTCTCTCTAACTTTTGTAACATGCTCTGATAATATCGGATCATATATACTTAAAAGTTCAACTAAGCCAAAAAAAATTCCATTATTTGGGTTTCCAATACGCTGATTAGATCCAAAAAAAAACTAGTCTTCTCTCGGAGAGAAAAAATATTATATCAAGAAAACGCTCCAACAGCTTTTTCCAATATGTAACTTCATTTTTTTGTTCTTTTTACCAGTAAGTTATCTAATCCACGATTAGCTAAAGCAGCTTTTTGCGCATTTTTCCATGAAATATACATTTCCTTGTGTAAAATAGAATTCTCGTGAGATTTTATCCGGTCATTTAACTTCTTCCAACCATTTTTTATGTTGTATCCCAATTTATCTGTTAAATATGAGAAATGCGTGTCGTTGTTTAAAATGTAACATAGAGCACAGTAAATTGATTGGTTTTGGACGCTCCAGCATATCCAATCTCTTTCACACGATTCTCCATTTGCAAGTTTTTTTTTGAAAGTAAACGGTATGGAAATCCACGGTTGGTTGCGTCTTTCGAAATAGTTTTTGGGATTTCAAACCGAGTAATTTTCATAAATGATTTCATTTGCGCCTGATTATTTTTATCAAGCACTCCAATATCCCTACTTTTTAATGTTTCAGTATTCAATAGATTTACTTCAATTTCTTCACCTTCCTCTATTTCGATAACCGTATCGCTTACTGCAGTTTCAACTGTGGATTTTTCTGTATTAAATGTTGAAGGTCTTTCTGGTTGATTTGATGAATCCTTATTAAAAAAATTGTGAAATCGGTTCTAAACATTTAATAGCTGACTCCTTAAGTTTTTTCTTTTGCCTTTTGCTGGCGCCACTTTTAAAGGATCTCTTCATGTTTTAATTATCTAAATACCTAGTATATATATTTTTATTTATTATCAATAATCAAAGACACAAAAAATATTACCAGTTATTTTAATTTTTGGAAGTTTAACGAATTCAGTTATAAAATTCAATAACACTTTAATAATGAATAGAACAAAACACTTTAACAATATTTTTAAGGTTTAACCACCTCCAAGATAGACCACTAAATACTTAATAAACTTTTATTATAAAAATTTGAACTCATGTAGCAACTCAAAGCCTACTACGATTTTTTATTTTTTATTTAAAAATTTCAAAGCCTACTACGATTTCTTATTTTATATTTGAAAATTATAATTTTAAGATTTTTTTTGTTGTGCCCTACGTAAAAGTGTGAAATAAACTTTTTAATAGTTTTGTATTGTTTCAAATATGTACTGTTGTTTGGAGGCCCCCCTGAATTAAGAGGCCCATGTCAAACGACCCTCCTGACCCCCCCTCTTCCTGGGCCTGGTTACAAGCCATATCATCTGGATATAATATTAATATTGAGAAATTAAGGTGTATGCTTGAAACTGTACCTTTTAGTTCAACAATATCCCTGGTTTAACCTTCCTCCTTCAGTCCATAAAATACTGATTCATAGATCTGTTATTATTGAACATGTGCTTTTATCGATTGGCGAACTCTCAGAAGAAGCAGCTAAAGCCAAAAACAAAGATATAAAAATGTTTAGATTACGACACGCTCGAAAAATATTGCGAATAACAACAAATATCGACTTGCTTCGTATGTTGCTATTAAGCTCGGATCCAGTTTTGTATAGCGAGCCAAAACCTTATTGCAAGAAAAAAAACAATTTTGTTGCAATCAGCAGCATTAGATTTGTTAGAACAATAAAAATTAACAATAAAAAAAATCATTGTTTATTTGAAAAATGTATTTTTGTTTATTTTATAAAATTAAGTACTAAAAATGGTAGTAAAAAATATTGACCATGCCCATATTCACTGAAATTTATATTAACATAGATATTGATCAACCCCTAAAATTTCCATTTGATATCGCAAACCTAACTATTTTTGCCCACTGCTCCCATACAAGTGGAACCACTGTGCATCGCCATTTCAATTAGAAGTCATCTTAGGAATATGGTTTTATAGTCGAAATGAAATTTTTCTTTCTAGTTGCTGTTAAACTTTTACATTAAATTATATTAATAATACAGGTAGTGTTTAGAGTTTTGTACTTTGAAACAAAGAAGTATCGAAATATTCTAGTAAGTACAGTATTAAGTTTGCAATATGGCAAATTTACAAAAAAAGGTACACATTTTAAATATTTAAAAACTCTTGAGTACATTTTAAGCCATAGGCAGTAAAATTGCGTTCCCAGTTTTTAATATTTTATTCTAAAGAAAGGACCTTTTATTTTTATACAAGTTATTCTTTATACAAGTTAAAAGAAATATATAAAAATACTTATAATCGCTACCTTAAAGTAACAAAGGCATCAAAGGAAATACTTTGTTTTGTTTTGATTCCATAACAAACTAGACACAAATAATGTTCTTTTTATAAATGATACCCTTTTTTTATCCTTTCGGATTTCACACACACAAAAAAAAATTTTTTTTTATGTAAAATATTTCGATGACTCACATATGATGTATCACATACTTAAATTTAATACTTCAAATAATGGGAAAAAAATTCTTATCAAAGGACATTATTTATTTCTTTTATTAGTGGTGGATTAGAAAAGAAAACCAAAAAGGTAATTACAGTCGGACTTGACCGACTATGCGATGCTCTACAGCATGAGTTTCGGGAACATTTTCATCATCATTTGTCTGCTTTTTGTATAAACACTCAGTCGAAACTGCTCTGATTGTGACGTCACTTGTCGAAGGTCACAGTATTGAAGGCACGAAATTTTAGTTAGGTGTGTTACATACCGCCGGAAAGGTTTATTTTCCTAGTGTTTCCCCATGTGTTTTATTTTTGAGTTTTTAGAAACCCATACACACTAATAGGAAAAAAATTCTTTTAGTGGATATGCTAAAAATTGGAAAACCGTTGTCTTGAGTTAAAATAATTTTTTTTTTTTTTATAGATATTCCACTAGCATCACTCTAAGAGACCAAGAAACTCTTAAAGCAAAAAACATATGCTTTCTTTTGAGCAAAAAAAAAAGTCACAAAATTTTTGATTTTGAAAATAAAAGTCAAAAAAATTTTTATTTTTTTAAAATTTTTTTTTCATAAAGATTGAAGAAATACCTATCTAAGCTATTTTCGACAAATTTTGCTAAGAACAATAGGTGAAACGTTACATGGATGAGAAAAAGCACCTGTTTGGCCAAAATATCTCTAACTCAGAGGGTTATTGACCGATCTTGTTGAAAATTCTGTCTAAACTACTATCCAATAGGACTATCCTTGGTGCGATCGGAAGACATCGGTTTCAAAAGTTGGGTCACTTGACTCGAAACGCCCCGTATATATATAAATAAATATATGGGGGGTTTCATGTCAAGTGCACCAACTTTTGAAACCGATGTCTTCCGATCGGGATGAAATTTGCACCAAGGTTAGTTCTATTGGATAGTAGTTTAAACTCAATTGTTCAATAAGATCGGTCCAGATCTCTCTGAGTTAGAGGGGATCAAAATTTGACATTTTGGCCAAACAGGTGTTTCTTCTCATCCATGTAACTTATTACCTATTGTTCTCAGAAAATTTTCTCCCAAATAGTTTTGATAGATATTTCTTCAATATTTCGGAAAAAAATACCTAAAAAAAAAAAAAATGTTTAGACTTTTTTTTTTGCTAAAATAAAGCATTTTTTGCCTTTTTTTTTCAAAAGTGCATTTTTTTATTTTTTTATTTTTTAATAAGAAAGCTTAGGATTTTTCCTTTAAGAGGCTTTTGGTCGCTTAGTGGGATGGGAGTGGGATATCTATCAAAATAAATGTTTTGTAACTCAAGACAACGGTTTTTCAATTTTTCACAAATGCACTATTTTGAATTTTTTCCTATTTGTGTGTAAAACCTTACAAATAAAGCTTATACTGAGAAACTAGACAAATTAACCTTTCTGAGGGTATGTAATATAACTTCATAACATAACAGAAGAGAATGGTTATCTGTAACCTGAAACAGTTATTTGCAACATTTCAATCTGGCTTCACGAAATTAACCCAAATTTACCATGAAAATGTTAAACTGATGTGGAAGGAAATCAACTTAAAGTATTTAACAGATGATTCGGCAGAAGATTTACACGATTACCGCGATTGCCTTAAATTGGCTATGTGTCCTAATGCAACAACTTCTTGCCTCTTAGGTGAATGTACCAATTGCCCGAAAAACACATTCATCAAAGAAAATTTAATCAACTCTTTAGATCGAGAATATATAGAGGATGTCAAATTTGATTCTTGGATTCAGACATTGAAAACAATCATTTTAAATGTGGATGATTTTGTGGAAGAAATGTGTACAGGATTGCTAAACTTGAGAAACCATGACTTTTAATCAAAGAGCAATGGTCATTCTTCAAGGATTTGAAGATACATTTGAAGTATGGTGAATTCGTTATTTCATATGATTTCGCAGAAAACTATAAATATGTTATTCAAGCATTCCACTTCAATAACGACCTAGCAACTATATTCACAGTAGTTATTTGCTACATGAAAGATGAAAAACTGGAACACAAAAGTATGTCAATCATATCCTACGATTTAGAACATGGTAGCGTTGCCGTTTATGAGTACCAGAAGAGAATACTAAAATTTCTAAAATCTAAATTTAGTAAAGAAGGTATACTACGTTTCGGGCGGAGCTCGTCAACATTTTAAAAACAAAAGTAGCTTGGCAAATCTTATGGCCCATGAAAAAGATTTTGGAATGCCAGCTGAGAGGCATTTTCATCCTACTGCTCATGGAGCATGTGATGGTATTGGAGCAAACCTTAAAAGAAATGCAGCGAAGTATAGCCTCCAGTGCTCTCATCAAGATCGCATATTAGATGCGACTGCTTTACTCCATTGGGCAAAGAGTTATTGTAAAAAACTAAAATAGTTTTTAGTAGCAAAGAGGATCATCAGGAAACATTAAAAACACTGAAGACCAGATTCGATGCTGCGGTAACAATCGATGGCACCGCTCAATACCATGCTTTTATACCGCTTGTCGATGGAAGACTCAAGTTGAAAAAGTTTTCTGCCTCTATTTAATGCGATTTCTTTCCAAAGACAACAAATAAATTAGCAGCGAAATCAACAGCTGAACCTAGTAACGCCAAGAAAGGATTGACAAAAAAACGCAGTAAATAAAGGCGACAAAAAAGCTCGATGAAAGACTGGGTATTTAAAAATTTACAAGACTTAAACACTTCATCAGCTACAATAAATAAAGGATAAAAATAGTTATGATATAAATGGATCTAATGCAATTAAGATTAGATTTTAATAAATTATTTATCTTTTTATTTTAAATATTATTATTATACATTAATTTAATTATTATTAAAAATAAATAAAAAAATAATAATTTTTCAACATTTCTGTGGACCAAAAAGCTCTTAAAGGAAAAATCCTAAGCTTTCTTATGAAAAAAAAAAAAAAAAATGCACTTTTTGAAAAAAAGGCAAAAAATGTTTTAATTTAGCAAAAAAAGTCTAAAATTTTTTTTTTTTTTAAGTATTTTTTTCCGAAATATTGAAGAAATTATCTAAACTATTTGGGAGAAAATTTTCTGAGAACAATAGGTAATAAGTTACATGGATGAGAAGAAACACCTGTTTGGCCAAAATGTCAAATTTTGATCCCCTCTAACTCAGAGAGATCTGGACCGATCTTATTGAAAAATTGTGTCTAAACTACTATCCAATAGGACTAACCTTGGTGCAAATTTCATCCCGATCGGAAGACATCGGTTTCAAAAGTTGGTGCACTTGACATGAAATCCCCCATATATGAAGGTAGGGGTTATGGTCCTCAACAAAAATAGTTGATATGTAAAATTATATACATGCACACAGAAAACGGATTCGTTGTGGCAACCAAATTTGTTGCCAATCGAATTTTGTTAGTCCCATGTACTATCACAATATTATGTTGTGTCTACTAAATACCATTTTCGAAATAACCGTACGTAGTTTAAGGCAACTGATGTTGTAACTAAATTCGATTGTGTGAATTAGTCCATGCAATGCATTTTAGATTTTATTTATTGAGGTGCCCTAATGGATATCTACAGTAATTATAACTACACTTTAAAATAACTAAATATTATGTATATATTTTACAGCTTTAAATTAAAAATAAATAAAGTAAAAATATCTTAAACCTCGATCCGAATAAATACTTGCTGGACTTTTTGTACCAGTAGATGATAAATAAGAACTCGTTCGTTCCTGTTTTTATATTTATCATGGGTAGTTAATGAAAATTACCGAGTTGAAAATGCAATTTCTTAGCCGAAGCAGGTGAACTTTTTCAACACTGACCATTTAACAAATAATGCGAACAGGTGGACGAATGAGAAGAAATATTATAATTTGATTATTCGTTAAAGAGTTACACGCATTGGTGGCTGTCTTTGTTGATGTTGCAAGACTTGTTGAAGAGCTTTGTTATTCGCGTTTTTGGCGAAAAGGTGATCCCTAATGCATTGTCGTGTATATATGACGTAGCGTACGACTGTAGGCCAAATGCTAACGTACAGCGTCATGTATACAAACAATGGGGTGGCTCTCATTTCTATGGCACGAGCCATACACACATACTACATATGGTCAATATACTGAATGGAATGCGGCAGCACTTGTATTCTCAGTGAGTAATAATGAAACTGAGAGTGAAGCCGCGCGCCACTAGACTTTGATTCAATGAGTAGCCAGTTTTCCAAACTAAGCCACACCCCATTAACTAATTGAATGTAGAATTAAATTATCGAGAGCATGTTTGAACATCTCTCTTTGTATTAAAGATTATAAACCACACCTAGCTAAATAATTAAAGATAGACTTAAAATTATCGAGAGCATGTTAGAACATCTCTCTTAGTATTAATAATTATTAAGAGTACTTTAGAAAGTTCTCTTTAGCGAAAAAGTCTAGAACTTCTCATAAGTTCTTTATAAGCAGGGTTATTGTTTGTAAATAAAGGATTGGCGTTTTAGACTTACAAACGAAAACAACAAGTGTTTTTAATTTGCTTCGAACATTATAGGCGATCTACTTCGAACATTATAGCATGTTGGTGTTACTGTACGCAAAATGGATATTAAATCTGCTGGATATTAAATCTAGATTCGACAGCCATTAAAATTTAGAATTATTCTTTCTTGATATATTTATACTTTGTGCTGCTAATTTTCGTACCTCCATCAAAAAAAAAAAATCGGGACGGAATTGAAAAAATCATCTTCGTCAATCTTGTCTAGAGCCATAATGGATTTTATAATTTTTATTTTCGATTTGTATGTTTTCAATTTGTTGCTTTCTTTATTTACAACTTTAAGTTTTCAAATATTCGTTTGGGCTAATCATTCAATTATATTTTTTGATACTTACAACAGAATTTGACTCATGCACTAACCTTTTATTTAAAAATACCAAACCAGGTTAAAAGTATACTTTTCTGTTGTTGTAACAATTTGCCACAACATCTGTAGACACATATTCAGTTTAGTGTTTATTGTTTTAATAGAATTATATATTGTAACTACCAATATTTAAGAATTAATCATATTATAGGGTGTTTAAATTAGTTCCCTCAAATGAATTAGAATAATAAATTGTATAAAAACTTTGATCGGTAAACATAACTTATTTTTCAATTGAAAGTACATTCATTATATGAGAATTATATTTTTATTTATACTAAAGAAATCTGGTTTTATTTTAAAACAGTTATTAATTGCAATAAAAATTATTATTGGCTGATTAAATTTTTATAGTGGTTACGGAATTTTAGCCAATCCTTTTTCTGTGTGTAACTTTTTTTTAATTTTTTTTTCAAAAATTTATAAATTATGAAGAGAATGCTGCACCGATTTTATCGTAAACTGAGATCAACTTAGCCAATTTTGTTAAAAGAAATATCGAAAAATTTAGATTTAAATTATCTCTAAGCCAGTTTCTGAGTTATTAAGAATGAAATTTTGCACAATATTTATTTCTTGTGCAAAACTAACTCAATCATTAAAATGATGTAGATCGAAAATAAGAATTTAGTAAATAAAATTCAAAGGACATGCCGTTAATGCTAAATGTGAGTTTAGCAAAAAAAAAAAAATAGTTTTTTTCAAGAGAAAAAAAAAACAAGTAAATTGTAGGCAATGTATGTATACACTAGAGTGGCCTTAAAATTGAAAATTCGATTTTGGAGAGTGTCGGGGTCCAGTTTGTTTCCTTTCTATATAAAACTAATAAAAGTGAAGTTTAGCTACTATCGGATAAAGAAGAGTCGAACGGGAAATCGATTGAAAATTTCAAGTGTGTTTATGAAAATATGACTTTTTTCAGATTTTACGAATATCTCTTTCTATATGTATCGATTTCGGTATTAAATTATCCTTTCAAAAAGGTATAAAGCTTCAAAATGGAATAAAAACCCGCCAAGAACTAGCAAATGTCCCAGAGCCAATTTGAGCCAAAAGAAAACGATAGGTCATGAAATTTGATGGCACTTTTTTCACTTTGGGAAATTGGCTAAAGCCATAATTTTTTTCTGGTCTAGGCTTGTAACTACTAAGATATGCAGTGCTATTTTATTGCCACGTTGCTAACCTATTGCACAATGTGACCGAAGATGGGTAATTTTTTTTGATAAAATTTTTAAAACCTGCTTTCAAAAATTTTCTTAAACAAAATTTAAAATAATAGATCTGATACTTTATGGTTTTGTTAGAGATTTGTTAGAGATTAACTGTGTGGATTTTTAGGTAAATCACTCTGCTATAAAGTGTTTCCCAAGGATTTATTTATTGTGGATTTCTAGACAAAATTGATTTTTTGAAATATTCAGTAAATGTAATCTTTCTAAATACCTTGTATCAAAATATGCCAATGTTTCTTGATTTATTTACATTAAGAACACTTGAGCTTGAGCCTGCTTAATTTCGAAGTCGATCATGGAAATATTTTTATTTTTTAAAAATTCGAAAGTTGCAAAACATCGCATTTTTTTATTGCTTAGTTGTAATACACTGCAAAAAATTAGCTTTTTAATACATAAGTTTTAAGAAATTAAATAAGTGATCTAAAAATGATTTCGATTTCCATTGTTATATTCAGGTTTTGATTGTCTTATAAGGACCCTAATAAAATCTTCCATAATATTCGCGTTCCAAAAGCCCTGATAGGGTTGCTCCATGGGAGTAAGTTGTTAGTGAAATAATGCATGTGTAAGAATGGACGGCGAAAAAGGAAATCGAAAGAATAAAATTCCTATTAGCTACTAATTTCAAATTATTACTAAATATTACTAAAAAATACATGCTTTTAATAGTTAAGAAATTAATTGAAAATTTTGAAGAAAATCAATCGTTCAATATTCACAATTGGCAGATCGAAAAATGATCACAAATGTATCGTATATAAAAATAGCTGAGATAGGGTTTTAAAGACGCCATTGAAATTAAGCAGAGACTATTTTAAAGCTTGTTGGATTAAAACTTTGCCAACATATTTACATCCAAAAATCACAATATTAAGAGAAATGAAAATTTAATAAATATTTTATTTATATATAATTAAAGTTTTGTCAGTTATATAAATTTTATCAAAACCTTTTATTTTTTTTTTCAACAAATACATTTCTTTTTCAAAAGCTTATACCCTATACCACTATATGGTTTGGGTATAATGACTTTGTGCTGCTATTTGTAACTACCAAAAATATTTGACGTACACCCATCTTTAATTATACCGATCGAATCAGAATCACTATCTCATTCGATTTAACGATATCCGTCCGTCCGTCTGTGTGTCCATGTAAAGCTTGTAATCAAACTGCAGGTCGCAAATATGAATATATTTTGACAAAATTTGGTATTTGATCTTTTGCCGGCCATGGAATGAACAGTGTTGAAATTGGTGAAAATTGGTCCATGTTCAGACCTAGCCCCCATACAAATGACCTCTATGAAATCGACATAAATTGCCATAAGATCCAAAATATCATATACATCTTACTCAAATTGGGTTTGTATGCGTTTATTACATCCATGAATAAGTAGTCCAAAAATTATACCTATGGGACAACCGTTATTCATATTGCACTGATTCTTTTCAAATTTTGTTTGTATATATTTTTGCAAAATACAAGAGACTTTACCAAGCATGTTCAGGATCGTTCCAATTTTTGGCCCAGTGCCCATATAGATATTCATCCGATATGAACTTTTTGATATCTGCAGCCAAAAAATTAATAAAAATCTCACTCAAATTTGGTTTATCTTATTTTCTATGTCCAGTTAGTTTGGCCTACGAGATAGGGTCTCTAAATGCATGGTTTAGGGTATCGTATAGTCGGTCTGGACCGACTATAATTTTCTTACTTGTTTTATTTTAATTTTTTAGCTTTTCTAACTTCGCAACTTAAAAATAATACACTAATGTTTTACATCAATAATTTAACTCACACATCAGCAATTAAAAGCATATACAAATGTTTTAAGGTACATTAAAACTAAACATATATGACAGTTAAATATATATAACCAAATTGTTTGTTCAGAGCAGCATTTAAAACCATACTCAGCCAGGCATACAATATGCAAATACTCACATAAGCCTAAAGATAAGAAAATTACATTTGGTATTTTAGCAAAATCAATGTTTACGAAGAAATTTAGAGAAAGAACAAGAATAATCCAAACAAATGTAAATATTTTCTAAATTCAGTTATAGGTCTGTACAAACGAATAATATCAACAGACATACAAACTAAATAATATTTGCCTTTTAGCCAGAAAATATATATATATATACACTAGGGTGGCCCTTAATAAAAAAAGTGTTCAAACTCTCGGTCGCACCCCCTAGATATATGCGAATAGCAAAAAAAGTTAGACATACAAAGTTTTGGGCCAATTAAAAAACATTTAGAGCTGGCTCAACGCGATTGAATATTTCTAGTGTGTTTATATGAGGAAAATATGACTTTTTTTAGATTTTACGTAAATTTCGTTCTATATTTTAATTTTTTGGATAAGCTGTTATATAATTCGGAATCAGTATTAAATTGTCTTTCAAAAAAGCTATAAAACTTCAAAATCGAATAAAACGTCGCCAAGAAATAGCAAATGCCCCAGACCACATTTGTGCCAAAAAAAAACTAGGTCATGAAATTTGATTTCATTTTTTTCAACTTTAAGAAATTAATTAAAGCCAAAATTTTGTTTTAGTTTCTATACCTGTAAGTACTCAGATATGAAGTATTGCTTTATTACCACCTTGTTAACCTATTAAGCATTGAGACCAAAAATGGAAAATTTTTTTGATAAAATTTTGAAAACTCCTTTTTCAAGTTTTGAAAAAATTTCTTAAACAAAATTTAAAAAAATTGATCTAGTTCATTAACGTCTTACTAAATGCATATTATAGATAAACTGTGTGAATTTTTAGGAAAGCCCTATGCCAAAATTGTTTTCACAAGGATTTTATTTTTGCGGATTACGAGAAAAATGGGATTTTTGTAAAATAGTCTGTAAATGTACTCTTTCTAAATATTTTGTATCAAAAATTCATCACTTTTCTACTTTTAGACGTTATATTTTATCTCAATAGCCTAGGGTTTCGTAAAAAAATATTATGACCCCATTAGCCCTTTTGGGATTGGGGTCACATATGACCCCAGGCTATTAAAAAACAATTTATTAAAAAAATCAAATATTTTGTAAGTGCTATTGAAATTTTAGATGCCACGCTTAAGATATAATAACTAAATGTGTAGAACTTCCCTTCCTAAAATTTGAGATAAATCCGAGAACGTTAACCCATTACTTTCATGGGCCAGCTTTGGATTTTAAGATATTTTTAAATAAAAATTACCGAAAACGACTTTTTCTATTAAACTCGCTGAAACCACTATTTAGAATTTAAGAGAATAATTCGGTTACTTTTTATTTATTTAACCCTTCAGTGCTGCTGGGCTCAAAATAATCTATTGTGATATATCTTTGGTGCAATTATCTGTTTATTGCTCACGAATATAAATTAAAACAACTTTTAAACAATTTTATTATAAAATTATTTTCTGTATAAAAACTTTCAATATTTTTCTAAATAAAATAAGAAGACCCACAAATGACCCAAGGCTAATAAAAGACCTTTAATTCAAAAGAATATGAAATATAAAATTAATATAATAATATAAAATTAAAGAAAAGCAATACTTGTTGCAAGTCGTACAGAAAACAATTTGAATCGCACACTAAATCATTCTTAAATACACCATAATATATAGAATTAATTTTATATTTCATATTCTTTTGAATAAATTGTCTTTTATTACCTTTGGGTCATTTGTGGACCTTCTTATTTTATTAAAAAAAAAATAACAAAATTGGCTAAAAGTTGTTTTAATTTATATTCGCGAGCAATAAGCAGATAATTGCACCAAAGATATATCACAATGGATTATTTTGATCCCAGGAGCACTGAAGCCTTAAATAAATAAAAAAATAACTGAATTATTTTTCCTAAATTCGAAAGAGTGGTTTCATCGAGTTAATAGAAAAACTCGTTTTCCGTAATTTTAATTTGATAATATGTTAAAATCCAAAGCTGGCCTTGGCAAATAATGAGTTGACGTTCTCGGATTTAAACCAAATTTTAAGAGTGGAAGCTTCATGCATCTGGTAATTATATTTTAGGCATCGCAATCAAAAATTCCACAGCACTTACAAAATATTTGAATTTTTTGAATAAATTGTCTTTTATTAGCTTGGGGTCATTTTTGACCCCAATTTCAAAGGTTTTAATGGGGTCATATTATTCTTTTCCGAAATCATAGGCTTTTGGGATAAAATATAACATTTAAAAGTAGACAAGTGATGAATTTTTGATACAACTTATTTAGAAATAGTACATTTACAGAATATTTTACAAAAATCTCATTTTTCTCGAAATCCGCAAAAAATAAAATCTTTGCCAAAAAAATTTTAGCTTTGGGATTTACCAAAAAATTCACACAGTTAATCAATAATATGCGTTTAATAAGACCTTAAAGAGCTTGATTAAATTTTTTAAATTTTGTTAAAGAAAATTTTTCAAAACTTGAAAAAGGAGATTTCAAAATATTATCAAAAAAAATTTCTATATTCGGTCTCAATGTTTACTAGGTTAACAGGGTGGTAATAAAACAATACTTCATATCTGAGTGCTAGCAGGTATAGAGACTAAAACAAAATGTTGGCTTTAATAAATTTCTTAAAGTTGAAAAAAATGACATCAAATTTCATGATCTAGTTTCATTGGCACAAAAGTGGTCTGGGGCATTTGTTATTTCTTGGCGCCATTTTATTCGATTTTCAAATTTTATAGCTTTTGAGAAAGATAATTTAATACTGATCCCGAATTCTATAACAATTTGTCGGAAAATTTAATCTGTGGAGCGAATATTTCGTAAAATCTGAAAAAAAGTCATATTTTCCCCATATAAACACACTTGAAATTTTCAATCGCGTTGAGCCACCTCTAAATGTTTTTTGATCGGCAAAAAACTTTGTATTTCTAATTTTTTTTTTTTACTATTCGCATATTTCTAAGGGGTGCGACCGAGAGTTTGAACATTTTTTTATCCATATAATGAAGGGCCACCCTAATGTACACAATTGCCAAACATATGTAAATCGAAATAACTGTTTATGCATATTTGTTCTGAAACTGTATGGTAGTGGGTGCCTCTGCCGCTCTAATCTTTTGCGATTTATATGAACAACTTCAAAAAGCAATATTTTGGTAAACAAGAAAAAAAAAATAATAACGATTGAGTTTATTTATTTCATTAATTTGTTTGAAAACCAAAATTAGAATATACAGCAAAAAATATCGTACCAACAAAAAAAAAATAATAATAATTTATTTATAATAGAAATGCACCATGGGTCTAACACCCGCTTTTGCTTAAAATTTTAAGGTATCTATATATATAAAATTCATTTTCTGTTTGTTTGTTTGTTTGTTTGACCGCTATACAAATTATTATTTTTCAACGGATTTCTCTGAATTTTGCTACGCACGTTCTCCGTACTCCAGGAAAGTTCGCCATATGATTCTTACCGGCCACGCCTTCTTAAACGCCCACTTTTTGTATGCAATTCGTTTTCTGTTTTTTGGTATATTTGTTTGCTATACAAATTTTTATTTTTCAACAGAATTCTCTGAAATTTGCTACACACGATCTCTGTACTCCAGGAAAGGTCGCGATATGCTCCGTACCGGCCACGCCTTCTTAAACGCCTACTTTTTGTATACAATTCATTTTGTTTTTTGGTATATTTGTTCGCTACACAATTTTTTTATTATTTTTATTTAGAAGTCCCCATATGATTCTTGCCGGCCACGCCTACTTCTACGCCCACTTTTTATACAAAATTAATTTTCTGTTTTTTTTTTATGCTTTTTCACTATAGAAATTTTTATTTTTCAAGAGATGTCTAAAATTTGGTCACACCGTCTCTATACTACAGGGAAGGTCACCATATGCTTCTTATAGACCAAGCCTACTTTGCGCCAACTTCTACGTATATAAAACTTATTTTTTTCCTTTTATTTGTTTCTTTATTTGATTGCTATACAAACTTTTCTTTTTCAATGGCTTTCTCCGAAATTGAGTACATATTCCAGGGAAGGTCGCCATATGATTTTTACCGACCACGCCTACTTTTACGCCCAATTTTCATATAAAGTTCATATTTTGTTATGTGGTATATTTCTTCCCTATACAAATTTGTACTTTTCAACGGATTTCTCTGAAATTTGGTTTACACGGAAATAACTACACGGTGAACAAATTCTCCAAACTTAAAAAAAGGTTCCCAAAAGAAATGAACAAATTCCCCATTTTTTTTAATCGAAATAAAAAATGAACTTACTCCCCAAATTCATTCTTAAATTTATACATATTTGTATTTAATAAATTTTGTTAAATATTTATTTTAGTAAACATTTGCATACTGCTCTCAATATATGTCCTAAAATAAATGCATTTAAAACGAGCATTATTTTCAATAGCATCATTTCGTTGCGCGGAACCTACGCGCACGGGGAACACAGCTCAGCTAAAATATCGCTATGATCTGAAAAATATATTTTGGCGTTTAAAATAAGTTGACAACAACTGCGCGGCAGCACGGATGTGGCTGCCAAACGCGCGGAAGCGGTGCGCGGCGCGCGAACGCGACGGATGCAGACGCGACGCGCTCTCGGAACACAGCTCAGCTAAAATATCGCAATGATCTGAAAAATATATTTTGGTGATTAAAATAAGTTGACAACAACTGCGCGGCAGTACGGGTGTGGCTGCCAAACGTGCGGAAGCGGACGCGACTCGCTGGCGGAACACAGCTTAGTAAAATGTCGTATGATAAATTTTATCTACGTATGTGAACTAATTACCTGTTGATCAAAATAGGCCACACATATGCTATAAGCAGTTGCTTAAAGAAAACTTACGACACAATATTAAACGTCGCATTAGTCTTTCATTTCTGAATTTGACGTCTCTGCTCAATGATGATCACTTATTGAATGAAGTAATTCAATTTCTAAAAGTTATGAGTCCTTTAATTTGCGAACCATTCGTTATATTTGATGTTTATAAATAAACTGAAAAAAAACTTAAAGCGGTCTCGCAGCTTATTTTTGAAGAATTTTTGCTGCAGCATCTTATAAAAAACTTCTAAATTAAAAAATCCAAAAATTTTTAATTGAAATAAAAAATGAATTTACTGCCCATACAAATTTTTGGGGAGAAAGTTCATTTTATTGGGGAATTAGTTAATTGGGAACTAAGTACTCAGCGCCTGGTAAGCATAGTGAACCATTTTTCAAGTCAAAGGCCTATTTATCCCGGGCAAGACCGGGTAAAAACAGCTAGTAATTAAATAAAATATGAACTATTTGGTTTTAAACTCAAGTACAAGGGTTGTGCCGAAATTAAACAAATTTATATTCAGTTTAAGTGGACATTAGATGCCTATAATGCTAGTTTTGTTGATGTAATAAGTTGACTTACTAAATAATTGGAAACCAAATTTAATTAAAATTAGCCTGTTTGCTATCTGAATATAAAATGAAATACATATCGCATATGATTTTTAATATAGACTGTAATTATATCTATACTATTTTAATGAACTTTTCAAAACCCTTTTTGTCCGCAATATTAGTTTTAATACATTTTCTTTCGTTTACAAATTTTCCTTAAATACGGCCAACTGTGAAACAAAATTAAGCTATACTCGTACATTCACCAAATTGCTAACCTTGTTGTTATGATACTGTATCTTAGTTAAATAAACAAAAATAATACATAAAAAAAATAAAAATAAATGAAAATTGTCAAGACCAACAAAATTTTCTCTAAGCTTATGGTAGTCATTTTCATATAAATATATTTACCAAAAAAAATTGTGAAGCAAACTAGCCAACTACTGACTTAACTAGAAACTGATAGGAAAACATTTTTATATCCATATCATACCAAAGAAACAAATTTGCAATTTTATGATATAAGTAATTCTCAAATATAAACGTTGCTTAGAAAATAGGAAAAAAAAAGTGAGAAAATTATAGTTGTACTAGACCGACTATACAATAATCTATATCATGCATTTCGAGGGAACATCTTGGTAACAACTTTGCTGAGATAATAACTGGTTATAGAAAATAAGCATAAACAAAATTGTAGTTGTACTAATATAAATTTGTGGCATGTAGATATGAAGATATGGACTACTAATATTAGGACTACTGTTTGTACAACTAATTAATGGGTGTAATATAGACGAATAAAATTTGATTCGATCTTATGGCAATTCAAGTCGATCAAAAATGGGTCTATTGTATAGGGACTAGGCCTGGGCATACATCGATTTTCACCAATTTGATTGTATATTCATATATGCAAACATATTCATATTTGCGAACTGTAGTTTGATTAAAAGGTTTAAATGGACACACAGACAGACGAACATCGATAAGTCGGCTACAGAAGTGATTCTGGATCGATTGGAGTAATAGTCACATAATTGGTACGTAGTCGGTATAATCGGTCCTTAGGAGTATAGGGCATAATAAAAAAAAACAACATTATCAAGTAAAAAAAAAAAACTTTTCCAAAAAGTACAACTTTCTTTTCACATGTGTGTTAGTGGTAGTTAGGAATATGAATTTGTGGAAAAGGTTAAACAGAAAATATTACATAGATCTAAGTTCCATAACAAATGTTATTACATATATCGTAAAGTTTTTTTTTTTTACTTATTCTAGTTAAAATGTAACCTGGTCTTGTGCCTACCTTAAAGGATCCTAAAGTGTTTCCTTTATTAAATGAAAAATATTGGGAATTGTCTTTTATGATTTGTGTACGAGAAAACAACAACTATAGTTTACACAATTTAAATTATTAAAATTGTTTAATCATATTCGCAGCAAAAAATGTCATGAAATATATTTTCTACATATTATTATTACTTAATAATTAATGTTACACTAAAATTGCTTCTAAGGAAAAATTCGGGAAAAAATTATTACAGTTTTTAAAAATTAAGACTTCTATAGTAATATTGCAAACGAGGCTACTCCTATTTTTCAGTAAATCGGCTGTGGTATTGTACAAAAAAAAAAAAAACAAGTAGGAAAATTATAGTCAGTCTAGGCCGACTATACGATACCCTATACCATGGTGTAGAGATCCTATCTCTTTGGTCCAACGAATTCGATATAGAAAATAAGCATAAACCAAATTTGAGTGGAACTGTTATTATTTTTTTTTGGCTGCAGATATGAAAAAGTTCATATTGGATGCTATATTTATATGTGGCCTAGGCCGAATAAGGACCGATCCTGACCACATTTGCTAAAGTCACTTATATTTCGAAAAAAAATTATACATACCAAATTTGAGAAAAATCTGTGTAAAATTTTTGTTTTTTGATAGATTTAAGTGAAGATCGGGAAGCAACTCTATATGGAGCCTATGACTTGTCCTGTAGGTATTATTTTTGGATGACTGATTAATGAGTATATAAAACACATAAACCCAATTTGACTGAGATATATATGATAATTTGGATCTTATGGAAATTTTTGTCGATTTCATAGGGTCATTTGTATGGGAACTAGGTCTGAACATGGACCGAAGTTTACCAATTTCAATAGCGTTCATCTAATAAAAGCTTATGTACTAAATTTCGTCAATGTTTACATGGACACACAAACGAACAGACGGACGGACATCGCTAAATCGACTCAGAAAGTGATTCTGATCGATCGGTATAATAAAAGATGGGTCTAGGTCACATATTTTTGGTAGTTACAAACAGCAGCACAAAGTCATTATACCCAAACCCCATAGTGGTATAAGGTATAAGATATCATTTCGGTATCAAGACAGGAGAATCTTGCATAAAACAGTACCCATAGACAGATATCGGGCCTTAGAAAGAAAAGTAATGGAAAGCGCGAAACAAGTCGCCAACAATATAACACATTTTGCAAAAGTTTCACAGAAAGTGCTATAAAAGCGTCAAAGCGTCATTCGTCAAAAAAAACTTCCAACCCCAACTCCGACTCCACCCCCTAAAATTTTCAAGGTACTACTCTTACTCCTAAACTGACTCCGATGCTAAAAATATATTTAGACATAGTTAAAAAAACACTGATAATTATAATGTGAGTAATTTATGCCAGTCAATCAACAGTAACATTTATTTCGTGAAATATTTTATTTATTATTATTAAGCGCCCCGGTTGGTGAATAGGTAGCATGCTCGCCTATCATGCGGGGGTCGTGGGTTCGATTCCCACCAGAGGCTTTGGTCTGTTGCTGCTAAAATCCAGCCAAATGGTCTATGTCACCCGGCTTATCCCTGGACCCAAATTAGAATACAAATTTACTTTGTATTGTAATTAATATAAATAAATAAATAAATATTTTATTTATCTATAAATATTAATAGGTAGAGCAATTTCTTGTGACCGATGATTCGTTCCACAGTATTCGCTCGATTTTTTCCAAACGTATCTTATTTTAAAGGTATTTAGAGCAGTCACTTTACTTTTACCAAAACTGTGAATGGATCGACGCCAGCGCTCAGAAAGAAAAGGTAATAGGTAAAATGGTAATGAATCAAGCTCTCCATCACCTTTGAGAGCGAAGAGCAGATTAGTTCTTATTGAAAAAAAGTACAAGATTTCAAAGCCTTTTCATTCTTAATGTTGCCCATTTTGGCTCCCTGTATTTCACTCTGTATTGAACAGCTATGCCTCCTTTAATATAGTTGCTACAAATAAGTATTCTAATCTGAACAATAGGGAATAATAAATTTGTGCTAATGTTAATAACTACGTAAAATTGGAAGCATATTCAAAAATAGGCAAAAAAGTACATCAATAATATAGAATACATTTTTCTCATAACACAGTACAACACATGATTTTGGGACTAAATTCTGATAATTGCAACTGAAAGTAGCCCGAAAAATAAGAATTTAAGCATCATTAGTTTCCCCACCCCCCCACCCCCCTATTTTCCCCATTTTCATCTATTTTACTAAATAGCTGGAATATGTCTTTTGTATCTGAAACAATGTTGTAGATATTGAATAGGAGAAAAAAAAGGCGGAAAAAACCTACCCAAAAAAAGTGCATCCAGTGCCTTAAAAATCGCAAAATCAAACTGCATAATATTAGAACTCCGCCAATGCATCTAATTTTTTGCCTTTGAATCGCTTTTCCTTTGGCATGGTCACCTGGTGGAACCTCTCTCCATTTTCGTCCGATTCCTGAGGTAATTGTGGCAAAAAGGTATCAAGGTGGAAATTCATGAAATGAAATTTTAACGTCATGGATGCATTAATTTTTTCAAAATAATACAGCAACTTGTCCACTAGTGTCTGTATGTCTTCTCGCTGTACACGGTTCTTTCCTAAAACTCCTTCGAAATTACATGCATTGCTTGCGGAGTTTTATTGGTGGAGCTCACAAATTATGCAGTTTGAAGATGAAAGCACCGAAGATGAAGATGACACTGAAATTGGTGGATACACTGACGAAAAAATGCCCTTGAATATTATGTTTAACTGGGATGATAATGCAGACTCAGACCATGAATATGAACAATCTACGAGGAAAACAAGATCATCAAAACCACAAACGTCAACTTCAACGAGGATGGATATTGACAATAATTGAAAATGTTCTAAATTTTGTTTCCATGCATAAACAAAAAATAAAAATCTCATATTTTCTGTGTAAGAATAGCTGTAATATGAATCGGAATTTTTATTTTCATGCAGCATAAAGTTTATAAAGAAAAAAATGGCATATATGTGGATTTGTAATCCAGCTATTTAGCAAAAAAGGTGAAAATGGGGAAAAATGGGGAAAAATGGGGGAAAATGGAAATTTTTGCGATTTTTAAGGCATTGGATGCACTTTCTTCGGGTAGGTTTGTTCCGCTTTTTTGTTCTCCTATTTAATATCTACAACTTTGTTTCAGACACAAAAGAGATATTCCGTACGGTTACCGAGTTATAACCCTGTTAAAATATACAAAAAGTGATAAAAATCCACCTTGAGCAAAAAACTCGTATGGCCATTAAATTATAATGGCAACCAACTTGAAAAAACTATGATGCAGAAGTTCTTATTTTTCGGGGTACTTTCAGCTGTAATTTACAGAATTGATTCCCAAATAAATGAGCTTGAAAATGTTGTACTGTGTAATTAAATGTATGTATGAAAAATGGACATGGTTGGTTAAGTTTTCGACCTATTCTCCATACTAAAATAGCTATAAAGAACTTTTTGCTGTACTCAATTAATTGTACCTAAGATTATTTCTCTATACCCATGGTATATGACATCGTATAGTCTGTCTGGAACGATCATAACTTTCTGACTTGTTTAATATAATAATTAAATTGTGAAATCATCTAGCTTTAATAAACGAATTGTAGATGCTTTTAAAGTTAATTTTTATATCGACGAAAATGAAAACAGAGCTTGTTCTGAAGTAAAATTTTGTAGGTAACAGGGAATAACAAAATTCATTGTAACTTGCTACAAGAAGACTATGAATATTGAAATATCTAAGATACTGGTATAAAAGTGCTTCGTAAGAGCTTAAAATCTGGTGAGAAGTGAATTAGGAGAAATCCTACAGTTTCAGAACGACAGTTATCCATGGGGTTGAGTAAATATGAGCATTAAATTATCAAAAGATTTAAAAATTTTTCCAAAATCAAATCAAAACAAGTAAGAAAATTTTAGCCGGTCTAGACCGACTATACGATACCCTATACCATGCTTTTAGAAACTCTATCTCTTACGCCCAACTAACTGGACATAGAAAATAAGCAAAAACCAAATTTGAGTGGGATTTTTATTAATTTTTTTGGCTGCAGATATGAAAAAGTTCATATCGGATGCTATATCTATATAGGGACTAGGTCCAAAAATGGACCTATCCTGATCATATTTGGTAAAGTCTCTTTTATTTTGCAAAAATATATACAAACAAAATTTGAGAAGACTCAGTGCAATATTTTTGTTTAATGGGGCCAAAGGGATCATTTTTGGACTACTCATTAATGGATGTAATGAACGCATACAAACCCAATTTGAATAAGACCTATATGACAATTTGGATCTTATGGCAATTTATGTCGATTTCATAGGGGTAATTTGTATGGGGGCTAGGGCTGAAAATGGACCGATTCTCACCAATTTCAATAGCGTTCATCCCATGGCCGATAAAAGCTTACATACCAAACTTCATCAAAACATATTCATATTCATAAATCAACTCAGAAAGTGATTCTGATTCGATCGGTATAATTAAAGATGGGTCTAGGTCAAATATTTTTGATTGTTACAAACAGCAGCACAAAGTCATTATACCCAAACCACATAGTGGTATAGGGTATAAAAAATGTGTGTGGTTTTGCGGAGCGTCAAAAGTTAACGTAAAGAAAAATAAATTATTCCTACAACAAAAACCCACAATGTACAAAACAAGAATACATAAAATACTATTCAAAGTTGTAAAAACACCATATCTTTTACAGTTAACTAACAATATCTGAGAAAGATTAATTTCTCTTCCTTTTTTTTTTTTGATAAAGCTAACTGCTTCCACATATACTCTGATCTGGTTCAGAGAAAGGATAGATTAAAGGTGCGTTCAGACTACGCAAATATTTGACCAAATAAACGTAACCCCTAATTTTATGAAAGTTTTATTCAATCTTACATGATATATAAAAGACAAAATTAAGTTATGTTTTATTACATTAGTAATATTTAATATATTTAACTATATTCTATATCATATATTGTATAACTTAATGAAAATTATACAAGGAAAATGATACATTATTTAGGGGTTACGTTTATTTGGTCAAATATTTGCGTAGTCTGAACGCACCTTAAGGAATGACAAAGATATAAATTTGATTCAGACCAATGTAGTTTGCAAAAAAATTGGAATGGAGGCGGTTGAAGCTAGTGAGAAATATTTAAGGCCAAACAGAAATATTTAAGGCGTTTAATGTAACTCAACAGGGAGAGTAATTAGGAAACCCCATTTACAGTGGGTCTAACTAAACTGTATAAATATTACATTCACTAGTAAATTGTTTTGAGTCCATTTGATCTATGTGGAGATAGCTTTGAGAAAAAATAGCTCTAAATAGTTTTATTTTTTTTTAATATACAAGTTACCTCTGATAAGATGATAATTATCATAAATATTCTAATCGCACTCATGATCCATTTATTCTTCCCTTAAATAAACTCAAAAAACTAATCCGGGGATACCATTTTGAATCGATGGAGGAGATAAAAGTCGAATCGTTGTGAGCTATCAGTTCCATTTCGTAAATCGACTGTAACAACTGAGTTACGTGTATTGTATCAGAGTGGGGATTATTTTGGATGTGACTAAATTTATTTGGAAGAATAAATAAAGATTTTTGATGTGTAAACATCTATACACGGAGGGGGGCAAATTTCTAATTCACAATACAATCACAAAAACAGCGTAATATGTGAGCGTAAGATCTTACGCGTAACATGTAAGCATTAAGACAAATCGGTGTGACATGATTGTTTGGTGAAAAAATTATGATAATGTAATAATCTTTTTGTCGCTCTTTTATTTATATTTATTTTATTTATTACCAGATGTTTACACATCTCCCCTGTGATCGGACTCACATGATTTTTTTTTCATTGTATAAAAAAATTCTCCATCTGCTAAATTCTGAAATTGCTAAATTGATTGCAATTATTTCAAAATAAAAATGGTGGTTAGAAGCATGTTTTTATATTCTTGTTTTTCATATTCTTTATATTCTTTATATTTTATATGTATATCTAACAATTGTATTATATTCACTTGTCTACGTGTTCAAGAGCAAAATCTAAAAGCTTTCCACTTTTAATGAATTTTATTTTGTTTTCCCTCCATTACTTAAAAATGATATTGACTTGTCGAATGTACATAAACTATAAAAAAGAAACTGTTGTTATTTTCGCAACTATAATTTTTTACATCGTATATATTTTCAGAAATACTGAACACCGAAGTGGGTGGCCATAATTAAGTCCGTGGTATTGTGTGTTTAAAGCGAGTGAATATGTGAAATGTGTGTTAAAGGTTTAAATGGCATAAAACAGGAAAAAAAAAACAAAATAAAAATTTAATAAAATGAAACTTAAATTAAAATCAATTTAAGTGAAAATAAATAGTTAAATACCACAAAAAAAAAATATAAATAAAAATTACTATCAGTTACAAAATTAAAATTTAAATGTCACAACATGAAAATAATTAATACATTTTAATGAGAATTGCATTTTGTACTGCGGTTGAAGTTTTTTTTTTTGCTATTTTTACTAAAAATACTTTTTAAATCAGTAATATGTTTAAACTACTATATAATAGTAATGAAAAAGTACTACGATAAACGAGAAAATATAAAAAAATATATTATAACCAAAGAACCACAAAATCGAATAAGAATTATTTTTTTGATAAACTAAGTGACGGTTAGATTAAATGAAATGCAACATTTACATGAAACGAATTACAATTGTGTCATTTATTGTAGATCACTTTAGATTATGATGATAGTGATGATTATATGAAATAAATATTAAATATCGTACATTTGATCTAGAACTTTGCAGGGTCTCGAATATTTGAGAAATTCCGTAGGCTGTTAATATGGCAGCTACTTTGGCGGGAAGTTTTATTTATTTGACACTGATTTAATTTATTTATTTACTTGCTGTTTTTACCCGGTCTTGCCCGGGATAAAAAGGCCTTTGGCTTGAAAAATGGTTCACTATGCTGACCAGGTGCTGAGTACTTAGTCCCCAATTAACAAATTCCCCAATAAAATGAACTTTCTCTCCAAAAATTTGTATGGGCAGTAAGTTCATTTTTTATTTCAATTAAAAATTTTCTGATTTTTTATTTTAGAAGTTTTTTATAAAATGCTGTAGCAAAAATGCTTCAAAAATAAGCAGCGAGACCGCTTTAATTTTTGTTTTTCAGTTTATTTATAAACATCAAATATAACGAATGGTTCGCAAATTAAAGGAATCAGAACTTTTAAAAATTGAATTGCTTCATTCAATAAGTGATCATCATTGATCAGAGACGTCAAATTCAAGTTTCAGAAATGAAAGACTAATGCGACGTTTAATATTGTGTCGCAAGGTTTCTTTAAGCAACTGCTTATGGTTTATGTGTGGCCTATTTTGATCAACAGGTAATTATTTCACACACGTAGATAAAATTTATCATACGATATTTCACTAAGCTATGTTCCGCGAGCGAGTCGCGTCCGCTTCCGCGCGTTTGACTGCCACACCCGTGCTGCCGCGCAGTTGTTGTCAACTTATTTTAATCGCCAAAATATATTTTTCAGATCATAGCGATATTTTAGCTGAGCTGTGTTCCTTGAGCGCGTCGCGTCCGCATCCGTCGCGTCCGCGTCCACGTTCACGCGCCGCGCTCCGCTTCCGCGCATTTGGCAACCACACCTGTGCTGCCGCGCAGCTGTTGCCAACTTATTTTAATTGTCAAAATATATTTTTTCAAATCATTCCGATATTCTAGCTAAGCTGTATTCCCCGTGCGCGTAGCCTCCGCGTAAAGAAATGATGCTATTGAAAAGAATGCTCATTTTAAATGCATTTATTTTAGGACATATTTTGAGAGCAGTATGCAAATGTTTACGAATATAAATATTTAACAAAATTCATTAAATACAAATATTTCGATTTATTTCGATTAAAAAAAATGCTGAATTTGTTCATTTCTTTTCGGTACCTTTTTTAAGTTTGGGGAATTTGTTCACCGTGTAGTTATTTCCGTGTAAACCAAATTTCAGAGAAATCCGTTGAAAAGTACAAATTTGTAGAGGGAAGAAATATACCACACAACAAAATATGAATTTTATAAAGAAATTGGGCGTAAAAGTAAGCGTGGTCGGTAAGAATCATATGGCGACCTTCCCTGGAATTTGTACTAAATTTCGGACAAAGCCATTGAAAAATAAAAGTTTGTATAGCAATCAAATAAAGAAACAACTAAAAGGAAAAAAATAAGTTTTATATACATAGAAGTTGGCGCAAAGTAGGCGTGGCCTGTAAGAAGCATATTGTGACCTTCCCTGTAGTATAGAGATCGTGTGACCAAATTTTAGACATCCTTTGAAAAATAAAAATTTCTATAGTGAACAAATATATCAAAAAACAGAAAATAATTTTGTATGAAAAGTGGGCGTAGAAGTAGGCGTGGCCGGCAAGAATCTTATGGCGACCTCTCTGGAGTACGGAGATCGTGTGCAGTAAATTTCAGAGAAATCCGTTTAAAAAAAATTGTGTAGCGAACAAATGTACCAAAAAACAGAATATGAATTGTACACAAAAAGTGGGCGTAACAGTAGGCATGACCGGTATGAATAATATGTCGACCTTCCCTGGAGCAGAGAGATCGTGTGTACCAAATTTCAGAGAAATCGGTTAAAAAATAAAAATTTGTATAGCGAACAAATATACCAAAAAACTAAATGAATTGTATACAAAAAGTGGGCATTAAAGTAGGCGTGGCCGGTACGAAGCATATGGCGACCTTTACTGGAGTACAGATATCGTGTGTACCAAATTTCAGAGAATTCCGTTGAAAATTTAAAGTTTTTATAGCAGACAAATATAACAAAAAACAAAAAACGAATTGTATACAAAAAGGTAGGCGTGGTCGATAGAAAGTTCATGGTGACCCTAGCTGGAGTATACCGAATTTCAGAGAAATCTGTTAACAAATAAAAATTTGTATAGTGAACAAATATGAATAAAACAGAAAATGAATTTTACATAAAAAGTGGGCGCAAAAGTAGCCGTAAAGAGTATATGGCGACCTTTCCTGGGGTATAGAGATCGTGTGTACAAAATTTCAGGGAAATCCGTTGAAAAATAAAAATTTGTATAGCGGTCAAACAAACAAATAAACAAACAGAAAATTAATTTTATATATATAGATTTATTTTTTCTTTTGATTTTTGAATTCACCATTTTTGATATCTTATACTTAGCATATAAATTTACAATTTTCGAGATTTTATCTATACTACAACGAATAATTCTGATAACAAAAGATATTAGTCGTTTAATTATAATATTATTCAAACGAAAATAGGAAAAACTTTAAATTGAAGGAAAAATAACTCTAAATATGTTAGAGAATATATGAGTATACAGAGCGTTCATAAATGATAGCACATTTGGTAACATGTGAATCAGTGTTATATTTACAATGAAATGATCTGACGACAATATCAGTATACACGTCATTTTCAATTTAATAATTTCTATTTCGGAGCTGCAATTAAGGCAATTGTATGCATTCCCTTATTAGTTGATAAGGAGAATTTTGGATGGATTCATGGTATTTATTGTTAAGTTTTTTTATAAAGTCGAAAATTAATTTATACCCAGTTTCATTGTGCAGAAGTTGAGTTGAATATCTCCAATTTTTGTTTGTCTCATCAAATGTATTTTTACTGCACTGTAGCAGATGGGACTTGTACAAGTCAAAACTGGTCAAATCACACTTTTGAATATTAAGTTTTTATTTATAAAAGTATTTGATACAGGCAGAAAATCTTTTTTCGCTTTTCTTTACCAATGCTTCAGTGAGTTTTCTAGACATCATGAGAGACGTATCATCAGCATAGTAACCAACTTTCATGTACGAGGGGGGAGAAAAATCCGATGTATAAATTGAATACAATAATGGCGATAATAGTCAATCTTGTGGTAGGCCAGTAGTAGTTTGATTCGGAGACGAAAATGTTTCGTTATATTAGCTTGGAGCCATTTATAAATGCCTTTTCTACGTCCAGAACTATTAAGCCAGTAGATTTTTTAATTCGTTTGTTGTACTTTATTATATTTTTGATACGGTTTATTGGGTGAACTGCACTATGTTGTTTTTTAAACCTAAATTTCTCATTTGCCAATATTGATGTATTTTCAATATTGAAATATTTTCACTGTAAATTCGAATTTGAATAGCTTTCTCAAATAGTTTGCCAAAGTTACTAAATAAGCTTATTGGCCTATAGCGGTGTAAACTGTGCTTAGATTTATTTGGTTTCCAAAGAGCAATGGTTTTCGCTTATTTATAATGTTTCGGAATAGACAACATTATTGCTTTCACAGACGACATTACTATCTACCACGCAGACAACACAATAGAGAAAATTAATAACAGTTTGCAAAATAAGTTTTTAATTATTGAAAAATATTTCTTAGACTGGTATACGAAAATAAATTTAAACAAATGCGAGTACTTTCACAGTATAAACCAAAAACAAATTAGAGCTAAATATGCATTTTTTATGTATAACAAATTATTTGTTGCTAAATATATGCAATCAAGGGTTAAAATTATAATGTACCAATCTTTAATAAGAACAGTTCTATCATATGGTTGCCAAATATGGTTTAACATATCCCCTTCATATATGGAGAAGATACGCATATTCGAAAGGAAATGCCTCAGGCATTGCACGTCTTGATATAGATCTCAGAGTAGTAACTACAAAAAATTTATATCAAACAAAAGTCTTTATGAAAAAGCTGAAATATCGAGATTCGATAATTTCATTATTCGTATCATAAGAGATCAAATTTTAAGTGGTATATTTACCACCGAAAATAACTTGATCATGGCTGCCTAGTATGTTTCCGAAGGGTTCATTTCAAAAACATTACTAAATGGACATATTCCACCGGAAGCTTTTCCTATCCTTGATAGAAATCGTTTTATTCAAAATGAAGATGGCATTCCTATAATTTACCATATTTATAGACGAGCAAATATCAAAACAATAAATTGTAATGAACTAGCGTCAGAAAATTGTCGATTTGACACAAGTATTTATTTGGATGATAAAAATATTAAACATAATATAAACCTTAAAATATATTGGTGGCTCCCCCAATAATTATCCTTTTGAATTTTAAGCCTTGACCTATTTTTTATCCTTAATCTTATATTTACATGCTACCTTGTATTTATGTATAAGTGATAGAAAAAATAACATTACTATTAACTAAATATTATACTTGAGAGCTCGCTAAAATGGGACCTTGTATATAAAATAAGTTATATTTATATATTTTGTTTATTTGTAGTTTGGAATTATATCTTTCATATTAATTAAACAAACAATAAAAAAAATGTTTTTGAAAGTAATGGATTTTTAAGCAGCTGTTAAAAATTATTAATAACACTTATACAGCCTTAGGAGGTATTTTTACCCTATACCACTATGTGGTTAAGGTATAATGACTTTTGACTATGTGCTGCTATTTGTAACTACCAAAAAAATTTGACCTGGATCCAACTTTTATTATACCGATCGACTCTGAACCACTTTCTGTGAAGGTGTTAAATTATATTCTTGAATATCTTTTTTGGTATCACCAATGCTAAGTTTAGGAAGTCCATATAGTGTAAAAATGATTCTCTTTCGAGTTAAACATATGAAATTAAATTTTTCTGTTCGATAAAATATTTTTTCATTTTTCAAATGGGTCGATATTTGAAGGAAACACCTTAGTTTTAATTCGTTTTGCGTGCGTTTGTAGATTGAACCCTTACCCAATAGTATTAGATGATCGCTTAAGTTTATTTTGGCATCGACTATCAATGGCGGAGGTTTCAGTATTTTTACATCAGCTATGTTAGATACTGTTGTATCCTATTGCATATTATTAAGTTAAGCTTGTTCACTAAACCACGATTTTGATATTGTATGTAAGTTAAATAACATACCAACTGGAATATTCACTGACCTTTTTGTTCTATTCATATTCGATTTTTTCAAATCTAGATTATGTGATTTGGCCCAGGGGCAATTTATGTATTGCTAGCCTAGCAAGTGTTTTTGCAAAACGGGTCATACACGAGTTCAATAAGAACAAACACCAATATTTGGCAAAATAAAATTGTTATTGTTTTGATATATTTAACTATCATTTCTTTTTTTAAACAACTATTCAGTAAGAGATCAAGTATCGAACCTTCTTATTTGACAAGATTTAGTTCAAGCTATAAAAAAAAGAAAAATTTAAATTAAAAAAAAAAAAAAAAATATTAATTTAAAGTAAATTAACAAAATATTTGAAAAAGTAACAAATTGAATGGATTTAATAATAAATTAGTACAACAAACACACCGAATTCTAACAATTTTTTAGAGCTATCGCCATATTTTACATCATATATTGACACGTTGATGCCGGCTTTACTCCATTTTAAATACCAACCTGATCGAAATAATGTCAAACAATAATGTCGTAAGAGTAACTAGATTAATTGTTTATTTTGTGAATGAGCATGATTTCAACAGCCAGACAGACAGACGGACTGACGGACAGAGGGACAGACGGACGGACGGATATCGCTACATCGACTGGAATTATGATAAGGACTAAGACCATTTATATCCTATGGAGTCGCAAATATATGATTCGATGCGTTATAAATGGAATGACAAACCGATATGTACACTCCCCACGTTTTCTAAATTTTAGTTTTTTTGGTCAAATTTTTTAAATTTGTTTTATCATATTACTTAAAAAATTTAAAAATAATATTAAAAATTCAGGTTTAATTTATTATTTTGTGCGAAAAAGCCATTACATACAAACCAAAAGCCTGACACTAGAAACGAAAGGGAGTAGAACTGCACACAGATAAGGAATTCGCCAACCAAATTGTTTTAAAGTTTATTAAATAAATATTCGATTGTATCAACAAAAAATTAATATTAACTAAGAAGTTTCTTTTGCGACACAATATCTACTGTTAAAAGCGTGGAAGTTTGATTGCAGTCAACTCATAGCTAGGTTATTAACTTCCTCGTAATACGGTTTTGGTAGCCACTACGAATATGCATTCTATGTTAGTGCATTTGTACAGTAGTTCCTTTTGTGATCTTTTTTTCCCTTTAAAAGGAGCTTAGAGTTAAAAAAATTTTCTTTTCAAATATACATATATTTAAATATTTATACTCCCACTATTATGATGTCATGATTTTGTGCGATTTTTATTTTATTATACAGGATGTATCAAAACTCATGTGTGATTTGAATTTGCATTCATGAATGCCGTAAAGTGTTGATAACCAAAAGAAAAAGACAGTTTGACAGTTTTATGTTAGTAAAAATGGAGCACTAAATGAAAAAACAATGCGTTTTTATTTTAAAATTTATTAAAGTTTGGCACCTACAGTGTGAATAGTGTAACTGAAAAATTCAGGAAGACTTAATCAATTAGTAATGCTAAATAAACCCTGTGGTCCTCAAAAAATAAGCCGTTAAAATGTCAATATTATAGCAGTGTGTAAAAGCGTAAGTTAAAGTCCAAGAAAATTAATTCGGAATCGGGGACAAGAATGGCAAATTTCAAGAAGATCCATATAGCATATACTCACAGAATATGAGAGTCCTCACGCTTATAAACTTGAATTGACACAAGGACTGAAGCCGATGAATAACAAAGAGAATTTATTTTTAGAACAAAATCATGCTAAAAGATGACGCACTTTTATGGCTTCGTTAATCGTCAAAATTGCCACATTTGGTGTTTGCAAATGTATCCACAACATATAACTGTTTGGTAATCATTTTAGGCTGTAGGCATTGCTGGACCATAATTCTCCAAAAATGAGGCTAGTCAAACAATTTCTTCTACTGGTTCCCGATATCGCAACATGATGACAGAGCACTTTCTGCTAAAGTAGGTGACATGTGGTTACTACAATATGGTGCCACATGCCATACATCCCACCAAATGAATCCATGAGATATTTCCTGGTCATTTACTCTCTCGTTTCAGTAATCAGGATCGGTTCCCCATATCACGCGATTTAGAACCTTTGGCCTAATTTTTATGGGAATATTTGAAGTCGATGTTATATGCCACCAATGCACTCGTACTTTGAAGGAAGATGTTGAACGTTCAGCCACATTTATGCAAAATTTTCATGGAAAATTTCGACAAAAGAGGAGGCCATTTGCTCGATATGTTGTTCCATACAAAATCCTATCCTGTGCACTTTATGATTCAGTAATATAATAACAATGTAACGTAAAATAATGTGTTTTCCATTTAATTAAAAAATTGCGTGAACTATGGAAAATTTTCTTTTAAAACTTTATCCATTTCAAAATTTGTTCAATTTTTTCATCTGTAACAAAAAAAAATTTTATTTGTATAGGCGTTGCATAGTACGGCAGTTTCGAGCAAAACTTGGCATTACCTAATCAAATGAAATTTAGTGTAATTGATTGGTATAATAAGAAGTCTTCTAGATGAAATATTGAAATAAAAATTTAATTAATGTCTTTTTTTTTTTTTGCAAAATATAAAAACAAATTTTAAAAATAGAAATTTTCTACATGATAATATTTTGTGTTAAAAATAAAAAAAAGTCCTCATGCGAATCATATATTTTAGATAATTTAAATATGCTAAACATAATTATAGCAGAAGAAATAGCCTGATAGCGATTAAGTTTTTTTTAAAACAAATCACAATATCGTGGTGATGGACCTTAAAGTCTTCTTCTTCCCGCTTTTGATAATTATGCCAGTTAGGCTTAAATCTGAATACCAAAAATTTTGAAGTTTTGTAAGTAAAATGAAAGGAAATTGAAAATTATACTTTTTTGCTTTTGTACATTCAAAAGTAAAATTTGCTATAGATTTTTGACAATTACAATGAGAATAATTTTTTCCCTTTGGAAATGGAAAAATAAATAACTATAATTATTTAAAATACTATGGAAATTTTGTATCTTTTGTTTATAGTTGACACTTCATACAGAACGTGTGGATACATTGGAGTGGTCCTACGTTATATGAACATTTTTCAAATTGCGATTTTGGAGATAGGCGGGGTCCACTTTGTTACCTTTCAATATAAAACTAATAAATGTGAAGTTTGGGGACAATCGGATAAAAAAAAGTCGGGCCGGTAATCGATTGAAAATTTCAAGTGTGTTTAAATGGGGAAAATATGACTTTTTTTGAGATTTTACGAAAATTTTGTTCTATAGTTTAATTTTTTCGATAACTTGTTTTAAGAATCGGGATCCGCATTAAGTTATCTTTTCAGAAATCTATAAGAAGTCAAAATCGAGTAAAAATTCGCCAAGAAATAGCAAATGCCCCAGACCACCTTTGTGCCAAAAAAAAAACTAGGTCATGAAATTTGATAGCATTTTTCTCAACTTTGAGAAATTGACTAAAGCCATAATTTTTTTCGTCTATATACTTATAAGTAATCAGATAAGAAGCATTGTTTTATTATCACGTTGTTAACCTATTGCGCATTGAGACCGAAAATGGGAAATTTTTTTGATAAAATTTTAAAAACTCTTTTTTCAAATTTTAAAAAATTTTCTTTAACAAAATTTAAAAAATGTACCTGTCACTACAACGTTTTGTTAAATACGTGTTACAGATTAAGTGTGTGAATTTCTAAGTAAATTCCTGTACCAGAAATTTTTTTACAAGGATTTTATTTTTTCGGATTTCGAGAAAAATGGGATTTTTGTAAAATATTCTGTAAATGTACTCTTTCTAAATACCTTGTATCAAAAATTCATCAATTTTCTTCTTTTAAATGTTATGTTTTATCTTAGTAGCCTAGGGTTTCGGAAAAATATAATACGACTCCATTGACCCTTTTGGAATTGGGGCCACATATGACCCCAAGCTAATATAAGACAATTTATTCAAAAAATTCTAATAGTTTGCAAATACTGTTCAATTCTTAAAAGCGTTGCTTAAGATATTATAACCAATAATGCATATCTTCCGTTCTTAAAATTTGGGATAATTCCGAGAACGTTAACCCGTTATTTGACAAAACCAGATTTTGTTTTTCAGATATTTCTAAATAAAAAGGACCCAAAACGAATTTTTCTATTAAACTCGATGAAACCACTATTTACATTTTAAGAAAAATAACTCGGTAATTTTTTATTTATTTAAGGCTTCAGTGCCCCTGGGGCAAAATAATCCATTGTTATATGACTTTGGCGCAATTATCTGCTTATTGCTCGCGAATATAAATGAAAGCAACTTTTAACCAATGTTGTATAAAAACTATCTATATTTTTCTAAATAAAACAAGAAGACCCACAAATAACCCAAAGCTAATAAAAGACAATTTATTCAAAAGAATATGAAATATAAAGTAAACTCTATTTATTTTGGTGTATATAACATTTTCACGACCAATGGGACATATGTGTCCCATATTTATTTTTTTTCCACATTTTCCAACCGCTTTTTTATACCCTATACCCTATAACAACCGAAAATATTTGACCTACACCCATCTTTAATTATACCGATCGAATCAATATCACTATCTGATTCGATTTAACGATGTCCGTCCGTCCGTCCGTCCGTCTGTGTGTCCATGTAAAGCTTGTAACCCAACTGCAGGTCGCAAATATGAATATATTTTGACGAAATTTGGTATTTGATCTTTTATTGGCCATGGGATGAACGCTATTGAAATTGGTGAGAATCGGTCCGTGTACAGACCTAGCCCCCATACAAATGAACCCTATGAAATCAACGTACATTGAAATAAGACCCAAATTATCATACAAATCTTAGTCAATTTGGGTTAGTATGTATATATTACATCCATTAATCATTAGTCCAAAAATGATCCCTATTGGACAACTCTTAGTCATAGGCCCCATATAGAGCTGCTTCCCGATCTTCACTTAAATCTATCAAAAAACAAAAATATTGCACTGATTCTTCTCAAATTTTGTTTGTATATATTTTTGCAAAATACAGGAGACTTTACCAAACATGGTCAGGATCAGTCCATTTTTGGGCCTAGTCGCCATAAAGATATAGCAACCGATATGAACTTTTTCATATTTGCGGCCGAAAAAATCCCACTCAAATTTGGTTTATGCTTATTTTCTATATCCAGTTAGTTGGGCCTGAGAGATAGGATCTCTAAACGCATGGTATAGGGTATCGTATAGTCGTTCTAGACCGACTATAAGTTTCTTACTTGTTTTAAGCTGACCTGAGTCGACAGAGGATAGTTTTAGCTTTCAGACCATATCAAAAAAGTTGGCACATGTATTCTCAGGACCTAAGACGGTGAGCCCAAAGTCTGAAAATTATGTTTTCTTTTTTAATCCCATTTGGATGTCATTAATTCGGACGTAATTGAACCAAAAACATTACAATTTTTTATATAATATGGACCAGTATTTATGGTTTTCAGAAACACCAAAATATTTGTAACGGGACTTATATGTCCAATTGGTCGTCAATGGTAAAATAAATATTATATAGTTTTACATTTTTATTAAATTCATAATATTATATCAACAATTAATTAAACTACAAATAAAAAGACTTAGAAAAAGGTTAATTCTAAATATCTCAAAAATACAGAAACAATTATGGTAATCTTCGAAGCAATTAAGGTTTTTTGTGAAACAAAGGTTTTTTACAAAATGAACATATTGCGTTTGTCCAATTTCCCTTTCCATTTCTAGTACAAACTAAAAAAGTAGTAATCGATTCTTTGTGAGCGATATTTTAAAATTTACAACAAATACAAAACCAAAACTACAGTTTTGTTTAGACACTTTTGTTTAGAAATGTTGGGTCGTTAAGTACGAATCCACAAAAAAATAAATATTTTTCAGCAGTTTAGGTTTGGTCGTGAAAGGGTTAAGGATGATTTAGTGTGCGATTCAAATTACGACTTGCAATGAGTATTGCTTTTCTTTAATTTAATATTATTATATTAATTTTATTATGTAAATATATTATTTAGAAAGAGTACATTTACAGATTATTTTACAAAAATTCCATTTTTGTTGAAATCCGCAAAAATAAAATCCTTGTCAAAAAAATTCTGACAGGGATTTACTTCAAAATTCACACAGTTAATCTGTGACATGTATTTAACAAAGGCTCAATGCGGCAGATCCATTCTTTTAAATTTGGTTTAAGAAAATTTTTTAAAACTTGAAAAATGAGTTTTCAATATTTTTTCAAACAAACTTCCCAATTTCGGTCTCAATGCGCAATAGGTTACCAACGTGGTAATAAAACAATACTTCATGTCTGATTACTCATAAGCACATAGACGAAAAAAAAATTATGGCTTTAGTCAAATTCTCAAAGTTGAAAAAAAAAAATGCTATCAAATTTCATGACCTAGTTTTTTTCGGCACAAAAGTGGTCTGGGGCATCTGCTATTTCTCGGCGAATTTTTATTCGATTTTGATCTCTTACAGCTTTTTGAAAAGAAAATTTAGTGCTAATCTCGATTCTTAAAACAACTTGTCGAAAAAGTTAAACTATAGAACGAAATTTTTGTAAAATCTCAAAAAAAGTCATATTTTCCTAATATAAAGACACTTGAAATTTTCAATCAATTTCCGGCGCAACTTTTCGTTATCCGATTGCCCCCAAACTTCAAATTTATTAGTTTTATATTGAAAGGTAACAACCTGGTCCCTGCCTATCCCCAAAATCGCATTTTAGTTTTTAAGGAGCACTCTATTGTACATATGTACTCGTATATTAGTTCCTTTAAAAAATTACCTCTAAACTGAATGATGGAGGATTTGTTGAACATCAAAATAGTGGGTGTTTTTACAAATTTTTTCTACAAAAAACTTTACATTAAAGCTCGTCCTATGGGTCAATACACAATAAAAGCAAAAACTAGTTATGCCAGCATGTGGAAAAAAAATCGAGTCTTTCCACTTATATCCATATATATTGTTATACCCTATACCACTGTGGTTTGGGTATAATGACTTTGTGCTGCTGTTTGTAACAACCAAAAATATTTGACCTAGACCCATCTTTAATTATACCGATCGAATCAGAATCACTTTCTGAGTTGATTTAACAATGTCCGTCCGTCCGTCCGTCTGTGTGTCCATGTAAAGCTTGTAATCAAACTGCAGGTCGCAAATATGAATATATTTTGATGAAATTGGGTATATAAGCTTTTATCGGCCATGGGATGAACGCTGTTGAAATTGGTGAGAATCGAACCATGCTCAGACCTAGCCCCCATACAAATGACCCCTATGAAATCGACTTAAATTGCCATAAGATCCAAATCGTCATATAGATCTTACTCAAATTGGGTTTGTATGCGTTCATTACATACACTAATGAGTAGTCCAAAAATGATCCCTTTGACCCCATATAGAGCTGCTTCCCGATCTTCACTTAAATCTATTAAAAACAAAAATATTACACTTATTCTTCTCAAATTTTGTTTGTACATATTTTTGCAAAATACAAGAGACTTTACCAAAAATGATCAGGATCGGTCCATTTTTGGACCTAGTCCCTTTATAGATATAGCATCCGATATGAACTTTTTCATATCTGCAGCCAAAAAAATTAATAAAAATCCCTCTCAAATTTGGTTTTTGCTTATTTTCAATGTCCAGTTAGTTGGGCCTAAGAGATAGGGTTTCTAAACGCATGGTATAGGGTAGCGTATAGTCGGTCTAGACCGACTAAAATTTTCTTACTTGTTTTTTATTTGTTTTGCATATATGATTTTTTTTTTTATCAATTTTAATATATGATTTTTTGCCATTTTTTTCTAGCATATCCTATAAAAACATCCTGAGGACTGGCAAGCAGGAGGAAGCATTGAGTGAGTACAAATACAAATAAATTTTTTACAACCTGGATAATACTTTTTACTTGAAATATCCAAAGTTTAATTTTCAGTATTCTGTTGTTACTTTTTGTAAATTTAAATTTTTGTATTAAAACATATGTCTCACTCTATTCTTTTATAATTCTTGTACTTATAAAATTGAATTTTTTCTATCAAGATTTCTGATCTAGTAGTTCTCTAGATTTCTTCATGTACAGTTTACAATTGCTATTGTTGCAAAATTGATTACTTATTAAGTAATATTGCGAATATTGTTTCTCTTAATATTCGATAAAGTTTTTGTTGTTGTTTATTATATTTATGATCAATTATACTTTCTGCTTCCATCCAACCCTCGACCAATTTTATTGAAGGGGTTGTCGTTTATGTATATTAAAAGTTAATTTGCGTTTGTACCAAATATTTTATTTATATTCTTTACCACTATATGAAAAATATATTTCGATGACACAAATGACCACTATGAGATCGACTTATATTGTTATAGGATTCATATTCATATATAGTTCGCGGTGAAATTTCGTTTGTATATGTTTGTTCCGCCCAGTGATCAGTAGTCCGAAAATAAGCTATGTAGGTCATATATAGCTTCTTCCTAGTCTTCACATAAGTCTATCAAAAAACAAAAATATTACTCAGATTTTTCTCAAATGTGGTCTGTATATGTTGTTGCAAAAAATATGTGACTACCAAATATGCTCAGGATTGGTCAACTTTATCGACATAGTCTCCATATAAATGTTACATCCGATATGAATTTTATCGCCACTCAAATTTAGTTTATAATTGTATTCTTTACTCAATTATACCTAATGACATTTCTCTAAACGCCAAGTATAAGATATCATATAATCGGTATAAACCGGCTACAATTTTCTTAATTTTACACTATACCACTATGTGATTTGGGTATAATGACTTTGTGCTGCTGTTGGCAACTACCAAAATTTTATTATACCGATCGTATTACTTTATAAGTTGATTTACCGATGTCCATCCGTCTGTCCCTCTCTGTGTCAATGTAAACTTTGTAATCAAACTACAGGTCGCAAATATGAATATATTTGCGGTCGGCCATAGGATGAACGCTATTGAAATTGGTGAAATTCGGTCCATGTTCAGACCTAGTGCCCATACAAATGACCCCTATGAAATCAACATAAATTGCCATAAGATCCAAATTGTCATATAGATCTTACTCAAATTGGGTTTGTATGTGTTTTATATACTCATTAATCAGTCATCCAAAAATAACCCCTGCAGGACAAGTCATAGGCCCCATATAGAGTTGCTTTCCGATCTTCACTTAAATCTATCAAAAAACAAAAATATTGCACAGATTTTTCTCAAATTTGGTTTGTATAATTTTTTTTTCGAAATATAAGTGCCTTTACCAAATATGGTCAGGATCTGTCGATTTTTCGACCTAGTCCCCATATAACTATAACACCCGATATGAACTTTTTCATATCTGCAGCCAAAAAAATTTATAAAAATGCCACTTAAATTTGGTTTATGCTTAATTTCTATATACTATTATTTGGACCGAAGAGATAAGGTTTCTAAACTATGGTATAGGCCATCGTATAGTCGGCCTAGACTAACTATAATGTACTTAGTTTTTTTGTTTCTTCGTTTTGAGCAGTTTCTATTTTTTGTTAACGGCTGCTAGTGTTTGGCTTGGTAAAAAATCTCTCAGTTGCCGTCGACTTAGGCCCATTATCAGCACGTGCCGATTTTAATCTACATTCCGCAAAGAAGGTTAACCGTTATAAAGAGGGTGAAACTTCGGCATAATCTTGGTGTAATAGGCTTATAATATTCACATATATTTTTTTCTAAATGATCAGTTCTGTGCATCCAGATATTACAGATCCAAAGGGATTTCAGGTACTGCTCAACCACAATGTGGTGATTTTACACCATTTTCTAACAACTGCAATCTAAAGAATGAAGTTTTATGGGAAAACGGGAAAAAGGTAAAGGTGTGCTTATCGGCCAATAAGGTTAGGACAATAGTTTTTGCTATCTTCGCTCCATAATCCACTTTGATTACCTTTAGAAGGGAAAAACATTAAGCGCTGAATATCGTGCCAACTTGTAGGATCGAAGGACGAGTAAAAAGAAATTAACGAATTTTGCGAATAAAAAAGATGGAGATACGTTATACAGCAAAAAGGAGACTATGTTGGGAAACAAATATGATTTTGATAAAAAAAAAAAAATGGTACGGCTTTACTAATCCACCCTCGTAGTGTAGGCTTCGTAGTGCTTGAAAATAAACTAGTCAGATATGTGCTCTCATGACGTTTTAAGTCCTACCTATATCGATTTCAAACAGCTCACCTATGTGAGGAGCACGTAGTTTTCATGTGCCCTTGGTTTGACGACCAACGAGCACAATTGGAACTCTATATAAGTGAGAGCTTGACTGCTGAGAACATTTTGTACGTAATGCTGCGGTTGGATAGAAACTGGTTTGCAATCAACAAATTCGTTGGCATAATATGCGAGGTACTCTGAATAACAGAGGAGGTTCGCAAGGCCGTAATGGCGAGACAAACCTGAAGAAAAATGGGTTCTGGAAAAGAGAAATGAGGCAAAAAAATTCATAAAATACTGCCTTGGGCGATGAGCAGATCCCAGGATGGATAAGCATTACTTAAGCGTAAAAAAAAATTAATTAAGAGTTTTTAAAAGTTTAATTAAATACTTCCTAGAATTTTAGTTATGTATGTTGCTAATAGTTTATAATAAATTTTAAAATAAAATCATGTTGAATAAATATGTCTTATAATGATTTTCTCTATCTTAAATATCAAACATAAAAATAAGCTCTTTAAAATGCAATAAAAAAAATCAACAATGAAATACTAAAATTTATATTTTTGCAACTAAAACTTTTTATTTTCGTGAACATCCATCTGTCGTGTAGATGAATTACAATAATTTTGAAAAAAATATGGTCTGTCACTATACGGCATTTTCTAAAATGGCCGCTGAAACAGTAGCGCTTTTAGAAGATAAAGAGTCCTTATATGGTTTACAAATAAACATTTTAAAATGGAACGAACTTCGGCTGGCAAGAATATTAATTTTAAATGTTTTTGAAAATTGTTTAACTCCATTAAATTTAATTTAAAAAAAAAAAACAGTTTGATACCATGTCTTGGAAATAGTTATTGCTGACTTGTTGTATACAGACCATTCATTTAATTTGCTGTATTTTGCTTATTTACTTTTCTTACTTGTTATCTTAATGGTACTTACCCAAATAGGTACTATTTGTTAAAACCCAAAAGATTTTTAATGGATCCACCATAACTACAACACCTGCTGCTACAAGAATACTACCCGCAACAGCAACGACGATGACGACGACGTCGACGACGTTATCGTTAAGGCAATATAGCAACAGCAACAGCAATGTTGAGAAAAATAACAATAATAATAATTTTAATTTTAATGGAACTTGTTCGTGTTTTACTACGTTTTGTTGTTGTTGTTGTTGTTGTTGTTGTTGGTACTGCTTTCGTTGGAGATTAATGATGAAGGAGTTAAAATGGGAAATAATAAACACAATAACACGCTCAAATAATGTTGAACAAAGCCAAGGCAATGGCTGTGCTATTCTTGCAAAATCCGTTGATATTGATTTAAAGGGTATCGAAATAATACAAACAATAGCAGCAGCAACAAATAGGCTGTCAATGTTGTTGTTGTTGTTTTTGATAATGTTGATAATGGCACTGCTGATAGTCAAACGTTTTATATGCTTGATTTTGTTGTTATTGTGGTTGCTAAAATTTTTATTATTGACTCTTAGTCAACATGTTAATAGAGGTAAGGTAAAATTGTTGTCTGCATTGTTCTTGATAACCAAAATCGCGAAATATATTGTTATTATTAAATTATAAAACATTAATTTGTGTATTTTTTTATTATTTTGGTTGAGTGTTAATGATATTCGTGCATAACTTCGAAAGTTGTGTGATTTTGAAAATTGTTGAAGAATTCGCTGAAATCTTTGATAGTGCAGGTTGATTGTTGTTTTGGTCAGTTTTCCGGATTTTTCGTTAGTTACTTTTAATGTTTTTAGATTTTTCAAGTTCGTAACATTATTTGTTTGAGATTTCATAGTCAATTTTAAAATAATCACTTTTATTCAAATTTTTGTAGCCACTACATAGATAAGAAATAATATAAGAATATTTTTGATAGGTTCTATAATGTTCACTAATAATTCCTTCTTTTTTTAATATTATTTAAAAAGCCTAAAATTTCACTAGAAAGTTCATGATTGATTTATTTAATTTATGAAAGTCATATTTTATTATTTATTTCCTCAATATTAAGTAGAACAGATATTGTAATAAGACATCCTTAAAATTTAGAAAAATATATTTATATATCACACCTTCCGAAAACACAAAAGAAATTGTTAATTACAAATGAACCGACTGATATAAATCTAAATTGTAGAAAATATCGCTCATAAGTTTTAATTACATCTTTTCAAGTTTTAGAGGATTAATTAGTAAAAAAAAAATCGTTTGCCGTTGTCATTGTAATATGTAAGAAGAGAATATTGGTAATTTAATGTAATCACTTGCTGTATAATTTTTAACAAGAGATTGTCAATAATGTCGTCCTAAAGCTCTCCTTTGGTATCGTTCGAAATTAACTATAAATGAAGTTTAGGTCCATTTGGTCTCGAATTTTGGAGTGCGTATAGATGGCGGCAGTAATTTGAGAGAAAAAAAATACTTTGTGAAAAGCGGCAACCTTATAAAACATATGTTCTTAGTTTCAAGGCGCCATCTTTCTTTCTTTATTTTTTTAGAGTCATCTTAAGGAAGCGATCTCAGTGATTTTGTATACGTGGAAAAACTTATACGCCGTTATTTGATGCAGTATGATTTAATTCGATTTTTTCATATGAATGAAGGTTTTATGTGATTTGAAAGGGGAAACATTCTTACATATAACCTTAAAACAGTATTTTTCTAAAGATTTTGATTTTCTAAAACTATACAAAGAAATGTGTTTTTATAATGTTATTATTTTTAGAGAGCAGATCTGTGAATTTTAATTTTAAGTTATGTTTGTGTGATGCGTGGTGAGGTTAAGAGTGCATGAAAAACATATTTCATATAAACATATTACATATAAAAAGTTTGAAGGAAAAAATTAAAAATTAATAGAAACCCTCATCCCCATATCTTGGATATACATACATTGTGAAGGAATGTTCATTTTAATTTAACATACTGCGAAATTTTTACGACTTTTGTTTTGTTAAATTTTTTCATTTTCATGCACTGGTAGATTTTTCAACCTAAATGATATTAAATGATTTTGAAAAATAAAAGGAGATATTTGAAAATTTGATTGCAAATTCAACAACTGGTTATTTATAAAAATCAAAACCATGTGAAATTTACCAATATATATTTTACCACATAAAAATCTTTTGGAAAACATAGAAGTAGACGGATGTTAAATTTGTTTATATATTTCCACACGATAATTTTTTTTCTCAGGGTATGCCCCTACAAATGCAGTGCATTGTGCTGATTTCGGGAAAATAGGTTATGGGAAAGAAGAAAGAGGGAATAGTGTTTGTGAATATTTGAATAAAATTTTATAAGATTGTAACTTTCAGAAAAGACTTGTCCGGGGAGTTTATGCCCAATACGGCTAGTTCGACTAATAAAGGAACTTTCTCTGCAACGTGTTATGTAGTCAACTGGACAACAGACAACAATCGGATGTGATCTAGTAGAAGAGCGAATAGAGCGAACTTAAATTTGGGCACTAAGACTGAGTTCGCTAATCTCAGAAGAACATTTCCCAAGGTTGTTTCTATAGAACAGTGCTACACAACCCACATTACGGCGATGTTCCAACTAGTCAATGAAGTTAGATTCCCTACTGTCATTAATGAGCATTAACGCCCTCCTTTGCACACGGTCCAGAAGCTCCAAAATATACATTAAAACTCATGCTCGTATATGGGAGTTGTATTCTATTTCCGGTCGGATGCAAGTGGTATAGATTTTAAGGAGATCAAAGGGAGTGGAGTTTTTTTTGTACCGTTTTAGAAAACAAGGACACTTCAATGCTTCTTTCTTTACTTGAAAAACATGCTAATTCTAACGAACATCACATTCAATTTTCATACAGAGAACATCAGACCTATCCGATTCCTCAATATATACTTTAGGGTGACAGCCATTTCTTTTTTGGAATTTCAAGAAGTGCGGGTCGGATTATTGTGACACTGGATCTAAAATTTTAGTGCGCAAAATTTGAGCCAAATCGGACAGTGCTTGCTTTCTGGACGCGCATTGAGTTCAAAATTCAAATATGCATTTATATGTAAAAATTTGCAAAAAAAAAAAATATTTTTCACAAAATTTTTGATATAAACAATTATGCTTCAATTAAATTAATTAATTAACCATATAATCTAGAATAAAGTATGTTTCTAGTAAAACAATAAAATCTATCAGCGGCTGAAAAACAGCCAAGTTATATCAAGTTTCCCAGGCAATAAATGCGCCGCAAACCACTTGATTAAAAAAATCAAGCCCAAATTTGGCAACATCTTTTTTGCATTCTCCTGATCACAGCCTGGTCTTATGTAAAGTATTTTGCAACTCATCTATTGTTATGCTGTTCAAAATTAATGTCAAAACCGTATAACCGTACGTATTTTTTGCACCATTTCGAAATCTCCAATTTTACTTTTTCAAAAATTTTGTTCAAGAAATTTACCGAAATCAACGATTGGACTTTAAGGTCTTATTAACAAAATATTTGTGATTAAAAATGCCAAATATTGTTGGTATCGTGTTTTGAATTTGGCGAAGGCCGCGTTTTTGTTTCAGCGGATTTGAAGAAAATTGTGATTTTTCATAATTTTTGAACTTTTAGGTTGCATATTTTTGGTGTTTTCATATTTCGAATTTCCTTTATCAAAATGTTATACTACTTGAGACACTATAAACTGTCCTTCTTTAAGATCAAAAGTCAAATTTAAGGAGATTCACATTTTTTAAAACAAAAAAATCTAAATAATATATATTTGTGGAAGAATTTCGATAAAACTTGTTGATAATATATTAATAATTCTAAAAAATAATATTCTGAACTTATTTTCTGAAAACAACCCGTGGGGTTCTCTTCATGTCAAATTGACTCTATATGAAAATCTATAAATATTTTCTTCATTTTGAATTTTTTAAATAAATTTTCTTTTGATAGCTTGGGGTCATATGTGACCCCAAGTCCAAAAGGGATAATGGGGTCGTATTATTTTTTTTCGGAACCCTATTAATATAAAATATGACATCTAAAAGTAGAAAAGTAATGAATTTTTGATACAAAGTATTCAGAAAGAGTACATTTACAGATTATTTTACAAAAATCCAATTTTTCTCGAAATCCGCAAAAATAAAATTCTTGTCAAAATAATTCTGGCAATGGGATTTACTTCAAAATTCAAACAGTTAAGCGGCAACATGTATTTAATAAAACCTTTAAGGCCAGATCCATTTTTGTAAATTTTGTTTAAGAAAATTTTTTAAAAATTGAAAAAGGAGTTTTCAAAATTTTCTCAAAAAATTTTTCCATATTTGGTCTCATTGAGCAATACGCTAAAAACGTGCTAATAAAACAATACTGCATGTCTGACTGCTCATAGGTATATAGACCAAACAAAAAAAAAAAAATTATGGCTTTAAAAAATTTCTTAAAGTTGAAAAAATTTCCGTCAAATTTCTCGACCTAGTTTTTTTTGGCACAAAAGTGGTCTGGGGCATTTGCTATTTCTTGGCGAGTTTTTATTCGATTTTGAAGTTATTTAGATTTTTAAAGAGATAATTTAGTACTGAAATCAATTCATGTAACAACTTGACAAAAAAATTAAACTATATATAACGAAATTTTCGTAAAATCTGAAAAAGTTATACTTTCCCCATATAAACACACTTGCAAATTTCAGTCGCGTTTAGGCGCCTCTAAACTTTTCTTGATTGACCCAAAACTTTGCATTTCTCAAACTTTTTTTTTCTGTTCGCATATTTCTAGGGGGTGAGACTTTAAATTCGAACACTTTGTTTCCCCTCCATATAATGAAGGGCCACCCTAATATATACATATATATGTATATATATACAGATAGTATTGTTGAATCCTTGGCCCTATGGGTCATAAAACAACATTGAGTCTTCTGCACATTAAAATCAACCCTATTCGCTTTACCCCACTCGGAGATTTTTAACAGATCTTGCTTTTGTGTGTCGTTCATTGTCCGTCTTTTGCTCTCCTCCCTTCAAAAGGCATATCCTAAAATTGAAGGAAATGGATGAAAAATGTTACTGTCATCTACAAAAGAGTATATAGAACTGAAGAAGGTCATTCAGATAGATAAAAAAAAGGGAAGGAGAAAGAGCAGAAGGTTAGTGTACCCCTGTATTATGCTGAAACTTATTGGATGAGACCCCATCAATAACAACGTATACTGTGCGGTCTGTGAGAAAACTCGAAATAATTCGGGAGAAGTCAATACCGAACCCAAATGCAGTTCGATTTGATATCAGTGCACGAATGCTTTGGAAACATCTAGAGCAACCGATTTATTTTCACGAAAATTGTGAATGGACTGACTCCAGCGCTGAGAAAGTAGAGCTACCAAGTCTCCCGTAGAATGATTTATAAAAGTATCCCATAGAAAAGAATGCAAAAAAATGTAGGCTGATGATCGAAGATTTTGACTTAAGATCATAATATCCATATAGTCATATATATCTCGTCAAATTTGGTCTACGTTTCTTATACCCAGTAATCATTAGTCCGCATATAAACTGATGTTCTCTTCTTAGTCTCAGCCTATAAATATAAAACAGTTCTCCTATCTTCACTTATATCTATTAAAAAAAGTACATATTTTACGGTTAATTATAAAATTAAATTTGTATATATTTTTGAAAAACAATGTTTTTTCTAAGCATGGCCACGTGCGGTCGATTTTTCGACATAGTCCCCATATCAGCCGCTACGAACTTTTTCGTTTCTCCTGGCACCAAGTTCATAACAATCTCATTCATTTTTAGTTTATATTTATACTCTACATCAAATAAGTGGGACCTAAGACCCTTTCTCTAAGTTCATGGTATGGGATATAGGTAAAACCGACTATAATTTTCTTACTTGTTTATGTAACAAATTTGCAATGTTTTGCCAATTATGGCAATTACAATTCCATATAGTCAACAAATGTTAAGGAAAGGGGGTTACTTTCAATCACTTTAAGAGATAGGAAGTTCAAGTAAAACACAGTCAAATACAACTAAATAAAAAGTAATATATTTGTATGACCAAATATTATTATATGTAATGCCTTATTTTGCATTAAAAAAAGTTTGTTTTACATTGATTAAGTTTCATGTTTTGGTCAGAGAAGCTTCCATCGAATAAAATAATTTTAAGCAAAATAAGACCTCCTTTTTAGTAATTATATTCTACATCGCAATATGGTAATGGTACACTAATTATGTAGTGATGATTGTAAGAACTAAAATATATTATTGTAGGCCAATCCCTTTTTGCTACTGTATACAGTATATCCAAATGAAAGGACAATTCGATTGTATTTGCTATAAAGGAACAAGAATTCAAATAAGTTTTGGGAACAACACCACAAGCAATTTAAACCCTGACCACAGAGCTACTAAGGGTACAAAAATACTTCAGTAACATTACAATTTTTAAAAGCAAAAAACTTTATCTGTCACATATTTATTGGTGAAAATTCACAGTTATGACAAATAATGTCAACATACAATAATGGAAATGCCAGAGCAAAGACAAAGTTGTTGCAACAATGCTGCTCTACAGTCTTACAAGTACTATCAATGTAACAGCAATAAAGTTTTAAATGAAGCAAATGTTTTGTGCTCTTGGCAGAAACAAATAACAATTTTGAAGGAAGTATAAGCAAAAATTTAATAATAATAGAAGTTTTGGTTTACAAATGTTTATAATTGGAGACTCTTGTATCTGTTTCTGTATGTTACGAAATAAAGTCTGGTATTTGTGCCAAGTATTTTAAATTATATTTGCTTTAATTTAAAAATAAACAACAAAAAAATAAATAATTAAATTAGCCATGAAAAGATATTGAAAATATCAAAACAGCCCTAAGCATACGGAAAAGACTATGGAAAACTATGAAGTTAGATAGATAAAGCTCCAGTGGGGTCGTGATATTTTGAATATATAGTTTTTAAATACATTATTTTAAATCCGAAAACAAAAAATGTTTCGCTTCTAATGCTCTTTTCAACAAATGGAGTTCCTCTAACATAGTTTTGTTTTGTCTGAAATATCTCATTTTATCAAATATAGGGTGAATGTGGCATTATTATTACAATTTCTCCAGCAGATCTATGATTTAAGTGACAAAACGATTTAAATTACAAAATTATGAAAAAAAAGATTCTGGAGTCTAATCGTCGCATACGTGATCGAGTGAATTTGATCGAAATTTTTCATTTTGAAATCACGGCATTCGCTATCGTGTAAGTAGTATCGAAATTTGAGATGATGGCATATGACAACGAGCGATCGATCGAGTGTCTTCTTTCTAAATGTCATTCGATACGACAAAGCCAATCGCAAAAAAAGTGTTAAACTTCTTGAGAACAACAAGCGAAAAAATAAAAGCGGGATATATAAAATAATAACTAAAAGGTCTTAAAATTTAAGTAATATTAATCACTTGATAAATTAAAATTTCAAAAATCGAATTAAAAATTTTCAGGGCAAATATATTTAAAATAAATGGCAAACAAAAGGAACTCATGGCTGAATTTATGATCGAGCACCCAAATTTGGCAAAAAATATTTTACCTAATTGTGGCCAGGGAAAAACCGTTTCAGAGCGATTATGGGATTAGCTTACAATAAATAAATACGAGACAACTAAATAAGTTTGGCCCTCCAGTTAAAGATGAAAAATATGGAGAAAGGTACAATTATTTTGAGGTGTTTTTTAAGTGTTCCAATTATACGTACATAGATTTATTTTTCTAGGTTTATGCCGACCAAAAACACAATGTCAAAAAAAGCTGTCATTCAATAAGGCATCCAAAAAGAGAAGAACAAATTCTTCAGGCTGCCGGTATAAGAGTTTCTGGTGATGGTCTTTCATCGAACAAATCTTTTGGTTCATCTAAAACTACGAAACAAATTTGTGCTGATGATATCGAAAAAGCATTTAATGATATGTTAGATGAGGAAGATGACGGAAATATAAATGAACCTGAGACAGTAGAGAAGGAACCCATTATAAAAGCAAAAAAAGTTACTGAACGTGAATTTAAATTAGACCTTCTAAGGTGTCACATCGAAATATATGAAGATTCCCAACGAAGCATAAACTGTAAGCTTGATCGGTTATTGAGTATAAAAGAAAGATCGTTAAAATTAGAGGAAGATGAACATGTTGCTAATATTTCAATAAAAAAGATTGATTTTGAAAAATAAAATCAGTTGAACTAGAAATGATAGTGGAAAATGGATATCTGTCGAAGTAATACAAGCTCAATTTTTTTTTATCAGAATTTGATATTTTAACTCATATTCAATACGTGAAGTATATTTTATTTTAGAAACATTTTATTTTATTAATATTATTTAATTTAAAAGCGTATATTTACGTAGTTCAAATTCCTTTAAAACCACTGTCTTTAAAACCACAATTTCTAAAATTTCAATTCATTTTCATTAAACATGTGTTTTTCTTTATTTACATTAAAAATAAATCTTTTACAATTTTTATTAGATTTCGTTTCGATTCTAATCGTATGCCGTGATTAGGCTATTCGATACGTTTCGAAATTTCATTCGATACGAAAGCTTACTCGATCACGAATGCGACGATTAGACCCCTGGAATGGTTTTAGAAAATGCTTTGCCTGCCGCTACTTTTTGTAACAATATTATATAGAAACAAATAAGAAAATTATAGCCGGTATAGACTGACTATATGATATCCTATACCATGTGATTGGTAGATGGTCTCAGGACCAACAAACTGGATAGAGAAAATATGCATAAACCAAATTTGAGCGGCAGTTTTTAATAATTTCTATTGAAAGTTGTTTACTTCAGGTATTGCTTAGTTGGTCAGGAGCGTCTATTACGTGCTTACTTGTTATTACCCGAAAAAAAAACATACAAAATAATTCCAGTAACGGTCCGATTGAATCGGTTTTAAGAAAACCTCATTTGAAATCAAACATTGGTAATTTGTTTCAGCAAAATTTCCTCAGTATTACCGTTTTGCTAAAGTATCTCACGATTACAAAATCCTTTAACCTTCATCCCACCCTTGTGTGGAAAACTACATAATATGAAAATGTTTTGAACATCAAAAAAAAATAACAATTAAGCGATGTTCATGAAATTTCGTGAATTGATTAAAAAAAAATTTGTTTGCAGTGAGATATTTAATAAAAACTGACCCTGGTGTGTGGTTTTCCACACATATGTAATTTATATATATTTTGCAATAGGGATATAATATTTTGCCATCAGATTTCCATGCCTATTGATATTCTGACAAACTGTATATCTATTATACAATATAAACAATTGATAATGTTATTCTGAACTGATCCAATGCATATGCAAAGGCAAAGTGCTGTGACAGCTATACCGAAATCGCCCCAAACTGCTTAATGCATATATCGGTGTTTGTTTTTTGGCTGGACGTTTCTGGTCTAAGTTTCTAACTAATCTAATGTTTTAGATAAAATTGTATTCACTTGGATCAAAGAATGAGACAATGTTGGATTTCTTTTATGGTGAACTAGCAGCATACCCGCTACGTTGTTAGCGTAATTATTATGCTAATTATTAAAGCCATAATAATATTTAAAAACAATAAGAAATATAGTGTGAGTGAAAATACCATGGAAACATCTAACAAACTATATTTATAACGACTTGGACTCTTTTATTAATTTACACATTTGTATGTTTTAGTTATTTAACAAAGAAGAAATATTAACATAACTTCAGAAAAAATGAACAAAAGTTAAAAGTGTCAATTTTTATGCTGTTGACAAAACAATGGGAACCTTTGCTATACTCGGAACAAAATGGTGGTCATGATCATGTAGGGTGGATGAATCCTATACCGAACGATTGTATTAATTTATTTCAGTAAAACTCCCGAAGCGTTCAGCCGTTTTATGGCCATTTAAATATAAAAAAAATATGTTGCTAGTGCAAAATACGTAGACGTCTCGTATGTGTGGAAAACTGCACACGAGGGTAAACAACATAAGTTTTTTTTTTTATGGTGAGAGAAAGGTTAGCCTCAAAAGCAAACTTTTGAACTTTTTTCGCCTTATTAATAAATTTAATTAATTTATCCGGTAAAATGAGATAAAATTAAGTTAAACATGTTAATTTTTAATACAAAATTTGTTCTGCTTATTCTTGCACAAACATTGCTGCAGTTTTATCAATATTCGTTAATATCGATTAAATCACTTTCAACAGTATTGTTTTGCTGTTCGTGAACTTTAACCAATTTAGAAACTTAACAACAGCATAAACATTTTAATAAAAACTTTATCCATAGTTAGGTAGTTAGATAGTTGTTGTGTTTGTTTTCTACTCAATTTTTTATAGTATATATTTTTTTTTTGTTCTAACATTTTGTCACAATATCAGTTTCTCGTTACGTGGCTACATTCAGTTACAGATGGCCATATTTTATATATCTTGTTTAACATTACGTTTGTTAAAAACTCTCAGTATCAGTTGTACGTAGTATACACAACCAGGTCACTTGCACGAAATGCATTTAAATTGTATTGGGTTAATAGTAGTATTTTGCTGTTGTTGTCATATTGTTTATACAACAACATCTCGTTAGCACAAGTAAAACAAAAATAGAAAGAACACACAAAAAGTAAGAGTTTCGTAACGTTATAAAATAATCACAAATGTGTTGTTAACAAAGTCATGTTTTTTAGATTTTCCGTAGAAATTATTTTCAACACCAACTTGCCTTTAAGTTCAGAATATGGCGCAAAATTATAGTAACACAGAAATTATTTTTATAAAGTTATTTCAAGTTTCAATAGTTTCAAAAGAAAAAAAATTTGTTTTGTACAACCTGTTTTAGAAAACTTAGGAGGTAGGAATTTTTTCAGATTTTTTGGAAGAGTTTTAGAGGTGGCAGAAATAGGGTCTCTTGGAGGTTTTTCTACTAACTAGCAAAAGGTGGTTAATAAAAAGCATTTTTTAAGTCTTTGAGGAACCATTTCAAAAGAAAAATGTTCGAAATTTTACTTGATGTATATGTGTAAATCACACATTTTGGTAATTTGATCGTTTTGCTGCATATATTTAATTTTACGTAATTTTTCAAAAAAGTGTTTCATGTAGTTTGAAGGACGGTAAAATACGAGTACTAAGTAATTTAAAAAATATATTGATTTTGCACTGGCCGTTTCATAGTGATGACCTTAAAAAGACTCATGCCCAAGAAATAAAATAAAACGGAATACAAATCTTTAATTTTGACGAAAAAAAACATTTATTTTATTAGCTTTATAAATGCATAACTAAGCACAATTTTAAGACTATATCCACAGGTAGAGCAACATATTGGCCAAGTTACCCTTGAAGATACCTGATTTATCAGAGATTGTGATGATTTTATGCAGAAATAAAGACTGTTGGCAACGAGAAGCACGTTCTGCTAAATCAAACACAAAGGTGGTGTCATGTATGGCATATAAAAATAATTTGTCTAAGTCTCAAAATAATAAAATCATTTTTAAAATAGATTCTGGCGCCAGCGACCATATAGCAAGAGACAAGTCAATATTTTGTAAACTCAATGTGCTAGAAACACCGATTGAAATTTTTGTAGCAAACAACAGTGAATCAATACAAGCTAAACATATTGGTGAAACTAAAGCTATTAGCAACAAATGTATAGAGGTAACTATGACAAATGTTTTGTATGCTACGAAGAATATGGCAATCAAGCAGAAATCGAAGAGATAAAACGAACTATATTCAAGCGCCAAACTACCTCAAGAAAAGAATTTCTGAATTGAAGAATTATGAGTTGTATAATTTCTTAAGAAACCTGGCTACAGCCAGCAATAGCGAGTACAGTTAATAGAAAGCCAAAAAGTATTTAAAGAAACCAGCTAAAAGAAATGTTTCAATAAAAATTACGAATGGTAAATGGTGTAGAAATAATAAAAGTAAACCTGAGTCGTCTTCTGAATATATGGAAAAAATATTTGTATCATTACCAACAAGTAATTCAACCAGTGAATGGAATGTGCTGCAATTTTTACAATTGCATTGGCAAATTGATCTTCCGATAAAATCATTCTCACCAAAAGAGGTGCAATTCGAAATCTCCAAACTCAATAACACCAAGTCCCCTGGTTAAGATAAAATAGATGCTATAATTGCCAAGTCTTTATCAAAGAAATGCATATTGTTTTTAACGCTAGTATGCAACTCTGTATTAAGATTGGCGTACTTTCCATGTCAATCGAAATGCGCAGAAATTTTAATGATCCCAAAGCCATAGAAATCAGAAAATTTACTTGTGCCATATAGGCAAATAAGTTTGTTGCCAATATTTTCCAAAAATGGTTCTGAAATTCTAAATTAAAACACTTTCAAATATTTGGGATGCATCTTGACCGGCGAATTTCGTGGAAAGATCACATTAAAGAGAAGGGATAACATCTGGTTGTTAGGTCGAAAGTCTGAACTATTCTACAAAACAAAATTAAATTTTATAAGTGTATTCTGAAAACCGGTCTAAAACTCTAAGGTGTATGGTTAATGCTCCTTGGTTTTTTTTTTTTTAAATTAACCAAAACTCAGGGGGTGCCCTCTACAAATGGTTTTTAAGAAATAAGTAGATACATCAAGATCTGAAAATACCATACATAGAAGTTGAACCAAAGAGATTTAGCTCTCGATATATAGATCGACTCAGCACTCATTTTAATTCCTTAGCAATATCTTTATTAGATAAAATGGAAGATGTTAGCAGACTGACAATGCTTCATATGTGGGAGATCTAACAAAACTTTATTACTTTATATAAATGTATCTATCTCCTTAACAAAACGTAGATATTAATGTAAAGAAAAAAAATTTTTTTTGAGATAATTTTTTAAGCTTGCTGACTATTAGTTGTGTATGTTAAGTGTTTTTTTTATCATTAAATTTACTTAATGTTGTAAACATATACTGCAAATAAAATGTAAAAAAAAATATATGTTTCAGAAGTCTCGACTCGTTTCAGAAGTCTCGAATGCTTGCCAAAGCCATCTCATGCTCTGCGACATCATTAACTATTTCGTATAATCGTGATTCAGAAGTCTCGACATTAATATAACTGCTTGCCAAAGCCATGTCATGCTCTGCGACATCATTAACTGTTTGCACCCTTTAGCCTTTGAACGTGTTCGAGCATCTATATTTTTTATAAAATTTGTTGAAGGATTCCTGAGCTTCTTCGGAAAGCATTCTAATTAGCAGAGACTGATATTCAATTATATGTTTGCCCTGCGCCAATATTGTGGACTGTTGGGGTCAATTTCTTCGGTGGATACATTTCTGCCAAAAGTGATACAGTTTTCGAAACATGTTCTCAATATATTGTAGAATTAACCCCTTCTTTGCAGTTTAAAACATTCAAGATCGTTCCCAATTTTTTGGTGAATTTGCTGGCTAATACCAGTGATCCGATTTAGTGCTTCACTATTTTCAAAAAATCTCCGCGAAGTATTTCCATCGTTTGAGTTTCCGTATCCGCACCTAGGCTAGTCTACTTTAAGTCCAACTACTTTGAAATTGCATACTATATTCGGTTTTTTCATATCGTTATCTAATGTGTTTGCATCAAAGTGTTCCTCTTTTTACATTGGTGAGACTCCATATTCATAATTGCTCTCCACTTTTGTAGAATCGTTCAAATCTCCGAAGATCTTTTGCGTCTTTTAGGAAATCGGGCATGACAATTTTGAGGTTGCAGTTGTCAGTTCGTTTACGACTTTGCCATCAAGCATGGACAGGTGGAACTCGTAACTACACACAAACTATTTTCCTTAGCTAATTTTCAGCACTGCGGGCTTAATATTGTCAATTGTTTCTAGAATTTCCTCCACCGTGGTCCTTATGAGTTCTGGTGATTTCCTTGCAAACTGAAATATTACTGGGCAGCAACAATGCACTGATGATGGCTCTTGATCTTTCCAGTGTACGTAAATATTTGATTTAAGCCACAAGGAAACAACAGATGCCATAAACATATTTTCGTCTGATATTGTAGCGTCGTTGGAAGATATCCTTTGCTCATAAACGCTTTGGACGGATGGTCCATCGTAACCCTCTCAGGAAGCAAGCTTCTCAGGAAGACTCGTTTTCAGGAAGATCCTTCAACATCCATGTTACTGCATGGTCCATAAGTTCCTGCACACTGACATTCGTAACCTCCGTATGCAGTGATCCTGGATTTTTTTTTGGCTATCGAAGTGTGCTTGTTTCGTGTCGCATTAGATATGCCCATAGTATCTTATATTTGTCATCGGAAAGTTCTAAGTCCATAAAGGGCAAGTCTTCCTCGGGACCATACTCTAAAAGTGTGTGATTTGGGGGCGTGGGAATACTCTCTTTGATCCTTTTAAGTCGCAGTGCAATAGCAACAGATTTTGTAACCTGCGACCTAGCTTTGTTATTGTCCTTTGTATAATTAATAGACAACGATTCTTGGTCAAATCGTTGGTGGCATCGGTAGGTTTCCTCTTTCTTGTAAAATCTGAACGCTCCCCGATAATTTTTTGTAGCGTTTTTCTTGCACGTCCGGCTTATGTGGTGGGTTCGGGAAGGTATCCTCATATTTGGAGTAGAATTTGTTAATGCCTCGGCATACTTTTTTCGATTTCACCTTAATATTTGCAGGTGCAGATTATCGTGTTGGCTATCAAGTTCCTCTAAAGCAATTTCCATGAAATCTGTTGGGGTGGTTAAGTCCCTAAACAGATCTAACAAATAGATCTAAAAATTTTGAGTGGTATCCCTAGATAAAAAGCACTTGTCTCGTCACCTTTCGGTCATTGACTAATCCGGGAATTATACATATTTTCCAATGTATAGTCTGATATATTTCCTGATAGGTACCCTTTTGAATCAAGGGTTTATGAAAGGGTTATGTTCCCATATCTAGATTTAGGACGAATTATGCAATTATGGTATCATTTCTACTATAAACGCGTACCTGCTAATCTAAAAGAATAGTCTTTTGTGCATCCCGTATCTCTACGTGAATTTACAATGTATCTTACACTTTTTACATCTAGCAGTCAGGGGAGCAGCTGGAAGTAGCTGGACTTTGTTAAGTTAGGTAAAAGTATAATCAAAGAACACATTTTGACAAACAATATAGTAGATGTAAAAAATTATAAATTTTTCTATTTTCCCTCAAAGCTGTAATAATAGGTAAATAGCGATAAACCTGGAAAAACACAAAGCAAACAGTAATATTTTTTCTATCATATACATATTTAGCTAACCCATCAAACGTTGCTTGGCCATATAATTTATTTCCAGTGAATATTTTTGTTGTTAATTATGATATGAATTTATCATGTATGAAGGTTGCCACACCCACTGCTTTGGTCCCGCTCATTCTTCACATAACTTTTTACACTCATCATTCCTGAACTCACATCCGGTTTCAAGACTGTCCAGTTTATTGTACTCCAGATAATGTTTTTTGTATGGGAGGTGCCACGCCCACTAATTTAACCTTGCCCATTTTTTTAACGACTACTTACATTAACACCCAATTGATGTGAAGAAAGTTTCAAGACTCTGGCCATCATGGTTTTATGATATATTTACCATGTATGGATGGTGCCACGAACACTTGTTAGATCCCTCCCATTTGTACCCGACTTCTTACAAAGTTTCAGGACTCCTGATATCATATAGCCACGCCCAATACATATATTTAGAAAAATATAGCCTATTTTACTTTCCCGATACAAACTTACACACTGTGAAAATTCAAGAAGATCGGTTTATTGTTTAGCCACGTGTTAATGTCAAACCCACAAACAAAATCAGAAACAAATTTTCATTTATATATGGGTAATTCCATGTCAAATCAACCAATGGGTGTACACTACCTTCTCCAAATTGTATGATTTTTCGTAGGAAGGCAGATTATTACAGAACTAAAATAAGTGCAAAGTTTGAGGGCACTGGCACTTCTGTATCCGGAAATATGTGGTCTTGAAAATCGTAAAAAAAAAGGTCAAAATTTACAAAGTTGTACTTACTTAATTATTATTTTCTTGAAAAGTATTATAGTTACGCAACTCACCAAGGTTGCATTTGAAAGGTTAATTAATTACCTTTAATTTGATATACAACATGATTTTTTTTTTGGAAAGGTCCAAGGTTACATCTCTTGACCTATAATTCGGGAGGCTATAGCTGTAAAAACGACAATTTTAAAAATCTGAAAAAAATATATGTTTAAGACTGGTTCCTTCCCTAAAGTTCCAAAAAATTTCAGACTGGGGGTATGCTTGGATCCAGAAATATTTATCATAGAGTAAAGGTAGATATTTAAAAAGTCGGTGCTGTTACTATTACTGTTTATGAATGTGGTTGGTTGTGCTCGTGAGCGTCGGCGGGCTATGCACGCACGCCGCTATTTGTTTCTGGTTCTTTAGCTCTGTACTGTACTCAGTACAGACCTGTGTTAGGGTTGGTTTGACAGGTAATTATGTTAGAGCGAGACAACAGTATAAATGTTGTCGGGTGTGGTTCGTAGTGTCAAATAACTTGGATATAGCGAAATTATTGAAAAACGAGAAGTCAAAGGAAGCACCACGAAAAAAAATCCATTCTAAGCACGTTGCTTTAAAAAACCACATGTGTTGCTATAAAATCAATATTTTTAAATAAAACCAAAAGTGTTCAAAGTGATTGTTTTTTGCCTCTGTAAACAATATGTCATTTAATACAATATATTGTTGTAATCCATTTAAAAAAGTTGCTCATGTCCGGAATGCAAGAGGACTTCGAAAAGTTCAGCAATAGATGACTGGAATTAGTAATAACATTTGAATATCAAATAAAATATGTGATATATGCAGAAGAGAACTTTATAAATTAAAAGGAAGTGTAAACAATAATATTCAATCTATGAACGAGCCAGAAAACGAGACTTCAGACTCGGAAAGTGAAGCATCAGTTTCGGGAGATGTTCGAATTTCTAAGTTAAACGAAAGTTTAACATATCTACAAGAATCTCCAATATGTTCGAGAAAAATGCCATTAAAAGGGTATACAACTAGAAAGTTAGAAAAAATAACAACATCAATTAAAACCAACATTTCCCCAAATTCAACACCTTCAACCTCTCACGTATGCCCAGAATCGGAAATAATCGAACAACTAAAAGAAAAGTTTAAATCAATAACTAAAAACAGTGATAAAATTCAACTTTTAACTATTTTACCTAAAAGCTGGACATTGAAAAGAATGGAGGAGGAATTTCAAATAACAAATTTCATGGCACGAAAGGTAAAAAACTTGGTTGAGACAGAAGGCGTATTGAGTACACCGAATCCAAAACTTGGAAAACGATTACCATTAGAAATTGTTGATGTGGTGAAAATCTTTTATGAAACTGATGATGTCAGCAGATGTCTACCAGGATGTAAAGACTACGTGTCAATAACAGAAAATGGTGTAAAAGTAAAAAAAAATAAAAGACTTTTACTCGGAAATCTTCGAGAAGTTTATGCTTTATTTAAAGAAAAACATGAAGGGATAACTATTGGAATTTCTAAATTTTGTGAACTACGGCCAAAAAATGTGGTTCTAGCAGATGCGCCAGGAAGCCATAATGTATGTGTTTGTAAAATACATCAAAATACAAAACTAATGCTCCACGCAATAAACCTGAAAAAATTGACAGAAAATGTGCAGGATTTTGTGCTGGAAACTTATAAAGATTGTTTAAAAAGACTTATATGCAATCCCCCATCACCAAATTGCTACCTTGGCAGATGTAGCATGTGTCCAGATATACAAAATTTTAAAGAGAAACTTGGTGAATTATTATTAGAAAATGAAATTGATGAAATCATATATAAACAGTGGATAAGTGTAGATAGAGACTCTTTGGAAACTATTATTAAAGACACTGATTCTTTTCTGGATTCTTTATGCGAAAAACTGCAATCTCTTCTACCCCATTCATTCGTATCTAAAGAGCAGGGTGCGTTTATGGCTCACAAAAAGTCTGCGTTGGAAGAAAAGGAGCATTTAGTAATTTGCGACTTCTCCGAAAATGCAACTTTTGTGGTTCAGGATTCTGTGCAAGGCTTTTTATGGAATAATAGCCAGGCCACACTATACCCAATAGCAATTTATTACAAATCAAATGGAAAATTAGAAACTACAAATTTTATAATAATATCAGACTGTCTAATACATAATACCATAGCAGTTCCTTTATTTCATCGCCACCTAAATGAGTTTTTAAAAAACAAGTTTTTGAAAATACCAAAGAAAATTTTTTATTTTTCGGACGGTTCTTCCGCTCAATTTAAAAATAAAAAAAACTTTGCCAATTTATGCCATCATAGCGAAGATTTTAATTGTTCCTCTGAGTGGCATTTCTTTGCTACCAGTCACGGCAAAGGACCTAGTGATGGTCTTGGGGGACCGGTAAAGCGTGAAGCACGAAGAGCCAGCTTGCAACGTCCATTCGAAGATCAGATAACTACTCCTCTCCACTTGTATAATTGGTGTCAGCAAACTCTTCAGAACTGCAACTTTGCATATTTAACGGAAAAAGATTATGAAGAAGAAGAGAAATTGCTAACTGATAGATTTATAGGATTACGTACAATTCCGGGAACTCAAAAGCAGCACAGCTTCATACCAATTTCAAAAACACAATTACAAGCTAAAATTTATTCCGCTGATAGCAAATTTGTAATTGAAAACATTTATAATAAAACTAAACAACAACAACAGCATTCATCATAATAATGTCAACAACAACAACAACAACAACAGCATTCATCATAATAATGTCAACAACAACAACAACAACAACAACAACAACAACAACAACAACAACAACAACAAAAACAGCATTCATCATAATAATGTCAACAACGCCAACAACAACAACAACAACAGCATTCATCATAATAATGTCAACAACGCCAACAACAACAACAACAACAGCATTCATCATAATAATGTCAACAACGCCAACAACGCCAACAACAACAGCATTCATAATAATAATAATTCACTTGTTAAATATCTACCTTTACTCTATGATAAATATTTCTGGATCCAAGCATACCCCCAGTCTGAAATTTTTTGGAACTTTAGGGAAGGAACCAATCTTAAACATATATTTTTTTCAGATTTTTAAAATTGTCGTTTTTACAGCTATAGCCTCCCGAATTATAGGTCAAGAGATGTGACCTTTGACCTTTCCAAAAAAAAAATCATGTTGTATATCAAATTAAAGGTAATTAATTAACCTTTCAAATGCGACCTTGATAAGTTGCGTCACTATAATATTAATCAAGAAAATGATAATTAAGTAAGTACAACTTTGTACATTTTTATAGTTTTTCCCGATATTCAAGACCTCATATTTCCGGATCCAGATGCGTCAGTGAACTTAAATTTAGGATTTTTCTTACTTCTCGGATACACTTTAATCCTGCCAAATTGGAAACAGTGATGTAAAAAACAGCCATATTTTAAGTTGAGTCCCATATATATAGATATATACATAAATAAACCGAAATAAAAAAAAATGTTGAGAGTAGTTACCAATTTTTTTTATATTTTACTTGCAACTGAACCAAATTGTCTAAAAATTGTGTGTTTCTGGAAAGAGAAAATCTGTCAAATTTAAAAGGTTATATCGTCTCAACTAAAAATTTGATTTTATTGAAGGTAACAAATTTGTAATCTTTGAACAATTTCATACGACTTTATTCAAAGTCAGCATGTTAAACTAGAAATCAGTAATTACGATTGACGTGCTTTTGTGGTATCTGAGCGTCTGTATAGGCCAATTATAATTTTCTGATTTGCTTTTTATTGTACTTTTTTAATTTATATTTAATAGAAAATTATTGGTGAAAAATTTTTTAATATGTCTTCTTCTTTGCTCTAACCTAATTTGTATTTTTTTTTCATACATATTCAAAAATTTCATTTCTTGTTAGCAAATTTAAATTCTGTTTAAAAAATTATTTATTTAGCATAATAACCAAAAAGCCAACAACTAGAGGACATATAATATTACTTGAGGAAATTTATACAAATTTCCAAGATAAACAAAAACAAATAAGGAGGCTTTAGCATAAATATGACATCATTTAAAATATGCTAATTTTTTTGATTTGGAGACCTGATGATATAACAATAATACAATACAATTGAAGTCGAAGTTTGGTTTTATTTACTTAAATTGTTTTTCTTACGAGAAGACAAAAAGTTACAGCATAAATAAATTTTGTTTTTTAAAATGTCATGGGAAAAGTAAATATGAACCAATACCCTGTGGCATAATATAAAAAGAAAAATAGAAAAAGAGTTATTTTAATTTATATTCACAGCATGACAATTTAACACACAAATACGTGGGTGAATATGAAAGTACTATTGTTAGTGTCAGGCTACACCATGGAAGTGTTGCATGTAGGTATGATTTATGAACTTGTGGAATATTTTAAAGTGTGCTATGAGGAGATAAATTTAAAAGAGCAGAAATTATGGTGCTTAGAAAAGGTGGCCGATTGCTGAGTAATGAGAAAATTTTTTTTTTATAATAATGTAATAAAAATACCAATAGAATAAGGATTGATAAGAATTTCGTTATAACTAGGAATATGTAGCCAAGAAATTATTTTATTTATTGTAAGTCGCAATTATTTTAAAATGCTTCATTAGCTACCATATAAACATTATTCCTATATCATGAATACAGCTTTCAATTACCAAATCAAAATCACGCAAAGAAAATTGAAAATTGTCTTAAATATACAAATTATAGATACATTGTTAATCTCAGAAACACATACCACAACACATCCGTTTAAGAAAGAACAAGCAGGATTTGCGGTTTTAGTAAATTCGAAATTTGAGATTCAGTAAAGAAGTCATCAAGACATGAAAGTAGCATTTAAATTTTCTATAGAAACGTCGATGTAGCTATATACACCATACACTTTCCACCAACTCATAGTGGCTAGTCCATTCTGTATTCAACCGTCATTCGTAATTCGATGATAAGACTTTCTTGTTTTCCTACAAAATGAAAACGTGCGGAAGTCGTTATGATCCGTAAGTCAGATATACCTGAAGATATATTATCCTCATATATACCAATTAGTCTACTGGTTATTATTGTTATATCTTTTGATATCACTTCTAGAAAAAGAAAAAATAATTCCTGATCATCAGTTTGGATATCCAGATAAATACCATATGTTTTTTCAAATGATTATGAACACATTAAAAAAAAAGTTGATAGCTTAATGGTATTTCTGGATGTGAAGCAGGCTTTTGATAAAATTTGGCAGCATAACCTCTCGTTAAAACTTAAATAATTTTCACAAACACCAATGTATTTAAAAATGAAATCATATTTACAGATCGTTTTATGTAGAAGTAAACGCCGAATTTTCTGAATTTATCTTATACACAATATTTACATCAGGCATGTATCATGTACAACATGATTAACCATATATAGCATTTGAAAGCTTATTAGAGTGTCTTCTATTTGATACTTAAAAATCCGAAGTAAATTAACCCGTTATGAACCAATGTTGGTATTTACAACTGAATGAAAGCTTCGACCTATTAACCATTTAAAGACCGCATATATTAGGGATTTTACCTTCAATTTAAGATTTTTTTTTAATATATTGTTATTTCTATTTCTGTAGTATAACAAATAATGGGATAATTCCACATATAGTCATTTATGGGTTAATTTCCCTTAAAAATAAGATACTGATTTTCTATTTAACTACCTTACAAATAACGATATATATCCGGCCTGAAAGGGCTGAGAGGCCAAAATATGCATCGAAATAAAGCTAGTGAACCTAGATTTTGTACAGTTTATGTAAAAACACACGTTATAAATGTCGACTTACGAGATACTTCCATATTTTAGAAAAAACTCTAATAATAAATTACAAAATTTCAAATAGGTTCATAATGGGTTAATGGATTTCAAATTTAAAAACATCGAAAAAAGGCACTCAAGTAAACTTTTAAATGATGTATATAGTGCTGAAATCCGTTACTAAATAACAAATATAAAAGTGTCGAAAGCTTAGAAGTCCATACCTCAGAAAAAAATATATTTCCCAGAACCGTAATAAAATGATTTATGAGTGAAGAAAATTTGAAGCAGCTCAGGGCGTTGCACCTAAACTCCACTTAAGCCAAATTTGGTTTTAACTTTAGCGTATTTAACAGTTTAAAAACATAGACTTTGCCACACTGTTACATTACTTAAAATAAACAGCTATTTATTTTTGTAAACAAAGAAAAAAATACCAAAGAAATAAAAAGGTAAGTAAAATTGTGTAAAATATAGTATAATTATAGTTAAAAATAATATTTTAATATAATATAATAGAAAACTTCCAAAACTATCACCGATGCCACTCCACAGCACAAAAGAAGGAAACTTTGCTCCTCGTGCAACATTTGGAAATTTTTGATCCAATATATTTCTAATTTTTGACTGTTTCATCAAACAATTTTTTTAGTCAAATATTTGTTCAAGTGTAACGGCACGGCAAATATGTTTGCATTGTTTTTATTTGCCACTATTTGGCAGCTGTTTGATCAAACAAAAAGAGGCAAATAAATGTGCCTAGTATGACCACAAAATAAACTCTGTATTTGTTTCACAAAATTTTAGGCAAATACGAGAAAACAAGTTTCGTCAAATATTTGCCTAATGTGACCGTACCAAGGTTCAGAAAATACACACATGAAACACACAATGTTCTGTTCAATAGCAGCCAACACATATCTTTTTTTTCATATCAATTATGTGCATTTCTAAATTTTCTACGGTGCCCAACACATTCATGACTGTGTTCGTTTTAATATTTCATTATTTACACGAACATGTTTCCATCACGTATTTTTTTTTCGATCACACATAAACCACACAGATTTGAGTGTTGCTTTATTTGAAGTTCGTGTTCTGGTACGTGTACTGAAAAAAAAAAACTGAACATGTACATAAACAGTTTCGAGTTCAGTTATATTTTAAGTCGTGTTGTGGCTCGTGTACTAAGAAAAAATAGAACATGTACAATAAACAGGTTCGAGTTCAGTTATATTTTAAGTCGTGTTCTGGCTCGTGTACTAAGAAAAAAATAGAACATGTACAATAAACAGGTTCGAGTTTAGTTATATTTTAAGTCATGTTCTGGCTCGTGTACTAAGAAAAAATAGAACATGTACAATAAACAGGTTCGAGTTCAGTTATATTTTAAATTCGTGTTCTGGCTCGTGTACTGCGAAAAATTGAAACATCAATTCGCGATCTGATACACCCCGATAAAAACGACGACAATTGTTTCAACCAAATTTATTAAAATTTTATTGACCCTTTTTTATGACTTAAGTTGCAAATTGTTTACAATTGTCAAATAAACAATAAACAGGTTCGAGTTCAGTTATATTTTAAGTCGTGTTCTGGCTCGTGTACTAAGAAAAAAATAGAACATGTACAATAAACAGGTTCGAGTTTAGTTATATTTTAAGTCATGTTCTGGCTCGTGTACTAAGAAAAAATAGAACATGTACAATAAACAGGTTCGAGTTCAGTTATATTTTAAATTCGTATTCTGGCTCGTGTACTGCGAAAAATTGAAACATCAATTCGCGATCTGATACACCCCGATAAAAACGACGACAATTGTTTCAACCAAATTTATTAAAATTTTATTGACCCTTTTTTATGACTTAAGTTGCAAATTGTTTACAATTGTCAAATATTTTAAAATCTTATTGGCCATTTTTTTCTGATTTACGTTGAAATTATTCACAATTGTTTTTATTGACTGGTTTTTATTTTAATAAAATATGGTAATAAAATACTTAAGACACAAACACTATTTAGCATCATAAAAGTTACACTTGTTGGTTGTTAGTTTTTTTTTTTCATTACCCACCCCTATTTTCGCAACCAATTAGTGTCATAGACGAAAAACCTAATTTTGCGGCATAAAAGACACACCTGTTGGTTGTTAGGATCTTTTGCAAACATTTTTTTTTTTTTTTTGGTAACAAATAACTTTAGACACAAACAAATTTTGCATCATTAAAAACACAATCACCCACCCTTAATTTGCGAACCAATTAGTGTCAATGCACAATCCTTTTCCCAATGAGTTTTTGAGATTTTTTGCGTAAAAACACAATGAGTGTCAATAAAAAAAACCAAAAAAAATATTTTCATATTTTATTGTCCCTTTTTTATGACTTACGTTACAATTGCTTGCAAGTGTTACAATTTCACGCAATTGATTTTGCAATAAATAGCGAGTGCGTGCGTCATTTATTCATTAAAAGTGGTTCAGTTTTCATTCGATCGTGATCTATAAGTGTACTGTGTTATTGTGTAAATTGCAAATATTTTGTGAAAATTAAAAAAATTGGAAAGCAATAACAGAAATAAGTTTTGCTATAAAAAATACGCAACTTTTAATAGCGAAACGAAAAAATTTACATGTTTGATTGAAACCTGCAAGAAAGATTTAAGTGTAGTGTGCAGTTTTTGTGCCTTAAGTATTTTATTACCATCATTTATTAAAATAAAAACCAGTCAATAAAAACAATTGTAAATAATTTCAACGTAAATCACAAAAAAATGGCCAATAAAATTTTAAAATATTTGACAATTGTAAACAATTTGCAACGTAAGTCATAAAAAAGGGTCAGATGTGCTCAAGATTTCCGTGAGTACCTGCCGCGGTGGCCTGACCTCACGGTGCACTTAACACCGGGTGGAAACTATGCGTCCACCGGCGCCCTCGCAGTACGAGTACCAATTTGAGGCATGCATTTGGGCATGACCTCCCCCTTGGATGAGGAGCGGAGTACTATCTAAAACTCCTACCGATCTATGGGTCACGGCACCCGGTCGCAATGCAACTCCACATCGAGCTTGCGCTCTACCCGCGATTTGGGTCTAAACCACAGCCACCACGATGCTCCCAAACGGGGCCGCACCACTGCCAGGCTGGAATAAATTCCAGGGGCTCCTGACACCCGTGGTACCAGAATAAAGCCTCCGGTCAGGCTTCGTAGCCGAGACTACTACCAGTTGAACTCCAAACAGTTCGGGACTGGTGGCCCTAGACGACAAACAAAAGACATGAAACACAAAGGACACAACAATGAACAGCCACATTCTGAGTCGGCATTTGCCCCCTCAGCAGCAGCACACAAAAGGACTACAATGAACGTAACACATAAAACAACAAGAACGACGCGCAGGAAACATGTAGCAGCAACAACAGCAAACACCAGGGAGAGAGCTGAAGACGGTGCACCGTTGTGGAGGGACAGATACCGATGTATCAGCCCCCGTCAACAGTCATACTCATATCTGAGATCCAGGCACGACGATGTGCACTACTGGAGCGACCACCCATTGGCAGTTAAGCACCACCACGGATGCCCGCATCAGAGGCCACCTATACTAACCGTCCAGTTCTCCTACGATTGAATACGCCCCTTGCGTATTCACCTAAATTTCTAACAGTCCGCCCGTCCTCTAATGCCCTACTCAAATCCCATCCTGTCGACGTCCGTAAAATCCCCATCCTATCCAAATTCCTAATATCACTGTAAAGTGAACACCCGGTCAAAACATGTACGACGTCCTCCGGCCCATTCCCACACCTACAGTCCGGCGTATCGGACAGGCCCCTCTTATGCAGAAAAGCATTCAAGGAGCCATGCCCAGTCAGTAAAAAACCCAGGCTAAGGCCGAAGCCAAAGTCCGGGCGGTCTCTAACGAAGGTCACGTCCTTAATAAAATCGTACGTTGTTCGGCCTTTATCCGTCTCAGTCCAACGTGAACGCCATCTTGCAAGAAGATGCTCGTCCAGCAGGAGTTTCACCTGCCTCAAGTCTAAATCAGCGATTTCAGTCGAAGTTATCCAATCATGCCCTGATAGTGGCAGTCCCTTCTTGACCTTGAAAATAATACCACGACGTACCACCTCCAAGTCAAGGGGAGGTGCACCTAACAGAACTTGAAGAGCATCTGTCGAAACTGTGTGACAAACTGGCATGCAAGCCAGCATTGCCACTCTCTGACAAGACAAGATTCGTTTCTTGCCCATAGCAGACAGAGCGGTGCCGTACCATACAGACGAGCCGAATGTTGCACAAGCAACAAACAGATCACTATATATGGTACGGACAGCTCTCCTGCTAAGACCCCAGTCATTCCTGAGGATGCGTCTGACTCCTCCCACAACTGTCGTCAACTTGTCCTTAAGTGTTGAAAGATGAACTAGAAAGTTCATTCTTTCGCCCATGGTTATGCCCAAATACCTAACCTGAGTCACGTATCGAATGCTGGCATTGCCAGATCGAACTACAGGTGGGCGAGCCTGCGATAAGCTGCCTTTAAGCAGCATGGAAACGGTCTTTTCCCTTGACACTTCAACACCGACACTGTTCCCCCACTCATTGATTTCACGCATGGCCCCCTCACCTTTTCTCTCCAGTTCAGCACGAGACTGACCTTCGATTAAGATGAGCAAGTCATCCGCGTAAGCACAAAGTTGGTGGGTTGTCCTTAGGGACCTTAACAAGGGATCCATCATTAGGTTCCAAATAAATGGACCGCAGATGGACCCTTGCGGGCAGCCCCTAACAACCTCCCTACAAACAGTATCGCTGGCTCCTACCGCAACAACTTTCCTGCTATTAAAATAGCTTTGCCATAAGGAAAGCTCTCTGCAACCTACTGTCCGTAGTCTGTCCAGTACCCTATCCCACGAGAGGTAATCAAACGCACCTTTAAAGTCAACAAATATGCCAAGGACATATTTGTTCGGACAGTCAGTCACACAATTACGGACATGATGCCAAGCATCCTCCACGGATTTCCCTTCTTTAAAACCGAACTGAAACTCAGAAGCAACCTCATTGTAGGATTCCTTCAGTCTGTTGACCATAATCCTCTCCAGCACTTTTCCAAGTACTGGGAGAAGGCTTATGCCCCGATAAGAGCGAGGATCGCTCCTCACTCTATCGGGAGACTTCAGGAGCACCACAACTTTGGCTTGCTTCCAAGCCCCAGGGAAGTACCCCTCACTAATGCACCTCCTGTAGATTGCCTCCAGGTATTCCGGTATGGCCTTCCAGATGCTTTTACACATCTCTCCAGTCATACCATCCAAACCCGGAGACTTTCTACACTTGACTCGGCACATGCTTGCATCTACTTCTAGTCTTTCCAGTGGCGGAGGGCCATCCACCGCCTCATAGAGAGGGTGGACAGCCGGTTCAGCCCCTGGAAAAAGTGCCTCAAGTAAAGCGCTAGTGCACTGTCTCCACGTCAGTAAAGTCACTCCACTTATACAAAGACCGGTCAAGTCCGTCTGTTTCCGTCTACCCCGGACTATACGATAGGCCTGACCCCAAGGGTCATTTCTGCTGTCCTGCACAAAAGTCCTCCAATCCTCCTCCTTGACACGAACAATCTCGTCTTTGTACGTCCTCAAGGCGGCCAGATAGTCAACTTTACGCTGAGCAAGATCTTCAGCATTGGAACGCCTTCCCCTTTGGAATCGCTTCCTCAGGCGTCGGACATTCCTCCGCATCATATCCAGCTCCCGAGACCACCATTTAAGTCCTCTGTGTCGAGTCTGGCGACAACGACCCAGAAGAGTGTCGTTTACTGTGGACATCCATTGATCTATCTGGTCGACTTGACTGTCTATTGTCCAATCCCTAAATTCAGCAATTGGGACATCCAGCGCCGTGCCCCTAAAGGCATCAGCGTAGATGTCCCAATTGACGTCATGTAGTCGCCACCTGCGTGGCATGTCCGTCCCGTTCGTAGCCCGATAATGAGAGACCACAACCTCAATGAGGCTATGGTCACTCACCCCAAAGTCATCCCTAATTTTCCAACTAATGTCAAACTCTGAAGCTACCCTCCCATTACCTAACGTCACGTCAATGTCACTACAACCTCCTGGACCGTCAAAGGTGTACATCTCACTAGGCTCATTGAGAACAATGAGCCGCTTCGTGACCAGCCATTCACTAAGCATAACACCTCGCATGTAGTTCGGATGAGCAGAAGCATTTCTGCTCATCTTGGAGAACCACATGGGAGAGCATGCGTTTGCGTCTAGAGCTAGGATTATAGGTGAGCTACTATCCAGTAGTAGTACCGAATCCATGTACCCCAAATAGGGTTCAAGAGGCGTTCCGAACCTACAGTAGATGCTCGTCAGTAACATTCTACCAAAACCCCCTTCTACACTAACGCAGATTCCCCAAACACTCCTACTAATGACGGTACAGTCCACGTCCCTATCCCTAACAACAATAGCGGCGCTACCACCGTCGTCGGTAAACGCGCGCATACCCCCAGGTAAACCCCTGATGCAGCCATCCGTAATATACGGCTCCTGCACTAGGGCAAAACTCGCGCCCAGGTTACACATCGCCTGACCTAGCTCGCAGATCACGGAGTATGACCGCTGACAGTTAAGCTGCAAGATTTTTATATCTGTTCCCTCCATTTTAATGGCGTGCGTTCGCTCTAGCAACTATTGCGCTGTAGACGGGACAGGCCGCGGACATCATAAGATGCCCAGCCGGGAGTCCCTTAAATGCGCAGTTCCGGCATCTAATCTCGTTTTCGCACCGTGAGGCTTTATGGCCGGCGGTACCGCATAGGCGACAAACTTCGTAAGGCATTCGACAGTCCCTAATCATATGGTCGAACCCTAGGCACCTGTAGCAGCACGGAACAGCATCGTGATGTCGCACCGCAAACGAAAACCAGTTGATGTAGCATCTTCCGACATCAGTCAGCAGCTCCATAGCGCGAGCGTTGCCCTCCAGGACAACGTTAACCGGGCCGCCATTAACCTTCCACGGGCTGGACACCAAGCGAACGCTCCTTTTGAAGACTTCCTCGGACATCTGCTCCTTGAGGTTCTTCTCGTACAGCTCGCTCATAAATTCATCCGGAGTGATTTCCGGATGAACCCGCTGCACGACGACCTTCGGTCCGAGCTTGTCTCTTACCGACACCTCCAACCCAACCTCACCGAACTTAGCGTTCTTCATTACTCTCTCCCTTTCTGCTACCGACGGGGTCCGAATGACCGCTCCGCCATCGCGCATAGGCCGTAGTGCGTGGACACGTACCCCAAGGGTGGGGCCGACCTCCTTCTGCACCTTCTCTACGACCTCCTTCGAAGTGACACCCTTTTTCCCCTTCACCACCACGGACCACGTTTCCACAGGCTTGGGGACCACCGAAACACCACCAGAGACACCACCAGACAAACCACCATCAGAAACACCAACACCAACATTTACGTTACTACGCCTTACCGCCATCGGGGGCCTTATGGGACCCCTAGAAGCCACTGCCTGTACGCCAGCCACCTTACCGCCCTCATACACCTCCAACCGCCCCTTCAGACGCTCGTTCTCGGCGATTAAATTAAAGAGCAGTTGCCCGAATGCGCCAGCATGCCCCATAACCGCCTTGGCCAACCGCGCATCGACGCCATCAGCCATTACCAGCTCCAACAAATCGGCGCTTACCTCCTTCATTCTACCAACCATGCCAGCTTCACGTACTGGCCGGGCCCTATTACGGTCACGCGCCTTTCTACTGGTGGCAGCAGATGCCTTGTCGCTGATTACAGCTTCAGCAGCCCCATCCACCAACTCCTCAGCACCAGCAACAGCAACAGCAACACCAGCAGCAGCACCAGCAGCAACACCAGCAGCAACAACAGCAGCAGGACGCCTAAATCTAGGCGAGGCCGGCTTCTTCGGAGAACCAAATTTCACCCTCTTGATTTCTTCGTCCATCTCCGTGCTGGACAACTCGCTCTCCGTGTGACGGAGCAGACTACCACCCGCCGGGGGTGCACCAGTACCACACCCATCGGTAGTCGCCATGTCCGACGCGTCACCTTTTGGCTTCACGGCCCGCTTTCTGGGCGGCGGCGGCATCTCACAACTTAATTTAAGCTACTAACCTTTTTTTTCAGCACTACCTTTTCTTCAGCAACCAATATTCGTCAAAGGACAGACAAACCGACGGAAGGACGGACAAACCGACGGAAGGACGGACGCTTAGACTTTGCAAAACGAGCGGAAAGACGGACACACGCGCTGGCTGCGTATATTTTATATCGCTTTATAGGCCACCTATTGGCCGATGTACGAACGACAGTAGTAATGTCGCAAACCGTACCGACACTAACCACGGCAAGTAGCTAGTACACAAACCGTTTACCGACACTATTTAACACTTTAATGCGTCTATTTATCGCTAGAGGTTCTTTCTTTGATTTTCGAGTTTAACCTCACTTTTCCCCGGAGAAAATGAGACTCCAAATTTTGCTGTGTTCAGCGGAGCACCCTTAACAACAACAATTTATTGTATTTACCAAGTCACTATCTTCACACTAATACCACTGTAAGTCACTATCTTTATTATTTACTTTTCACTATTTGCTTTCACTGCGTAAACACGTCCGAACCGTTCAACTGATAAACACCGAATGGTTCAATAAAATTTTAATAAATTTGGTTGAAACAATTGTCGTCGTTTTTATCGGGGTGTATCAGATCACGAATAGATGTTTCAATTTTTCGCTGTACACGAGCCAGAACACAAATTTAAAATATAACTGAACTCGAACCTGTTCATTGTACATGTTCTATTTTTTCTTAGTACACGAGCCAGAACATGACTTAAAATATAACTGAACTCGAACCTGTTTATTGTACATGTTGTTTTTTTTTTCAGTACACGTACCAGAACACGAACTTCAAATAAAGCAACATTCGAATCTGTGTGGTTTATGTGTGATCGAAACAAAAAGTACGTGATAGAAAAATGTTCGTGTAAATAAGGAAGTATTAAAACGAATACAGTCATGATGGTGTTGGGCACCGTAGAAAATTTAGAAACGCACATAATTGATACGAAAATAAAAATATGTGTGTGTTGGCCTAAGTTATGTTTGTTTACATATATGTACGAGTTTTTTATTCAATGTGTGTTTTTTTCTGAACTCTGGACCGTACCCCCAGCTACACCAATTCGTATGAATAACATTTCGACAAAATAGATTGTCAAGTATACGTTTTATATGATACTTGATTTTAAGGCCCCTTATAACATTAAGGGCCATTATTAAAACTTGTTTAAAGTAAATATTAGTTAAAGGTAACTTTAGCTAAAGTGAGCAATAAAGTTACCTTTAACTTATTTTCGTTATTACAACTTCCCAGTTAAATAAAATAAATATTTTTGATATTGTGACAACACCAAAGGAAACACCGATTACTTTTGACCGAATGAATTGCTTTATCAAAATACGTAGTGGCAATGTTCCTTCATTTGTTCGCAAATAAACAATAAAAACAATAGAATGAAAACCAAATCCTTTATTATAAATTGCATAATTGCTGTAAATGTGTAATAAAACTTTCTAAAAAATATACCAGCATAAATTTAAGTATATGTAAATAAATTTATTTTCAAAACTAAATTGATGTGAATTTTTTCTTCATAGATCAGAAAATGTGGCAACATTAAATACATAAACCTCACGTTAAAAGTAAAAGACAACAATATCTTCATTTTAGCTCATCGGTTACTTTTAGCTTAAAGTATAGTTGTAATAACGAAAAACTAATAATCTGCCCGATAACATCTTAACATTAGCTATTGGTAAGTTGTAATAATGGCCCTAAGAGAAATAAAGTTTTCACATTGTGAACCAATATACGTTGTTTAGATTCAAGCATTTTAATTTAGTTTAAATATTTTACCATTTCCTTTCATTTTATATATATATTTATATATACATATATTTTACATTTCAATGCTATTGTTTAAATTACAGTAACAAAATATGTCCGTAATAGATACTGACACATAAAATTTGATAATGGACAAATAAACAAATCCCCCAAAATAAACATATCAAATTAGAAAAGCTATCATTTAGAAATCCTTTGGCCGCAAATAATATGAATATTGTGGTTTTTGTAAAATAGCAAAAATTTATTTTAGTTCTACAACAATAAATCGAATTAATTTGATATTTAATGTGACAATAAAATATGCTGAAAGATATGATAGCAAGAGAGGAGATATGTTGGCAAAAAAAGGAAATAAATAAATAAAATAATAATTATAGGAAAGTTGTTTTTAACATATTTATTTTTTTATTGGTTTTCTTTAACATTCTCCATAATTCCCTTGATTGTAAATAATGTAAATTTATAGACCAAATTCTAAAAATATAATGCAAGTGGTTTCTTGTTATTTAGATATAATTTTAACAAAATGATAGTGTGGGCAAACAGAGTTTTAAAAGTTGTTAACGTCATTTTCTGTTGTCATATCATAACTTTGGGCAACTTAATATTTTTACTTTGTCAATTTTAAATCAAACCAAACCACAACGATTCGAAGTGGGGCATTTGAGTAAGGGAAAATCTTTAGCTATTGAATTATTTTTTTTTAAATAAATGTTATGTACTTAAACTGACCTTTGCAAAGGTCCTAAAAATAATATTGAATTTCACCTACATATTGAATAAATTTGGTGCGTTAGCTCTGTATGTTGAAAAACCTAAGATTTTCATATTTTTAACGAACAGAATAATATAGAATAATGGCGAGCTACAACAATCGAGTACTGGTTAACCTATACTTCTAATCAAAGTGTCGTTTAAATGATATTCGGAAATTCTTTAAAAAGTGCATCGAATGTTCAAAGATCATTATCACGTGATCAACAGTTTATGATGGGATATCTGAAATAAGTATATTTTTAAGATTTTCAGCAACAGATATATTGTTAAATATCTTCTGTACATTTTAGCTAAATTTTTTGGGTAGTTAAGAAACAACCACTGAAATTAGATTAACTTTTTTTGAATTTGGTTTGATATATTTTTATTTGGCATGCTCTAATTTGCATGCTGTAAATGAAAAAAAAATCTTATAAGTTAGAAAAAGTAGGAAAGATTATCAGCAGCAAAATGTTATTTTTTTATATTTTGAAAATATAATTTTTGAGACATAGTTTAGCAAACTGAATGTCATGATATTCGAAAATGTATTTGAGAAGCTAACGACGATGCCAATCTACCATTAAAGACATCTTAAATTTTCACGCCGTTATACTTGGGTACTAAATTTTTATACCCTATACCACTATGTGGTTTGGGTATAATGACTTTGTGCTGCTGTTTGTAACAACCAAAAATATTTGACCTAGACCCATCTTTAATTATACCGATCGAATCAGAATCACTTTCTGAGTTGATTTAACAATGTCCGTCCGTCCGTCCGTCCGTCCTTCTGTGTGTCCATTTAAACCTTGTAATCAAATTGCAGGTCGCAAATATGAATATATTTTGATGAAATTTGGCCATGGTATCGGCCATGGGATGAACGCTTTTGAAATTGGTGAGAATCGGTCCATGTTCAGACCTAGCCCCCATACAAATTACCCCTATGAAATCGACAAAAATTGACATAAGATCCAAATTGTCATATAGATCTTACTCAAATTGGGTTTGTATGCGTTCATTACATCCATTAATGAGTAGTCCAAAAATGATCCCTTTGGCCCCATATAGAGCTGCTTCCCGATCTTCACTTAAATCTATTAAAAACAAAAATATTGCACTGATTCTTCTCAAATTTTGTTTGTATATATTTTTGCAAAATAAAAGAGACTTTACCAAACATGATCAGGATCGGTCCATTTTTGGACCTTGTCCCCATATAGATATATCATCCGATATGAACTTTTTCATATCTGCAGCCAAAAAAAATTAATAAAAATCCCACTCAAATTTGGTTTTTGCTTATTTTCTGTGTCCAGTTAGTTGGGACTAAGAGATAGAGTTTCTAAACGCATGGTATAGGGTATTGTATAGTCGGTCTAGACCGACTATAATTTTCTTACTTGTTTAATATTATCTTTTGGTGAACATAAATACCAATTTTGAATGTATTTTTGGGACATGAGAAAGACCTGGGACCTATTTCACTAAAGTACAAGTTCGGAATTACAAACGTTTCTCCTGTAAAATTGAGAACTTGTGAATAATTGTATTTCATATAAATAAAATTAAAAGTTTGTGACTACAAGTGAATTCTACAAGTCCCAAATCTACAAGTCATATTATATACAAGTGGTTTTGTATCACTAAACTAAATTTGCACTTGTATACTTGTAGAATTGTGGAAAAACAGCTTAGGGTCGACGGAGACCCTCAGAAAAATTTTACAAGTTACAAGGGAACGATAAGTTGAATTAAACTTTGATTTTTAACTATTTTGTAATAAAAATTAATTCAAATAAACTCAAAATCAAACAGTTTTAATATTAATAAGCATTTATTTATTTATTTTGTTTATTTTAAATTATTTATTTATATGTAATAAAACAAACTAAGAATATCAAAAGTGGGCTCCTATTATGAAATATTATTAAAATTATTATATTGCGTTTTTATAGGATATTTTAGCATTTTGAGTAATAATAAATAAGAATTGTAAAATTAATATCACAATATGTACAAGAACTTGTGATTGTAGAAATTGTAGTTTACAAGTGCAAAAAGCTACAAGTATTTTGAAATTTTTAATGAAACACAATTCATCAGCACTTGCAAGAATTCGATTTGTGATTGTAACTTGTAAAGTTGTAGAATTGTAGTTTAGAAATAGGCTCATGTTCGTTTGTTTTAAGTGAAAGTTCCTATATATCTGTTATGGTTCGGAGATACATATCCGAAGACAAAGAAAATCGGCAAACTACTGTAGTGACAGTAAACGGAGGAATTATCCGGAATAACAATACAAAAAGATAAATTCAATTTTTGGTTTGAATATTCCTATCTTACATTTTTAATATAATTTCGTTGTCCTTAGTTCAGGCTGAAGTGAGGAATTTGGATTACACAAATTCTCGAATTGTAGCAGTTGACACAGATGAAACAAAACTTCGAATTTTCTCTATTGAATACGTCAAAGTAACAGTACCTACAACAGTGGGTTTACCACATCCTCTTTCCTGAAATCTTCTAATTACACGATAATCAACTAAAATTAATTTAAATATTTCATTTTTTTTGGCAAGGAAATGTATACACACCTCGCCTGAAGGGAAGACAGGTTGACCCAAAATGCCAAAGAAATCTGAAAGCGGGGTTTTGTTAACAGTGGATTTGACATGAAAAATCACTTTGAATCAAAATCCTAGGTGATCCTGTTTTTGAGATATGCGCATTTTTCACATTTTGTTTAAGCCCATATCAACGCATGCATGAAAAATGATAATGTTGGTCCAATTCTGGCATTTTCTCATAGTTTTTGTGTCTGGTATGGTTTGCTTCAAACCTGTGCTAAATTATGCCAAGTTTGGCCTCAAGGATTTTCTATAAGCGCCATCTACAATTTAATTTTTATTCAAGGCACTTGAAAGATTAAGTTGTTCAAAAGACCAACAGGTGGCGCTTGGTACTGTGTGCCTACCCACACTTGATATTCAGAGGTCACATGCATATAATAACTTAAGAATCCAAGCATTTTAATTTGGGGTATTGCATATATTGATTGATTACTTGGTTGAATTTTATATATATGGTTACACACAATAATTCAGTTAGAAAATACACTATGGAGAAAAATACTCTTTAAAAAAATATTTCATATTTTAATGATCATTAATGTGATCACGAAGAAAATAGATTGAAAGTATGCGCGCCATGTCGCAAAAAAATAGTTTTTGCCAATCGTCCTCGTTCAGAATTTTCAGTAACTAAGAATCTTTTTGATTTCATAAAAAATCATGCAAATGAACGACTCGATCTATCAAATTCTAAATTCCCCCTTAGTACTTGTTCTTCTTGTCGAAAAACTATAACAGAACACCAGAAGAATATTACAGCAAGACCGATTCCAGTAATGCCTAATTATGAAGACATTAATTTACCGAAAGAAACCAGAACATCTTCTGATTGTAATCGCTATATATGTCTCATGGCACGGTTCAAATGTCATTTAAAACAAGTTAAGGGCAAAGGTTACAAACGTAATTTCGATACTGAAATACATGAAAATAATGGTCTTTACTGTGCTGCGTCAAATACTCAACTTCCTTCTACGCAAAAAAAAAAAATGCTCAAACGAAAATTTCTATGAGCACTTACAATAATTGTTATAAAAAATATGCTAAGGTATACGTCACTCTTGTGGTGAAGATTCTTCTTCATCTAGTACTCGTGAAAATATCATGGGCATAGTAGAAAAATTACCAGAAAAGCGACAAAATCAAATATTAACATCAATGTTAAAGAAAAGACTGTCTGATCATGATCCTGATAGTACTACAATTGATGGCGATATAATCTTGAATACAGCGGGTTCTAAAATGAGAGTAACTTTGAATAACACAAAAGAAAAGAAAACCATTTTTACTGCTGAAGGTTTGGAGGAATATCAAGCTGGAAGAAAGTCTATTCCCAAAGATTATAAAGAACATATGCGTGAAAAATCAAATTCATTGGAAAACGTCTATAAGGAAGATATTCGCCCTTTCGAATATAAAGAAGGTATTTGGTAGACCTGTCGTTTATGCCAACGCACCAAATCTTATTGACTCAATCTTTGAAAAACTAAATGTGGCAGAGATCCAAAATGCAAAAAAAAAAGTTGATGACATATGGTGGGCAAGGTTTTTTTAAACTTTCTTTAATAATTTTGACAGAAGAAGGAAAAGAAGATAAAAATGAAAGTAAAAGAATTCGTTACTTCACTGGTGGGAGTACATCAATGAAAAGAAATTTGAACAGTGTTTACAGATTAATAATACTAGCAATTGTTCCACAAATAAAGGAAACTTATGAAAATGTAAAAACTTTGTTTGAATTGACAAAGGTTAATGAGATACCTTTCAGATTTAGCTCTGATTTCAAACTTCTGCTAATAATAGATGGACAGCAAACTGCAACCGCAATATGCCCTTGCCCTTACTGTTATATTACTCTTACTGAATTGCAAACTTTTAGAAGAGAGGCTGATGATATAATCCTTAAAACATTTCAAAATGTAATAGATAATTATCAGTAATTTAATTGTATCGGTAACAAAAATAGCGCGAAAGAATGTCATAGCACGGTAAACATACCTCTCTTTTTTGCGAAAAAGAAATAGAAAATGAAGATAGCGATAATGATGAAGAAAATGACCTTTCTGTGACCTAAGTTCTCCGGAAATGCCCTCTGCCTGAACTCCACCTTTTACAAGGATTTATAAACCAATTATTTTGGAATGGCCAACAAAATTGAAATTAGTTGCAAAAAATTACCAGGGTGAAGTTTTTGAGGGTAATACATGCAGGAAACTTTTGGAAGAATCAGATAAATTGCTTGATCGTAAAATTTATGAGCACGTAGGTCCATTGAAGTTACAGCCATACGTTTTTGCTTGTAGCAAAATGAATAAAATTGTACACGTTTTTCTATGCAACGTGCTGACATTACAAATTTAGATGAAAATTTGAATCAACTGCGCATAGTTTTAGAAAGCACTGGAGTGACCACCCAAACTTTAAAAATTCACGTGATACTTGATCATTTAAAAAGGGAATTTTATTATTGGACAACGATGGTTTAGGCTTATGGTCGGAATTTGTAAAATTTTACAGGGGATACCACTTTAAAAAAAGCGCGCCGTGATATCTATCTCGTTAGATGGTATGAAAAAAATATTGCCCACACACACACACATACACACACACATACACACACACACACACACACAATGAGAAAATACCAGAATTGGACCAATATTATCATTTTTCATGTATGCGTGATATGTGCTTACATAAAAAGTAATAAATGCGCATATCTCAGAAACAGGATCAGCTGGAATTTCGATTCAAAGTGATTTTTCTTTTCAAATCAACTGTAAACAAAACCCGTCTTTCAGATTTCTTTGGCATTTTAGGTCAACCTGCCTTCCCTTCAGGCGAGGTGTGTATAGCAGGTAATCGTGACTTTGACGACTTCGAGATTGTAACACAGAAAACAAACAATATATTAGAAAGTAATAAGCTATCATTGGACCGAACCAACAGGTTGAGTTATAATATGAATCGAGCAGGAAGATGTGTAAAAGTCGAGCAGGAAGATGTGTGGGCCATTAAAAACTTGGATATTAGCGATTTAACATTTAAATTTGAAATAAAAATTAAGAAGTAATAAACTATTGTAAACTATTGGCCTGAAGTGATTAATTAACTCATTTATTCTCTCTCATGATGAAATGAAACCGTACGAAAATTGTTCGAAAACAATAAAAATACATATCTTAATACATAAGAAATACTGGAATTTCGCGAGATAAAAAAAGCTCTCAATAACAATTCTTTAATTTACATTGTCAATTTGCCTGCGACTTACAATGTATCATGTAACAAAATTAAGTTAATTATTCAAACTATTTAAAATCAATTATGCTTAATAAAATTCTAATTTCTGATATTAAGTACTACAAGAAATTAGCAATATGCAAACACGACGACATTGAGAATAGCAGCGATTCTGAATGCCTCCCTAATTTAACAGAGAGAAAAACCCTTTAACCCAATCTGACCCGCCCGTAGATCGGCTCGAACGATGTTGATAAAATTTAAATATGTGTGCCTGATAGTCTATAGAAGTTGAAAGAAAAAATAATTTTTTTGATATCTGCCCGGACATCTGAGATTTAGCATGGATATTTAAATACCCGACAGGCGATGGTGTCATACTTTCCCTTTGACTTATTTACCAAAAAACATCGCTCAAAATTTAGCACAAAATTTGCGTGCGCCCTAGTATTTTTGACCTTTTTCACCGAGAGTAGAAGTGTGTTCTTCCCCGCAGTTAGCCAGACACTGTGTATGCGTACGAACACAAAAGAAAGTTTGTCATATCAGTGGTTGTCATTTAAAAGCGTAAAAAAATGATAAAAATCAGAAAAATGTTAGTATACATAAATTCTAGCTAATTATAATAATGGTCGAAGAGGTACATTTTTGGCTTAGGACACACGTTCTTATTGCTCAAATCGGGAATCGTTGGTAGTCGTGCTGGTAAAAGAATGTATTTCTCGGGAAAGGTTAAAACAAATTAAACAGCACACTGTTACGTTTGACAGCTTATTCACAAGTCACAAATTAATGACTCGTTTATCACATGATGAACCATTGATGAATATCAAAGAAATGTGAAAGATGCATCGCGGTACATCTGTCTTTCGTTTTGATATGAACAATTCTATACTCGCTGTGTGTTGGCACGATAATGCTGTAAGTCATTGTTATTTGGTCAATGGAATAAGCTTTTTGCGCTTATTTCCGTCTTCTAAGGTCGTTATCTTATTTTGAAATTTCCTAAGGCATATACTAATGGCACGCGCAATGAGGTATGATCGAAACCAATGAAAAATGATTACAGTTGATCAGCCTCTTTTGGTCAATCGATATAACCATCGCATGGGAGGTGTAGACCTTTCTGACAACGCAATCATTAATTACCGAATTAGGATTCGGGGAGAGAAATGATATTGGCCGTTAATAACGAATGCATTAGTCGCGGATATGGTAAATGCGTGGAAATTATATTGCCTTCGTCGAATTCCGAATGGAGGTTTCGAATCGAATAAAACCATCCAGGTAAAGTTTCGGCCTCAGGCAATACGTAGTGATCGTATAGATAATTTCATTGGAAAACTCTTTGTTCGTGGCGTCAAAAGCGAATGCGGTTGCTTACTTACCTTTCTGATTATCACAATAGTGCTGTACCAGAAAAAAATGGTAATTTATTGTTTTATATACGTCGTCGTTTCTAAGTAAAATAACAAACATTCACATTTTCATAGGCTTTTTGTTGACCTCACTGCAAAAAATTATATTTTAGACCCATTTCCATTTGATCTGGCATAATGACTAATTGAGTTAACATATACTGGTTTCTCCAAAGGAAGTTTGAGCAGGGATGCTTTAGCGATTCTGCAAACGAAGCGCGTTGTTTGTTTTTTAAATACCCAGTGGCCCTTAATGGGTTAAATTACATTGACAAGTAACCTAGCGTACAGGAGCTATTTCCTGGAACGTTCTTACTAAACCAATTTAATGGCACAATGGAGGAATTTCTCACGTTGCACAGTGGCGCCCGTAGAGCAAACGAGGTTGCTAAAATCAAAATTTTCATGTGCGCAGACGAAGTTTTGAATAAATCCATGTTATAGGAAACTTCTCAACGATTTCAAATATGCTACTCTTAATAATATCACATTTTTAGTTTAGAAGATATAACGGTTCAAATTTGACCGACTTTCGGTTTTCAAAAAAACACACAATTTTTAGTCAATTTGTTGCGATTTCAGGTGTAATGTCACGAAAAATAGGTAACGAAGCACCCTATTTTTTGTTTGAATTGATTGATGAATTTATTAAATGTATAATGATAAAAAAAAATTAACTGTTTGCTTTGCTTTTCTCCTGGCAAATCACTATTTAAAAACTATCCGTTTTTTCACTATTTTTCAACTTTGACGGAAAATAAAATAAATCCATATTTATTATATTTGCCATATTTGCAAAACGTGTTCTTTGAATATTTCTTTACATAATTCAAAAGGTTCTATCTGCCCGTATGTGCCCGTTTGGCTTCTAGAGGTAAAAAAAGGTTAAAAAGACATGGTTGCAGAAATTGTATGGCGTGCATCCCTTACATGTTTTGACTGACAGTAGTAGTTTGATCTAATAGTTTGAAAATTACATTTTAAGTCGGTTGTCTACCTGTGAGCCTCTGCCAAAGTCTACTCACAATATTCTGTTACAAAAAACTACTCATTGAAATTCGCATGTACGCACCTCACTTAAAAATTACTTTGGAGTACAAATGGTCAAGAACAATATTGACTTATGGTCCCTTCAGGTAGGCACAAATCTAATTTAGACACGAGCATAATATCACAATTGCATAATTCAGCCTAAATCCATATGTAAGCAGGGAACAGGTAAATTTTTAGGCATGGTAGCATAAGCTTATATATTGCAAAATAAGCATAATGCCTGGATTAGTCTACGACTGAAAGTTGGCGCAACAAGTACTGAAACCATGGCGTTGAACAATTTAAAATTATTTGAACTGTCAATCACACCAAAGTTTTTCACGGAAGCTGCTTTAGAAGAACTTGATAGCTTATACGGAAATATTGAGAGAAGCGAAATTATAAAAAATAATTTTTATCTGATATATGCAAATATTAAGGCAAAATGGGTGAAATCTAATCGAACCATTCAGAGCTTCAACTCCAAATACGAGGACTAGCTTAATGAAGACACCATCCTGGATATATTGGCAGTAGATAAACCCACCACACCAACCAGAGGAGCAAAAGGAAGGCAAAAAAAAATATTGAGGAGTGTTCAATTTTCACAAGAAAGAGGAAACTTGCCGATGCCACCAATGACTTGACCACGAAGCATTTATCGAACGCGCTGTCTATTAAATATACAAAGGATAGTGAAAGAGTTAGGTCGCAGATTACAAAATCTGTTGCTGATGCAAGCCCACTGCAACTAAAAAGGATTAAGGAAAGCATTCCCACGCCCACAAACGCACACATTAAAAAGTATGGTTCCGAAGAAGCCTTGGCCTTGTTTACGGACTTACAACTTTCCAAAGTAAAATATCAGATACCACGGGCATCCTTGATGCGACACGGGGCTGACCTTTTACCAGGATACAAGCATATTACGCAATCCAAAATAAATTCACGACCACTGCATACGGAGTTTACGGAAGTCTCTGTGAAAGCCAATCTGCAGGATCTCATGGGCCATACAGCGAAATGGTTGTTGGAGAGTCTTCCTGAAACTGAGGTGAAAATTCTTCCTGAGAAACTAACATTGATCAGCAAATGGGGCTGCGATGCATCATCCGGACAAAGCGTTTATAAGCAAAGGATATCTTCCGATGACGCTACAATATCGGACGGAAATATGTTTATTGCATCTGTTGTTCTTTTTCGGCTAAAATCTGATGTTTCCCTACACTGGAAAAATCCACGTCCATCATCAGTGCATTATTGCCGACCAATAATGTTTCAGTTTGCAAGGGAATCGGCAGAACTCATAAGGACCACGGTGAAGGACATTAAAGAACAAATAAACAAGATTAAGCCTACAAAGCTGCAAATTGGAGAAGGAAAATATATTGAATGCAATTACGAGTTCCACCTGACCATGGTCGATGGAAAAGTCGTAAGCCAACTGACAGGAACAACCTCAACATTGTCATGCCCGATTTGCAAAAAGAGTCAGAAGAACTTTGGTAATTTAAACGATTCTACAAACGAGGAGAATTACGAATATGGAATGTCACCATTGCACGCAAGGATAAGGTGTATGGAGTTCTTGCTAAAACTGGCGTATACCCTACCACAAGAGGAGGAAAACTCCGATGAAAATACATCAATAAAGGATAAGGAAAAGATCAGAAAGAAGCAAATACAGGATGCTTTTTTTAAACAAGTTGGACTAAAAGTAGACTGTCCCAAGCACGGATACGGTAACTCAAATGATGGAAACACTTCTAGGAGATTTTTTGAAAATGATGAGGCAGTAACTAGAATCACTGGAATTGACAATCAAATCGTGAAAAGATTGGGAACGATCTTAAATGTTTTAAACTGCAAAGAAAATGTCAATTCTACAAAATATGGAGAATATGCATCGAAAACTGCATCTCTTTTAGCAGAAATGTATCCACAGAAGAAGTTGACCCCGACCGTCCATAAAATATTGGCGCATGGCAAAGATATAATTGCGTACCAGTCTTTGCCAATTGGAGAGCTTTCTGAAGAAGCACAGGAGTCTCTTAACAAATTTTATAAAAACTATAGATTGCAGAACACATGCAAAGCATCAAGGGTAAGGCAAAATGAGGACCTCTTCAACATGTTGGCAGCATCTTCCGATCCACTTATTTCTTCCCTGCGGCATGTGATGTCACGAATAGAGTTAGAAAATAATTATAGTTTAGAAATGATTAGTCTTTTAGATATACCTTCTCTTACGAATTGTGATGAATATTTTACAGAAAATTGAAAAAATAAATTTAAAAAAGAAGCAATTTTTTTTTAATTTGTTGAATAATAATTTAAAACATAAAACCCTACAGAAAAAAGATGAAAACAATCTAAAAATGTGAAAATAATTTTTTTTAGTTACCATAAAATTGATTTTTCTACAAATTTTTAACTTTGATAACCCATCAGTAGGCCCCTACAAAGCGTAGCACCCTTTCCGAACGCTCATTTCATAGGCTGAACAGCTGTCTATCATATGCTGTTTAAACTGTTCAATTATGTTGTTCGGTTCAAAAGATATGATTTTTGCAACGAATAAACTCAAATGGCGCCATTGTTCGTTGGAACTAATTAAGGAAAGCAATAGAGCTTCTGGTATGGCAGTAAATTGGGCTACAATGTTACCTATATTTTAGCGGTTCTCATAATCGTCATAACAACGTTCGCTTTTTTTTTTTAATTGTGCAACAAAATAGCTAGAAATGCTCCGAAAACTTTAATATAAATATTTCGTTACCATTGTCAAATGTTACCTAAGGCCGAGGCCACGCAATGAGCGGCAAAGCGGCAAGCGGCAGAGTGGTGAGCGGCAGAGCGTCGAGTTTGAGCGACAAGTGGCTTAATACTGAGCGTCATTTCTAAGCGGTTAGTTGTCAAAATGCCATTGTCAATGTTATTATTTATTATTTATATAAAAGCTACTATTTTATGATTTTTATTAACGTATGACTACATTTAAACGTTTTAACTTTTTATCGATTGAAAAACAATACAAAAATGGTTGTCGTTAAAATAACAACAACATCTGACTTTAACAATATCGTTTAAAAATTTTACTGAATACCAAAATCGATAATTTTGTTCTCTTTTTCTAACGATTCGATTATGGTTAAAAAGAAGTTACTGAATCGCGCTACAGATTAGCAGAACAAAGAAAAGCCATTTCTTTTTTTTTTTTGCAATTTTTATTCTTTGCCGCTCAGAAAACAACTAAAAATTAGAACAAGTTCTATTCCTGAGCGGCACCGCTTAGACGCTCAGAAATGTCGCTCACATGCCGCTCATTGTGTGGCCACTTCAGTAGTATTTCATATGTTTTAATTTTTTCCGCTCATCGCTCTGCCACTCGCCGAATTGCCGCTCATTGCGTGGCCTCGGCCTTAAGTGGATGCGTATCAAGAGAGCATCCTATAGCTCCGGAATACTCCCTCTCATATTACATTTGCTGTATTCGCTATGATTGTAGATTTGTGTGCTGCAACAGGTAAGTAATATTGTCTAGCTGTCAATTATACAAAATTACAATAACTAATCGATTGCTTTATTTGCGGGCAATATAATACTTTCTAGGGTAAACAATTATCATTTCGCCTCATACTACACTACTCGTATGTATCGCAATGATACCTAGTTCGTTAAAGTGGCAGATAATAAATTAGTCAAACCTGTCAAATATACGTGAACCCAAAAATATCAAGGGGGCAATAAACATTGTAATTTTTTTGTTAATAACAACACTTTTAAAACTCAATTTGTATTCGACGGTTAAAAGTAGATGATGTTTTAATTTAAGCTAACCAATATTCATTATTTTTTATGAATGTTGATTAAATTGTTATTTATTTAACTTACCTATAAAAAATCAGCCTCAAAACTAATTTAGTAGCTTTAATCTGTCGATAGCATCAAATACTTTCATACTATATGGGATGAAAGCACTCTCGTTTTACATTTTTCTTTATACCCTTTTTTTATTTATCTATTTAAAAAACTATCATCATTACAATTAAAATAGTTTATACATATATTTAATATCTACAGTTTTTGAGATTTTACTGAAAGTATTGCAACAAATAATTTACTTTTTTTTTAATAAGTGAAAAAACATTTGGAAATATTTACATGTAGGTAAAAAGATAGGGAAAAAACTTTTAAGTTTTCTAAGAAATTCTGTCTTAACCCTTCTTGCATCTTCTATTCAGAAGTTACAGAAAAAGTTAATTTTACAAATTTCTTATTAAATAAAAGCTTGAAGACCTGTTTCTGTCTTCAAATCTTGTTGTTATTTTACTAATGACACTTTTAAACAAATCTTGTTTAGAATTTCTATGTAGCAGTGCAGTTGAGTATCTTCTAGGCAGGTTGTATATAATCTTCAAGTTTTTATTTTGGATAATTTGTAGCTCTTTAAGATAAGTGTTGGCACATCTCGTTGACCATACCTGGCAGCCATATGTCATTATTGGTCGTATACACATATTATATAATAACAGCTTATTTTTGCAATTTAGTTTAGATTTTCGGTTAAACAGAGGGAAAAGCGCTCTTCCGCACTTTAGTGCCTTATCACCCGCTTGTGTGACATGGTTTTTGAATGTTAGTTTTTTATCGAATACAACTCCCAAATATTTGACTGAATCAAGTATTGGAATTTAAGACCCTTGCATACAAAGTGTTATTTGCGGAATTCTTTTTGGTGACTTGTTAAAAGGGAAAATAATTGCTTGTGTTTTCCCATGATTTATCTTAATTTTCCATTTGTTGAATTATTTTTCAGCATGGCTTAAAGCTTTTTTCATGTTCTTCACTATTGCATTTGAAAGTTTTCCACTCGTTATTAATGCGGTGTCATCTGCATAGAAGGCCGCTGTTTGGTTTCTTAGGGCTTTAAAGTCTGAAGTATATTATAGAGTACAGCGTTGGTGATAAGATTGATCCTTGCGGAACTCCTTCAGGAATGTGCCTTTGTGTAGATTTTTCGTTATCCAAATTGACTGCAAAGTATCTGTCTGATAAAAAACTTTTTATAATTTTTTTGTAAATATATAGGGTAACCAAATTTATTGAGCTTCAAAATAATTCCATTGTGCCATATGGAGTCAAAAGCTTTCTCAATATCAAGAAAGGTTATTCCTGTGCTTTTACGTTGATTTTTGTTGCTATTTATTAAATTTACAATTCTCTTCACCTGATGTATCGTTGAATGTTCTCTTCTAAAACCAAACTGCTCATTACTCAAAATATTGTTTTGTTCTGTAAGTTCATTTAGTCGCGTTAGTATGATTTCTTCAAAAATTTTGTCTAAACCATTCAACATACTTATGGGACGATAGGTTTTGGGTGATTTTTTATCTTTTCCTGGTTTAAGTATTGGTATTACCTTGGCAATTTTGAATTGCTTCGGGAAATAACAGTTTTTTAAGCACCAATTTAAAATTTTTGTAACAAAATTGAAAAATACATTTAACATCCGTTTTAAAACTATTGGTTTTATTCCATCTATACCAGGTGCTTTTGAATTTTTTTGCTTAAAAATGAAAAATTTTACTTCGTCCACGGTTGTCAGCATATTAGTTACATTGGTAGGCACAGATTGTAAGTCTAACCATTGAATGTGTTTCGATACCATACGTTCAACTGTCGATTGTTGATTATAAGTTATTTGATGTGAATTTTCAAAAACATCCGCTATAATATTTGCCTTTCTTTCATTATTGAATACATCAGCGCCATCTATTGTCAAATTTTCCACAGTTGCTTTATTCCCTCTTATTGCTCTGTTCAGCTGCCAGAACTTTTTGTTGCCAAGTGGCAATTTTTTAATAAAATTATTCCAGTTGTCATTTCTGTCATTTGATACGTGAAAGTTGATTAAAATATTCAGCTGTTTAACAACAGATGATAAGTAATGTCTCTCCGAAATGTTGTTTGCTCTTTGTAATTTACGTACAAACCTTTTTCTTTGGCCAATTAGGTATAAAGTTAATTGAGAAATTTTTTTCTGCCAAATTTGTTTCTCCTTAACAGGAATTCTTTTGGAAGCCTCTTGGATTATGTGAGTAATTTTATTTATAATTTGTTCAATGTTTGACTAGGTTATAATTGCAGATAGTTAATTATTTCTTCGAATCTCTTGGTCTACCCATTGATTGATTTCATTCCAATTTGCCATCTGATATAGTGGAATAAGAATTTTTCTTTCAATAATGGAACCATAAATTTGACAAGTAACTGGAACGTGATCAGAGTTTAACATAACTGGATGAGTTTCTATTGCCGAAATATTTAAGTTCGAGTTTGTAAGAAGAAGGTCAATAACTGATGCTTGTGTGGGTGGTCAACGCTGCCCAAATCGAGTAGAGGTATTGGACGAGTGGATGTAATAATTGGAATTCATTTGATGGTTATATAGTTTTCTACCAGCACTGTTGTTTCCGTGGCAGTTCCAACTAGTATGGTGAGCGCTAAAATCGCCGAAAACAAAAAATTTAGACGTTGTTGTGGTGATTTTGTTTAAATCTTCAATGAAGCTGTTAGTGTATCGTGGGCAGTATGTAGCTGTAAATCTAATTGGCCGGTTATTAACATTTATTACAATGGAAGCATTTTCAATAATTGTTGTTGACATTATTGATACATATTGTTGTGGAATTGTATTTTTAATCGCTATTAATACACCTCCTCCATGGGTTAATCGATCTTGACGGTAGATTTTATAATTAAGCAATTTGAATTTGTGTTTTTGTTTTAAAAAAGTTTCATTAATAAAAACTACATCGATTTTTTTTTCATTTAAAAAGTGTTCCAATTGATATATAGCTGTTGGATTAGTTATGCCTTGGGCATTCCAAAGCATAACTTTGATTCTATACATTGTTGTTTCTTTATATGACATGTTTAAGCATATTTCCAAGTACTCGCAGCTTGTCATATTTGTTTTTACATTTTTCTAGAGCATCGACTGCATCAAAGAAAATTTCTAATAGCTTTTCATTAGAGAGATCATCGTTATCATGATCTATTATTTGAGCTGCTTTAGCTTTTGCTGCGTAGGAAACTTTATTGAGAGCATTATGTGCTCTACTACTTGACGGAATTTCATCGGTGCGAGGAAAAATACGCACCTTATTAGTTGATGATATTTCACGGTTATTTGGGATATCGTCATCCCAGATGAAAAGATCAGGTTCCGAATGTTGTGGCATTTTACGAATGTGTTGTTTTCTGGAAACTCTTTGTCGTATTTCTAGGTACTCACGGCGCGATGGACAGTTTATGTCATCTGCTCGATGATTAACATTTTTCAAGTTATTCTTAATACAATTAAAACATTTATATATCACAGGGCCGTCACTTGCAACTTTATTTAACTGGCAACACGAATAGTCATGTGGACCTCCACAACCTAGACATACATTTTTTCTAAAACAATTTGATGAGCCATGACCATATAACGCACATTTTGAACGCTGTGTCGATCATCTTGCACGACGCCGGGGATTTCTCCAGTGGACCCCAATACCATAAAAGAATTTCATCTTAAATACTTCTCTTTTAGAAATCTGACTTCTGTTAAATTCTAGCATATACAAAGCATCGTCAGATGTGGGTCGTGTGGTTTTAATTTCATTTATGTTTGTTGCTTCTATATTGTACGTATTTTTGAACTCCTCAAGAATCGTTTTTAGTTCGAATTGTGGTAGACCAAAAAGCATAAGTTTAAATTTCTTGTTGTCTTTAACTGGATGCGTAAAGAATTTAATTTCTTCGTGTTTAAGTTTTTTTAAAGCTTCATTGAAGTCAATCAAAGTGTTTGGCATCACTTTTGTACCTATCGACATTCTCTTACACCTGGAGTTCGAGCCCAATATCTTTATGATATCGGTGAACTTATGACCACTATCAACAATAATTGGAGGAATATTGTTTGCATCTCCACTTACTTCACCTTCTTCTTCGCTGGTGTCGTCATCCATGTCAGATAGCACTTGGAATCTGTTATTTTCTAGAGGTTTGGGAACTTTAAATCTAGGGTTGTTACCCCAGAATTTTTTGCGTTTTTGTGTGGGGACCATTCTCAATTATTGCAAATAATTGAAATTAAAAAATTAATTGTTTGTTTACAAAAATTTAACACGTGAGAAAAGTTGAATTTTTAATAACACGACCGTATGTTGAGAGTGTCAACAAACAACTGGCTTTATACCCTTTGCAACTATGTTGTCACGGTATAATGAGTTTGTGCTGATGTTTGTAACTACCAAAAATATTTGCCTTGGTTTCATAATTTTTTTATACCAATCGAACAAAATCACCATCTGAGTTGATTTAGCGATATCAGTGCGTTCGATAGTCCATATTAACTTATGTCCGACTGTCCGTCTTCCCATTCATTTTTGCGTCCATGCAATCTTTGTAATCAAACTAGAGGTCGAAGTTGGTGTGTGAGCTTCTATCGACCATAAGAGGAATGCTATGCAAATTGATAAAAATTGGTGCAAGATTATTGAATTTACCAAATATGATCAGTATATGTCCATTTTTCGACTTGGTGCCCACATAAATCTACCATTCGTTATGGACTTTATTAAATCTGCAGGCTTAGGAATTTATAGCAATGCCGCTCAAAATTCGTTTATGCTTCTTTTTTGTGTTAAGTCTGTTGAAACCCATGTTAAAATGTATCGTATAGTCGGTCAAGATTGACTAAAATTTTCTTTCTTGCTGCATTTTGTAGCATTTTCATTTCTGAATAGTGTTGCTTTGAATATGATTTAATAACCAGCTAATTTTTTGGGCCCTATGCTCCTTAAGGAACTAAAGGAACCAATATATATATAAGGGTAACAGCGGTTTGTAAGAAAACAATTTTTGGTCGAACTTCGAAGTGTGGGGGTCGGATTATTGTGACACTGAATCTATAGCTTTAGTGCGCGAAATTTGAGACAAACCGGATAGTGCTTTCTGGACGAGCATTGAGTTCAAAATTCAGATATGCATTTATATGTAAAAAATATCAAAAAAAAAAACATTTTTTCACAAAAATTTTTATATTAATAATTGCGTTTCAATTAAATTAATTAGTAAACCATCATCAATATTAAATTATATTTCTAATAAAACAACAAAATCTATTATGGGTTGAAAAACAGCTATATCAACTTCTAGACTTATTTTCTGAAATTAACCCCTTTTGAAGTCAAATTGGCTCTTTATGAAAACCTATAAATATTTTCTTCATCAGGATTTTTTAACGCCACGGGCTAATTTCAGAAAAAAAAGTCCAGAATATTATTTTTTTGAATTACCAAATTTTATGTAAAAGTTTTATTGAAATCCTATATTATTTCAACATTTTGTTTTAAAATAATGTAAATCTCCTTAAATTTGACACTTGACCCTAAAGAAGGACAGTTTATATTATCTCAATTTAACCCTAATTTACAAGATTGGGAACCTATGTTACGTAGTCTAATGTTTGGATAAAATATATTTGAAATATGAAAACACCAAAAAGATGTAGCTTAAAAGTTCAAAAAGTATGGAAGTCGCATTTTTCTTCAAATCCGCTGAAATAAAAACGCTGCCCTTGCCAAATTAAGAACAGGGTACCTACAATATTTAGCATCTTTAATCACATGTACCTTGCTAACAAGACCTTTAACTCCAATCGTTGATTTCGGTAAATTTCTTGAACAAAATTTTTAAAAAAGTAAAATTGGAGATTTTGAAATAGCGCTAAAAAATACGTACCTTTTGACATTAATTTAGAATGGCATACAAATAGACGAGAAACAAAATACTTTATATACGACCATTCATCAAGAGAATGCAAAAATGTTGTTGCTGTATATTATTTCAATGTCTATAAAAAATGTTATTGCCTGGGAACTTGATTTAACTTGGCTGTTTTCAACCAATAATAGATTTCGAAGGCTAATTTACTCTAGATTATAGTTCATTAATTAATTTAATTGAAACGCAATTATTAATAGCAAAATTTTTTTGAAAAATTTTTTTTGTTGATAATTGTTGATAATAGAGATATTACAAGAATTAAACTACTGTGGAAATAGTCATGCTAACTATAAATATAAAAGATTTTGTTTATTTAGTATTTTGTTGAAAATCTTTTTTATGCAATGACTGATTATGTACAAATTCAGTAGATTCTACAGTCAATATACCGATTTTCTCAGAAGTTCTTTTCTCAATATGGAGTTTTCCATTATCAGCAGATGAATTAGTAAACTACCATCATAGTTTACTTTGGGGTGACAGTGCGTGGCTTTCAGCTCTTCATTTCACTTAACTCACACATTTCACCTAATAACCGAACAGTAAATTTTGAGTCACCAGTAAATTTTCAACAACAAAATTTTTTTCTTTTACGCTTAACTAAAATTTCGTAAGTTATTCCATTCGCTTTTTGAATATATGTATATCTATGCTTAAATAGGTATCATATCGGGGGTTTATATTCAAAAAGTGCTATCTGCTTTAACAAAATTTTTGAGGAGGTCGAGAAAAAACCAATTTATTCATTAGATACTACAGTATTCATCGATCGGTTTAAAAAAAATATCTATTAAGAATTAATCATACTATCGATGTTGAAAATTAAAATCATTATTACAAATAGCAATTAACTTAGAGAATAGTTTAAAACCAAAAATAGATTATATTGCAAATTTTAAATAACACTTTTTCAATATATACCCTCGGAATATATATAATTAATTTTTCCAATTTTATTATATTAATAACATTTTATTCATTAAAATTTTCACAATATCTGCAAAATATCGCCCAGTTTCTTTTAGATGTTAAATCATCTTAGTAGAAATATTTAAGTAACGAAGTAGAAATGAACAGAATTATGAAGGAATATTCTGTAATTTCCAAGCATTCGAAATAAAGCTAAGCGCGCTATATAATTATTTTTTTTAATCGAGACAAAAATCCTGATTTATAAACAATTTATAAAAATTTATTTTCTTTACACCAATAACATCAAAGTTTAATTAATCTGTATTATTAACAAATTAATTTGACAGTAAAAAAAATGTAACAAATATATAAATGATATAAGGAGGTGGGGTATTTTCACTGTGACTCACTGTTTGTATTACCGTCTAATGTTATTCCAATAATCAAAGACATAAAATAAAATAAAAACTTATTTTTAATAAAACAACTGAAAACTGGTAGTTTTCTACTGCCAAATAAGTCGATCAATTTGTGTCGATTCACCGGGTAAATGCACTTTTTTAAGAGCAAAAAAAATTTTTTTTCTAAAAAATTACAAACTATAAAATCAAAATAATTTGTATCATACATTCTTCAAAATCTTTCTGAATTTATCTTTATCATTTTTATAAAATGGATTTAGATAAGAATAGAAAAATCAAAAATATGATCCAATTGAACTCAGGTTTTAATATTCGTATGCCTTTTATTTTTATTTACAAAAAATAAACGACCATAATAATTAAATTGCTCTTTGTGTATATATAATATTAATAGGAGTTTTTGTTACCAACGTTTTGTTCTAAAGTTTTATCCCGATTCAGACCAAACGTATATTATATGAAAGGAATTTATTTTTAGCTGTTCACCAGATTTAGAGATTTTTAAATTTTTTCTTTTGTTTTGAGTAAATTACATTTAAAATTGATACTAACACACAAAAAACAAGTAAGAAAATTACAGTCGGTCCAGCCCGAATATACGATACCCTATACCATGGTTTAGAGACCCTATCTCTTCGGTCCAACTAATTGGATATAGAAAGTAAGCATAAACCAAATTTTAGTGGCATTTTTCGCTGCAGATATGAAAAAGTTCATATCGGATAATATATTTATATGGGGACTAGATCGAAAAATGGACCGATCCTGACCATATTTGGTAGAGTCACTTATACATTAAAAAAATATATACAAACCAAAGTTGAGAAAAATCTGTGTAATATTTTTGTTCTTTTTTGTAGATTTAAGTGAAGAACGGGAAGCAGCTCTATATGGGGCCTATGACTAAGAATTTTCCTATAGGGATTATTTTTGAACTACTGATTAATGGATGTAATAAACACACACAAACCCAATTTGACTGAGATCTATATGATAATTTGGAACTTATGTCAATTTATGTCGATTTCATAGGGGTCATTTGTATGGGGACTAGGTCTGAACATCGACCGATTCTCACGAATTTCAATAGCGTTCATCCCATGGCCGGTGAAAGCTCATATACCAAATTTCATCAAAACACAGTCATATTTGCGACCTGTGGTTTGATTAAAAGGATTGCATGGGCACACAGATGGGCGGAAGAACGGACGGACGGACGGACATTGCTATTTCGACTCAAAAAGTGATTCTGAGTCGTTCGGTATAATTAAAGATGGGTCTAGGATGAATTTTTTTTGGTTGGTGCAAACAGCAGCAGAGAGTCATTATACTCAAACCACATAGTGGTATAGGGTATAATTATAGTCGGTCTAGACCGACTATACGATACTCTATACCATGTGTTTAGAGACCCTATCTCTCAGGTCCAACTAACTGCATATAAAAAATAAGCATAAACCAAATTTGAGTGGTATTTTTATTAATTTTTTTTGGCTGCAGATATGAAAAAGGTCATATCGGATATTATATGTATATGGGGATTAGGCCCAAAAATGGACCGATCCAGACCACGTTTGTTAACGTCCCTTGTATTTTGCAAAAATATATACAAACAAAATTTGAGAAGAATCAGTGCAATATTTTTGTTTTTTGATAGATTTAAGTGAAGGTCGGGAAGCAGCTCTATATGGGGCCTATGACTACGAGTTGTCCCATAGGGATCATTTTTCGACTACTGATTAATGGATGTAATAAACCCAAATTGACTAAGATTTATATGACAATTTGGATCTTATGGCAATTTAGGTCGATTTCATAGGGGTCATATGTATGGGGGCTAGGTGTGAACATGGACCGATTCTCACCAATTTCAACAGCTTTCATCCCACGGCCTAGGAAAGCTTAAATACCAAATTTCACCAAAATATATTCATATTTGCGACCTGCAGTTTGATTACAAGCTTTACATGGACACACAGACGGACGGACGGACGGACGGACGGACGGACGGACATCGTTAAATCGAATCAGATAGTGATTCTGTTTCGATCGGTATAATAAAAGATGGGTCTAGGTCAAATATTTTTGGTTGTTACAAACAGCAGCACAAAGTCATTATACCCAACCCACATAGTGGTATAGGGTATAATTATACATATGCTACGTGTGTCTTTATTAAATTAATTGATGTGTTCGTTAATGAGTTTGTTATCTTCATACACAATAATAATAAACCAAAAAGTGTTTGGTTTGTGAACTGGCTAAGTTGAGAAATAAAGTTGCCTAGAGATTGTAGTCGAACTTCGAGCGCTGGAACTTGTTAGAGTTAAATAATCGTTGAAATCGAATGTTTATAATATAAAAAAAAACAAGTAAGAAAATTATAGTCGGTCTAGACCGACTATATGATACCCTATACCATGGTTTAGAGACCCTATCTTTCGGTCCAACTACTTCGATATAGAAAATAAGCATAAACCAAATTTGAGTGGGATTTTTATTAATTTTTTTGGCTGCAGATATGAAAAAGTTCATATCGGATGCTATATCTATAAAGGGACTAGGTCCAAAAATGGACCGATCCTGATCATGTTTGGTAAAGTCTCTTGTATTTTGCAAAAATATGTACAAACAAAATTTGAGAAGAATCAGTGCAATATTTTTGTTTTTTAATAGATTTAAGTGAAGATCGGGAAGCAGCTCTATTTGGGGTCAAAGGGATCATTTTTGGACTACTCATTAGTGGATGTAATGAACGCATACAAACCCAATTTGAGTAAGATCTATATGACAATTTGGATCTTATGGCAATTTATGTCGATTTCATATGGGTAATTTGTATGGGGGCTAGGTCTGAACATGGACCGATTCTCACCAATTTCAATAGTGTTCATCCCGTGGCCGATAAAAGCTTATATACCAAATTTCATCAAAATATATTCATATTTGCGACCTGCAGTTTGATTACAAGCTTTACATGGACACACAGACGGACGGACGGACGGACGGACATTGCTAAATCAACTCAGAAAGTGATTCTGATTCGATCGGTATAATTAAAGATGGGTCTAGGTCAAATATTTTTGGTTGTTACAAACAGCAGCACAAAGTCATTATACCCAAACCACATAGTGGTATAGGGTATAAATAGTCATCCAAGTTAAATCCCGAATAATTGACTACCCTAATGTATACTCGTATGTTATTAACAAGATATTAATATAGAAAATAAAGTTCATAACAAAATTTTGAAAAAAAGAACATAATAATATCGTAAATTAACATAAGTAAAGACATATATTGTTAGCATACCTATCGTTACTATGTATCTACACAAGATGCGTTAACAGTTAAAGGAGTTACTTACATAAATATACGTATAATAAAATATATGCAGGCTTGTTTGTTTATTGTTGAAGTATACTTTCAATAACGGAAGTATTTCATAAATCACTTGTGTGCAAATGTATATCCTCTCTCTGACTTCAACAACACACATAAACTCCTTCTACTGCTTAGTAATACAAAAAAAAGCTTTATATATATTGCAACTTAAAATAGCAACCCTACGAAACTAGCAACCGTTTGTTTAAACAAACAAACAACAACGGTTGTTCGTACATTAACATTTGTTAGAAAATTAAAATGAAACAAGATGAGAAAAAACTAAAAAGAAGTAGAGCATCTTGTTTTGCAACAGGCAGCAGAATTATTAACACAACTTTTATTTTTGTTTAAAAAAATTTTCGTTGGCACTTGTTATTTTATGCATACTCGTAGCTGAAGTGGGTTTTATACATTTTCATCTAAATACAAGTGTATTGCATTTTTATTTAATATTAAAATTTCCATAGAATCTTTTTTCAAGTTACAAATTAAGATTTTAGGAGCAGCTTTCAAACACAAAAAGTCTGTTGTTTTGTAATTGTGTAGACTTGAATCTTAATTTTATATTAATTTGTTGGCATTTGCTTAGCCATTCTGATTGCGATTTATGCTCGTATAACGTTTCGTTCTAATAATTTTATTGATCTTTTTTAGTTCTAGCTGTTTCGTACCGGAATTATGTAAACATAATTATAGAAATATGATACATTATTCACTGTTTGATTAGTATAATTGAGAAAAAGAACAAAATGACTACACAGCACTGAATGAGCAACATATGTTTATGGGGGATTTCATGTCAATGCACCAACTTTTGAAACCGATGTCTTCCGATCGGGATGAAATTTGCAACAAGGTTAGTCCTATTGGATATTAGTTTAGACACAATTTTTCAATAAGATCGGTCCAGATCTCTCTGAGTTAGAGGGGATCAAAATTTGACATTTTGGCCAAACAGGTGTTTCTTCTCAACCATGTAACTTATTACCTATTGTTCCTAGAAAATTTTCTCCCAAAGAGTTTAGATAGCTATTTCTTCAGTATTTCGGAAAAAAATACCTAAAAAAAAAAAGATTTGTAGACTTTTTTTTTTTGCTAAATTAAAGCATTTTTTGCCTTTTTTTCAAATAGGGCATTTTTTTTTTTTATTTTTTCATAAGAAAGCTTAGGATTTTTCCTTTAAGAGCTTTTTGGTCGCTTAGTGGGATGGGAGTGGGACATCTATCAAAATAAATGTTTTGTAACTCATGGCAACGGTTATTCAATTTTTCACAGATGCACTATTTTGATTTTTTTCCGATTTGTGTCTAAAACCTTACAAATAAAACTTATACTGAGAAACTAGACAAACTAAACTTTCCGAAGGTATGTAACATACCTTCATAACATAACAGAAGAGAATGGTTATCTGTAACCTGAAAGAGTTATTTGCAACATTTCAATCTGAACACGAGGATGTTAGAATTGGCTTCACGAAATTAACCCAAAAGAGGCCAAAACATTGCGTTTTGGCAAAAAGCAGCGGAACTCACACAGTATGCGTTTGCATTTACCATGAAAATGTTAAACTGATGTTGAAGGAAATCAACCTTAAGTATTTAACAGATGATTCGGAAGAAGATTTACACGATTACCACGATTGCCTTAAATTGACTATGTGTCGTAATGCAACAACTTCTTGCCACTTAGGTGAATGTACCAATTGCCCGAAAACCACATTCATCAAATTTGATTCTTGGATTCAGACTGACAGATGCACATTGAAAACAATCATTTTAAATGTGGATGATTTTGTGGAAGAAATGTGTACAGGATTGCTAAACTTGAGAAACCATGACTTTTTAGTCAAAGAGCAATGGTCATTCTTCAAGGATTTGAAGATATATTTGAAGTCTGGTGAATTCGTTATTTCATATGATTTCGCAGAAAACTATAAATATGTTCTTCAGGATGCCATACAAGCATTCCACTTCAATAACGACCAAGCAACTATATTCACAGTAGTTATTTACTACATGAAAGATGAAAAACTGGAACACAAAAGTATGGCAATCATATCCGACGATTTAAAACATGATACCGTTGCAGTTTATGAGTACCAGAAGAGAATGCTAAAATTTCTAAAATCTAAATTTACAGTAAAGAAGGTATACTACGTTTCGGACGGAGCTCGTCAACATTTTAAAAACAAAGGTAGCTTGGCAAATCTTATGGCCCATGGAAAAGATTTTGGAATACCAGCTGAGTGGCATTTTCATCCTACTGCTCATGGTAAAGGAGCATGTGATGATATTGGAGCAAACCTTAAAAGAAATGCAGCGAAGTATAGCCTCCAGTGCTCTCATCAAGATCGCATCTTAGATGCGACTGCTTTATTCCATTGGGCAAAGAGTTATTGTAAAGAAACTAAAATAGTTTTTAGTAGCAAAGAGGATCATCATCAGGAAACATTGAAAACACTGAAGAGCAGATTTGATGCTGCGGTAACAATCGATGGCACCGCTCAATACCATGCTTTTATACCGCTTGTCGATGGAAGACCCAAGTTGAAAAAGTTTTCTGCCTCTATTCAATGCGATTTCTTTCCAAAGGCAACAAATAAACTAGCAGCGAAATCAACAGCTGCCCTAGTAACGCCAAGAAAGGATTGACAAAAAAACGCAGTAAATAAAGGCGAAAAAAAGCTGGAAGAAAGACTGGGTGTTTAAAAATTTACAAGACTTAAATACTTCATCTGCTACAATAAATTAAGTATAAAACAAGTAAGAAAATTATAGTCGGTCTAGACCGACTATACGATACCCTATACCATGCGTTTAGAAACCCCATCTCTTAGGCTCAACTAACTGGACATTGAAAATAAGCAAAAACCAAATTTGAGTGGGATTTTTATTAATTTTTTTGTCTGCAGATATGAAAAAGTTTATATCGGATGCTATATCTATAAAGGGACTAGGTCCAAAAATGGACCGATCCTGATCATGTTTGGTAAAGTCTCTTGTATTTTGCAAAAATATGTACAAACAAAATTTGAGAAGAATCAGTGCAATATTTTTGTTTTTTAATAGATTTAAGTGAAGATCGGGAAGCAGCTCTATATGGGGTCAAAGGGATCATTTTTGGACTACTCATTAGTGGATGTAATGAACGCATATAAACCCAATTTGAGTATGATCTATATGACAATTTGGATCTTATGGCAATTTATGTCGATTTCATATGGGTAATTTGTATGGGGGCTAGGTCTGAACATGGACCGATTCTCACCAATTTCAATAGGGTTCATCCCATGGCCGATATAAGCTTATATACCAAATTTCATCAAAATATATTCATATTTGCGACCTGCAGTTTGATTACAAGCTTTGCATGGACACACAGACGGACGGACGGACATTGTTAAATCAACTCAGAAAGTGATTCTGATTCGATCGGTATAATTAAAGATGGGTCTAGGTCAAATATTTTTGGTTGTTACAAACAGCAGCACAAAGTCATTATACCAAAATCACATAGTGGTATAGGGTATAAATAGTTATGATATAAATGGATCTAATGCAATTAAGATTAAATTCTAATAAATTATTTACCTCTTTATTTTTATTAATATTATTATTATACATTAATTTAGTAATTATTAAAAATAAATAAAATATAATAATTTTTCAACATTTCTATAGAAAAAAAGCGATTTTTTCCTGAGGTTAACATATTCTGAGTATTACAGTATGGAGGGTATAAAATTTTAGTTAGGTATGTTATATACCTTCGGAAAGTTTAGTTTGTCTAGTTTCTCAGTATAAGTTTTATTTGTAAGGTTTTAGACACAAATCGGAAAAAAATCAAAATAGTGCATTTGTGAAAAATTGAAAAACCGTTGTCTTGAGTTACAAAACATTTATTTTGATAGATGTCCCACTCCCATCCCACTAAGCGACCAAAAAGCTCTTAAAGGAAAAATCCTAAGCTTTCTTACGAAAAAATAAAAATAAAATAAAAATGCCCTTTTTGAAAAAAAAGGCAAAAAATGCTTTAATTTAGCAAAAAAAAAGTCTACAATTTTTTTTTTTTTAAAGCTTTTTTTCCGAAATACTGAAGAAATAGCTATCTAAATTCTTTGGGAGAAAATTTTCTAAGAACAATAGGTAATAAGTTACATGGATGAGAAAAAACACCTGTTTGGCCAAAATGTCAAATTTTGATCCCCTCTAACTCAGAGAGATCTGGACCGATCTTGTTGAAAAATTGCGTCTAAACTACTATCCAATAGGAGTAACCTTGGTGCAAATTTCATCCCGATCGGAAGACATCGGTTTCAAAAGTTGGTGCACTTGACATGAAATCCCCCATATATAACATTACGATTCACAACGTTACATTTATGTTTAACGATTGAGTTAACTCCTTTGTAAACCATCGTGGGCTTAAGTCAGAATTTATCTGACTACTAAACGAACCGATATGAAAAAAAAAAAAAAATAGATTTTATAATGTTGCACAAAACGATCATCAAGATCGTCATTGAAAGCCGGCCGTAGTGAACTAGATAGTCTGGTTTTAATATGTTAAAATTCGTTCGACAAAAAATAAAATATCCCTTATTTCTGGTATAGCAAGTCTGTTTGAAATGATGTCGTACACATAAAGGGAAAATATCTATTATGTGAAATATTGGCTGTATTTGAAAAAATAAGATCAAGAAGTCTGTGTCTTTAGTTATATGTATTATTAAATGGAACAAGACAAAATTCAAAATAATTATCAAAGAAAAATCTTCATACATTCTAAGAGTGAATACGGTTATAAATGACCTGCATCTGGGCAAAAATCTTACGAAATAGCCAAAAATTAAAATATCCTAAAACTGAAATTGCACCATTGCACCCAGCTTACCAACTACATCACCTACCAATTTCATATGATCAGGATAAATTTTTATATCTGACTTTGAAAAGATATAAGGACAAGTGACATGTACATGATTTTTCATTGATCCCAAATGAAAGCAAAAAAATGCAAATTCACTAGAGAAATTAAAATCTATACACTCCGATAAAATTGAAAAACGTTCAGTTTTTTAATACCACCACGTCCCTGAACCTGATATTCATGTTTGACCCCAGGTTTAAGCCATCATATACATATCCCACCCTTTTCCTATAAGTATTAACTAATTTTCTCTTCAATCCTCAAGCATTTTGATAGAAAATATTTAAGCCCTTCGGTTATCCATTAGTTAGTTTTTTTTTAAGTATTTCTACTCTTTCGCTTCGTGACCTATATCGATGTAAAAATGTTTTTGCTAAGGCCCCTTTAGGCCAAAAGGATTTATCTTTTAAGTCATTAAATAGTTTAAGTGGAAAATTTATTCTAAAGTATGAGGTATCCCTAGGTCGAGAAAATCTAATTTTTAAGACGTTATAATCCGAATCATTATCTACACATTTCGAATTAAGAAAATTCCTTATATTATCAACTGATGCATCTGGAGCATATCTAGACAGAAAAACAATTTTGGGTGGTGGAACTACCACAACCACAGAAGGAATACTAGATGAATATCCCAATTCTCCATGCACTCTACTAAAATTTCCAGAAGATTGAGAATAACCGTCATTGCCAAGCTCAGTAGATAGAGCTACAGAGTTGTGAAACAAAAAAATTAGAGGATGTAGCATTAGCCGCAATGGTTTCCACACCCAAACTACTTGATTGTGTAGACAACAAATCACTGCATTGACTGCAAAAACGGTGTGACATTTCAGTTTCAAAAATGACAGGAGGAACTGCAATCTGCAAAGGTTCAGCTACGGCAGCTGTAGACGAATCCATGCTGGCTGAGGCAAACACCGACTGCTGATTAAGAATCGGTGTAGAAAGAGCATTAGCAGCACATCCAATATCAGCCTTTGGTTGATTTGATGAGTTTTTGCTTGAGATCAAATCCATAATAAAATTCCAACTTAAAAAGTAGTTTTTTAAATTCCTAAACTTATCAGTTAATCTATGCATGTCTCTTGCCTTTGGGGGGTCATTGATACTGAAGCCGATTAGTTTTTCTCTGCTGCAATAGAATTATTTTGAATATTGTGAATTTGGAAAAAAAAGCAATAATAATTCAGGGACAAAATATATCAGTTGCTTTGAAATTAAAAAAAATAAACATATAGAAGTAAATGTAGAGGAACTGATACTTGTGAACCAGTCTCTCCGAAAACACTTTTAACACTTTTAGAAGTGAGGAGAGACGAGATAAGTGTACTTGAAATATTAAATATCAAAAAATAACTTTAATTTTATTCCATATATATAAAAGTTAAAGATAAACTTTTATTTCTGGTCAAAAAATTAAAACGAAATTCTTATCTCTGCACGAAAAACTAAAATTCAAAAAAAAAAAACATTCAACTGGCAGTGGTTTCCTACTCGAACAAGAAAACAGAAAAAAGTATTACTTTCATTCGCAAAAAATTAATCTCATATAATAACCCCTATTTCTTCTCAAAAAAGTAAATATTAAAGAAAAAAAAATATTAATTAAATAATTTCTTCCAGCTCGAGGTCTGTTTTTATTAATTTTATTTTTATTAATTTATTTTTCAATATTTCGCCAACCTCCGGTTGGCATCTTCAGGATCTTAAATTATAAGAATAATAAAACATAGTTACACCACTGTTCAACAGAGACAATAACAAACATAAAAATATATATAAAATATAAAAATTAAACTCACAAAAAAGGCGCGTAACAATAATTAAACATACATGACGTGTCAACGAGTTAACATCTAATATTGCACTAATTGATCTTATTTTATTTTTCTAATTATATGTCTATAGCTATGTGCACAATTTTCTGTGTCCGTTTTATAATTTATTCTCTTTTCCTTTGGTATGTTAATTATGTGTAGCATTTCCAATGTAAAGCGTCTCTTATAATTCTCTTCAGTATGTAAAATCTCAACATTTTCAAAGTCTGGTGTATGTCCTCTCTCCGCACAGTGGGCCGCAAGTGCTGTTTTTTGTGTCGTAAAATTTTTCCTATTTCTCAGGTCTGATTTATGTCCTGCTAATCTAGTTTTTAATTTATTCTTAGTTGTTCCAACATATACCTGATTGCATATGTTGTTTTTGTCACCTTCGCATTTTATTTTATAAATTAGATTTGATTTATCAAGTTTGTTTATTTTGCTCTTCGTGTTGGAGAAAAGTTGTCTTAATGTGTTACCAGCTTTTGGTGCTATTTTGTATTTCTCTTTGTTGTATATGTCTGATTTCTCAATACGCTCCGAGATTCTGGGTACGTAGGTTACCGATTTGTATGATTTTGTAGGTTTCTCTTTAATGATGTTGTTAGTATTATTTCTATTTATTTTAACAAGTTTTTTAATTATATTGTCCGGGAATGAGTTCTTTTTTAATATGTCTTGTATCCTCTTCACGTTATCGTTATGAAACTGTTTGTCACTGATCGATAGTACCCTTTTAATAAAATTGTTTGCTGTATTCATGATAATATTTCTTGGCTGGCATGAGTGATAATTGATTATTCTCCCTGACGATGTTGGTTTTTGGTACCAATCTATCTTAATTTGGTTTCCTTTCCTTATAACTAATGTATCTAGATAAGGCAATCTTCCGCCTTCTTCCTCCTCGATGGTAAATTTGATATTGTAGTGGAAATTGTTTAGCTGCCTGAGTATATTATCAATCTCACTTGTATTTATGATGCAAAATAAATCGTCCACGTATTTCGTAAGAAGTCTAGGTTTCTTGTCAAGGTTATTCATTGTTTTTCGCAATAGTTCCTCCATCACAATATCCGCTACTATTGGCGACGCTGGTGATCCCATAGGTAATCCACTACATTGGTTATATATTCTTTCTCCATATTTAAAATAACGATTATCTTTTATGCAGAATTTTAATATTTTCATAAATAAGTCTTTCGGCATTGTCGTATGTTTTTGTATCTCATCCCACTTATCTTTGATGACGTCTATTGCATAATCCACAGGAATACTTGGGAATAATGACACCACATCGAAAGAAACGAGTTTCTCGTCATTATATATCACACTGTTGTTAATATTGTTTTTAAATTCTATAGCGTCCTTTACATTATACTCCGAGTCTTTAGTTATATTCTTTAAAATATTAGTCAGAAATTTACAGAGTTCATTTGACGGTGAGTTAATTGATGAACATATTGGCCTTAACGGAAGACTATCTTTATGGATTTTTGGCAATCCATAAATTCTTGGCGCAAATGCCGCGTCTTTTTTAAACTTTCGCTTTTCTATCACAGATATTATATTGTATTTGTGAAGATCTTCTACCAGTTCGTTGTTTTTCTTCTGTAATGAAGATGTGGGATCCTTATTTAATCTTCTGTATATCTTCATGTCACTGAGTATGTTATTCATCTTGGTCTCATAGTCCGTTTTCTCCATTGCCACTGTTACATTTCCCTTATCAGCATTTAGAATTAAAATATTTGTATTTTTATTTAAAAACTTTTTCGTTTGTTCCACTGTGCTAAGAACAAAACGTTCTCTTCTATTTAAGCTCTGTTTGTTCGTGTGAGTATAATGTAAAGGACGCTATAGAATTTAAAAACAATATTAACAACAGTGTGATATATAATGACGAGAAACTCGTTTCTTTCGATGTGGTGTCATTATTCCCAAGTATTCCTGTGGATTATGCAATAGACGTCATCAAAGATAAGTGGGATGAGATACAAAAATATACGACAATGCCGAAAGACTTATTTATGAAAATATTAAAATTCTGCATAAAAGATAATCGTTATTTTAAATATGGAGAAAGAATATATAACCAATGTAGTGGATTACCTATGGGATCACCAGCGTCGCCAATAGTAGCGGATATTGTGATGGAGGAACTATTGCGAAAAACAATGAATAACCTTGACAAGAAACCTAGACTTCTTACGAAATACGTGGACGATTTATTTTGCATCATAAATACAAGTGAGATTGATAATATACTCAGGCAGCTAAACAATTTCCACTACAATATCAAATTTACCATCGAGGAGGAAGAAGGCGGAAGATTGCCTTATCTAGATACATTAGTTATAAGGAAAGGAAACCAAATTAAGATAGATTGGTACCAAAAACCAACATCGTCAGGGAGAATAATCAATTATCACTCATGCCAGCCAAGAAATATTATCATGAATACAGCAAACAATTTTATTAAAAGGGTACTATCGATCAGTGACAAACAGTTTCATAACGATAACGTGAAGAGGATACAAGACATATTAAAAAAGAACTCATTCCCGGACAATATAATTAAAAAACTTGTTAAAATAAATAGAAATAATACTAACAACATCATTAAAGAGAAACCTACAATATCATACAAATCGGTAACCTACGTACCCAGAATCTCGGAGCGTATTGAGAAATCAGACATATACAACAGAGAGAAATACAAAATAGCACCAAAAGCTGGTAACACATTAAGACAACTTTTCTCCAACACGAAGAGCAAAATAAACAAACTTGATAAATCAAATCTAATTTATAAAATAAAATGCGAAGGTGACAAAAACAACATATGCAATCAGGTATATGTTGGAACAACTAAGAATAAATTAAAAACTAGATTAGCAGGACATAAATCAGACCTGAGAAATAGGAAAAATTTTACGACACAAAAAACAGCACTTGCGGCCCACTGTGCGGAGAGAGGACATATACCAGACTTTGAAAATGTTGAGATTTTACATACTGAAGAGAATTATAAGAGACGCTTTACATTGGAAATGCTACACATAATTAACATACCAAAGGAAAAGAGAATAAATTATAAAACGGACACAGAAAATTGTGCACATAGCTATAGACATATAATTAGAAAAATAAAATAAGATCAATTAGTGCAATATTAGATGTTAACTCGTTGACACGTCATGTATGTTTAATTATTGTTACGCGCCTTTTTTGTGAGTTTAATTTTTATATTTTATATATATTTTTATGTTTGTTATTGTCTCTGTTGAACAGTGGTGTAACTATGTTTTATTATTCTTATAATTTAAGATCCTGAAGATGCCAACCGGAGGTTGGCGAAATATTGAAAAATAAATTAATAAAAATAAAATTAATAAAAACAGACCTCGAGCTGGAAGAAATTATTTAATTAAAATTAAAACATAAGGTCGAATAAAAATACCCATTAGAGGAGAAAAAAAAATATTTTATTTTATAATAAATGATATCTGTTTTTTACAACAAAATATACATCTTACCAAAAAAAAAAAAAACAACTGTTTTACATAGAATTATTGGCATGCACTCAATCAGCTGGTAATGGTGGACGGTGATACGCTGATATATCAAGGAATAAAAATTAATTTGACGCTAATGACATTTTAAATGATAAATGGTTAGCTATTTATTTCGATGCTATCAATGCTCTGCAGAAGCTGACAAACTGAGAGTATAAGGGAAGATGTTCAGATATGCTTAATAAATCCAAAACTCTCAAAATAAGTCATGTTATGGACTGGAATGCGCAAGCCATAAAATCTAATTCAGTCATTTCGGAGCTGGAGCTTTTTATTCGAAAGAATGATATAAATATAATTTTACTTAGTGAAACATTTCTTAAATCATTTCATACATTTTCCATTGGAGGTTGCAAATCTGTAATATTAATAGGCTAGGTGGTTTCTTGTGACTGATGTTTTGTTCTACCATTTTGTTCCAATTTTGACCAAACGTATATTATTTGAAAGGTATTTCTTTTTAACCAATTTGCAGGTTTACAGATTTTTAAATTTGTTCCTTTACTTTGAGTAAATTGCATTTAAAGTTGCTAATAACACATTCACAAAATTAACCAATTATATGTGTGTGTTTTTTATATTTGTTAATGTGTTTGTAATAAAAATGAGTTTGTTTTTTATGTTGATTTGTGAATTGGCTATAATTTGTTAGCATACCTTTAGGGTCTTTATTTAATGCAGAATAAAACTTCCTAGAATTTGCGCTCGAATGTCGAGGGCTGGAATCTACTAGTTTTATATAACAGAAATAATATAATTGAATAAACAATACTAACATATTTTGAACACTTTGTTTAGACAATAACTTTTAGTTTGTCTTGGCTAAATTTACGCATACAAACATTTCTGTCAACAATATTTTTGTTGGTAATGTTCGCAATAATGTTGGTACTTAACCTCGAATATCTTATTCCGTCATACCAATTTTCCGTTTGTACATCTTCTTATATACAGTTTTGGTCAGAAAAAAAGCCTATTGGCCTTTATTGTATTTTTAAGCATGTTATTGTTATTTTTCCACAATCTTCTTTATCATTTCTTACTCTTTACAACATTACAAATAAAACAAGTAAGAAAATTATAGTCGGTCTAGACCGACTATACGATACCCTATACCATGCGTTTAGAGACCCTATCACTCAGGCCCAACTAACTGGATATAGAAAATAAGCATAAACCAAATTTGAGTGGGATTTTATTAATTTTTTCGGCTGCAGATATGAAAAAGTTCATATCGGATGCTATATCTATATGGGGACTAGGCCCAAAAATGGAGCGATCCTGACTATGTTTGGTGAAGTCTCTTGTATTTTGCAAAAATATATACAAACAAAATTTGAGAAGAATCAGTGCAATATATTTTTTTTTTTTTGATAGATTTAACTGAAGTTCGGGAAGCAGCTCTATATGGGGCCTATGACTAAGAGTTGTCCAATAGCGAGCATTTTTTGACTACTGATTAATGGATGTAATATACATACAAACCCAATTTGACTAAGATTTGTAAGATAATTTGGATCTTATGGCAGTATATGTTGATTTCATAGGGGTCATTTGTATGGAGGCTAGATCTGAACATGGACCGATTCTCACCAATTTCAATAGCGTTCATCCCATGGTCGATAAAAGATTAAGTACCAAATTTCATCAAAGTATATTCATATTTGCGACCTGCAGTTAGATTACAAGCTTTACATGGACACACAGACGGACGGACGGACGGACATCGTTAAATCGAATCAGATAGTGATTCTGATTCGATCGGTATAATTAAAGATTGGTGTAGGTCAAATATTTTTGGTTGTTACAAACAGCAGCACAAAGTCATTATACCCAAACCACATAGTGGTATGCATGTTTTTCAAAATGGAACCATCAAAATAATATATAAGGATTGTTCAAAAATAAAGAAAATACCAGAAAAATTGAAAGAAGGCGAAATTTGCCATTTGAGCGTGCATAGACAAAATAAAAAAAAAACATAAAATAGAAGCCCCAGATCCTCCTCCTGGACATCCGAGATTAAGAGATCACCGCACTTGTCGGCACCTGGCAAATATAGTTGCTGCAATGCTGTAACTCCAAACGAAGCTCTTGGGCGTTTGAATATTATTGCCAGCGAATGGACAACTCGTTATAGCTTAGAGAGATTATGCTAAAACGCAGCTGAGAAGGAGAAATATATAAAACTTCGCAAGGAATTTGCTCAAACCTTCGAAAATTATAAAATATCAGACTGGAGCCGGGTAATGCAAAAACAAAAATAAAGTACTATATGTATATATATTAAGGTTGTATGTTCAGACAAACCCAAAATTAATCGCTTTGAGACCGATGATCGATCGCGGTACTGGACTAAAGACTCCAACGTAATATTTCCTAACCAGGTTACCCAAACAATGAAACATGATGGCGAATGTATTATGGTGAGGGGTTGTATTACCAAAAATGTAGTGATGGCGTTATGAAAAAAGAGCACCAAGCAATTTTTCAAAACAAGTTGCCAGCTGCAATCGCAAGGCGGGTCTTTTTCCTGAAAACGTAGTTTTCCAGCAAGACAACGACCCTAACTATTCGGCGAAAATCGTTAAAGAATGATTTAATAAACAGAAATTGAACACCCTAAAATGGACAGCACATTTACCAGATATAAACCCCATTGAAAGTTTTTGGAGCTACATCAAATCTAAGCTATTTTTTTTCCAGCTGAACTGCCAAAAGGAGTTAACGAGTTATGGCTTAGGGTAAAGGAAATATTGGAGTTTATTCCCAATGAAATGGTGGCAAAATTTTGTGATAGTATGCCAGAACGCATAGAGCAGCTTAAGAAAGCTAAAGGATTTTGGACGAAATATTAAATATTCAAGAAGAAAACTTCATTTCTATGGTGAAAATTACAGGGTGCAAAAATTTTACATTTTACCTTTATTCTTAATATATAATTTTTGTCTTAACTATTAATGATATAATTAATCAAATCTAAGTTATATTTTAAGGAGACAATAATTAATATATTCTGTTAAAAAAATTTGGATTTTCTTTTGCAATTAAAAATATTTACCAATACTTCTGAATGTTATATGCAATTCAACATATTTCTCTCACTGTATGTACATATCGAATTATTTTTTCATCTGTGACGTATGCGTGTTAAATTTATGAAAATTATATTACTCATACTGGTTTTGGATATTGTTTGTTAGCGAACATAGCATTTTTAGATTCTATAGAGTATATTTTCAGCACAAAGGCTAATAGAAAGAAATAGTGGCTCGCCTACTTTTTATCTATTACATATTTTTAGAAGCAAATAGTTATGAAATTCATATCTTCAAACGTTTAATCGGAAATTACCTAAGAGTGCGGAATAATGAAATTTTGTCAACGCTGAACAAGGCAAAACGTATTAATTTCTGAAGAAGTGCTGAACATCCAAGAATAAAAGTCCATTGATTTGAATTGTTGAATTGTTATGCCCCACACTCCTTTGGTATTGTTTTTGCTCGAGCCAACAACATTATATTTGTTCTGAAAACTTATAAATTTAACTTTTTTATATTATATAATCTATTAATTTTTGTTGATTTCCCCCACTGCCCGAATATTAATGTTACAGACACGCGGAATATTTCACCCATCAGACTTATTTAAATATTTTCGTCAAACACATAAAAAATAATAAACAGTTGTTATTTCAGTAAAACGAAAAATAAAAAATAAATCAAAAACACACAGGAAATACAGATACAATAAAGAATATAACATTATCTAACACTCAGATACAACAATGACAATAACATCAACATAGAGAATAGTAACAATAACACAAATAAATATAAAAACAGACATAAAAATCAAATAAATCAAAAGCTCACAAATAAATCATTTGAATTTATTGTCATTTCAATCTTAGCAATAAAATGAAATAGAACAACAACCTACTGGGCGAGTCAACAATGATGTTGATGTATTTGCAAGAAAACAAGGTTATGAAAGCTGTTAGTCGTGGGCTGGTATACTGAAGCTCGTTATTATAATAGCTTCATATTATGAAGAAATAAGTAATTCGAATAAGTTATATGAAGTAAAAATTAATCTTACAGAAAATTACAAATACTTATATGTTTACTTTATGAATATTTTAAAAAACAAAAGCTTTTCTCTTTTAAATAAAATTTGTAATAAATATATAAAAAAAAGTTTTTTTTTTAAATATTGCGTCTAAGTTTTCAAAATATCTGTGTAAGTTTTACGATCTGTTTGGTATGCATTTTTGTTAAAGTAATTTCATATATTAAAATTTTTTTATTTTCAATTGAAAAATTTTTATTTTTCGAGTGCTTTTTAATAACTTGTAATTAGCACCTTTAGTATATTCAAACTTATTTTTATACCCTATACCACTATGTGGTGCTGCTGTTTGTAACAACCAAAAATATTTGACCTACACCCATCTTTAATTATACCGACCGAATCAGAATCACTATCTGATTCGATTTAACGATGTCCGTCCGTCCGTCCGTCCGTCCGTCTTTGTGTCCATGTAAAGCTTGTAATCAAACTGCAGGTCGCAAATTTGATGAAATTTGGTATTTGATCTTTTATAGGCCATGGGATGAACACTATTGAAATTGGTGAGAAGCGGTCCATGTTCAGACCTAGCCACCATACAAATGACCCCTATGAAATCAACATATATTGCCATAAGATCCAAATTATCATACAAATCTTAGTCAAATTGGGTTTGTGTGTACATATTACATCCATTAATTAGTAGTCCAAAAATGATCCCTATTTTTAGAAATAAATAATTTTTTATAATAATAGAACAATTTGAATTGATGGAAAAAAGTATTAATAACTGAAGACAAAAAATTTTCATTAAACATTGACAAAAACAACTTAAGTCATTTTATATAAATATTTAAGACAGGTTTTTGAAATGGAATTACAGTATTATACATTATACACTACCATCCGACTACAAATTTTCAAAATAAATAGGTATTAACTAATTTAACTTATCATTGGGATTAGTTAATGCGGAATATAAAATTTTCAGTAGAGTTGCTAATTGTTTTACAACTAAAATCCTTTTTTGATATGATCAAATTTCCTTCACCGATATGAAAAGGCCCTCCCAAAAAAAAAAACGTTTAAGACCAGAGATATTATGGGTTTTATCGTAGACACAATCACAAGCAGACAGATTTCTTGTTGTTTGTCAATATTACGATAAACAACTTTCGATCAAAACATTTTTTTTGTAAATTCTAAAAACAAAACAGGTATGACATTGGATTTGGCATTCTCTAACAAGAAGAAGCTCGAAAATATTTTCTAAAAATATGGAATATGTTACTTATAGGAGCTTTTCAAACTTAAAATTTATGCTGCTGAAAATATTTTTTGGAGTTTATAAGGTTTCTTATATAACATTATAGGGGAGCTAGGAGTATTTTTGGTCGGATTTAGATGAAACTTGGTAGAAGCGTTTGGGTCTAAGAAGTGCTCATTCCAAATTAGCATACACTGAGACAAAATTTTTTGATTTTATTTGTCAATTCAATTCAATTCATTTATTTATCCATAATATTTTCATTTTCATTTTAATTTAAATTACATATTTAAGTGTTCAAGATTTTTCTTTTTCAGCTTAATAATAAATTTTGTATTTACAAAATTTCTATTTACATATATACAATATTATTTTTAATTGGAGGAGAAATTTGGTAAAAACCTATTTGAATTTTTTTTTTTTTTTTTAACTACTTATACTACTTCACTACAGACTAGATAAAACCTAAGATGATGCTAGCTCATTAATATGCACGAAATCAGAATTCAGACATCTGGTATTAAAGTTTTGTGTAAGCCTGTTTATCTTGTCTGGAACTAATTCCAGGCCCGCAATATCATGAAGGCGTGTGGTAGAAAAAAACCAAGGTAGGTTATATATAAGTTTTAACAACTTATTTTGGGCTATTTGCAGTTTTTTTGATATGGCAAGATGCGCTAGTAGACCAAACGGGGGCTGCATAGAATATTACGGCGTTGAAAATGGACTTCATGGTGAGTTTTTTATTATTAATATTAAGGCAAGATTTCCGATTAATAAAAGGGTATAGAATACGGGTTAATAAGTTAACTTTATTTATTACATAAGGTATATGATCCTTAAACTTCATTTTCGTATCGAGCATAATACCAAGATATTTTACTTTTTGTTCCCACTGTATAGCATTATTATTTATGATAATATTGATAATATAATATAATATAATATAATTTAAATAACATTCTTTCCGTTTCCTTGTAAAATATATCGCCTGTGTTTTTTTCACAATTTATCACAATTTTCCATTTATTAAAATAAGATAAAATATCAGATAATGCTCTATGCAAATTAGCCATTATATCAACAGCCATAACTTCCGAGCTTAGGATTGCTGTGTCATCAGCGAATATTGATAAAGTACAGTAGTCCATTTGAGGAAAATCAGATCTATATAAATTATAAAGGACAGGGGATAAACATGACCCTTGGGGACAACCTGCCGTTATTGGATGGCTTCCGGACTGGTATGAGCCTATGTGAACTTTAAAAGAACGAGAGGTGAGGAAACTATGAATTATTTTTGTCAATGCTATTGGAAAGTTTAAATTGATCATCTTAAAAACGAGACCTTCGTGCCAGACTGAATCAAAGGCAGCTTTGACATCCAATAGAACCATGCCAGTTGATTTTTTATGATTAAAGTTTGTTTTTTTACTAAATTTCTTATTCTTATCAATGGATGAGCTGTGTTATGCTCTCTGCGGAACCCAAATGGTTGAGGTGGAATAATATTTTTGGCTTCAATAAAATCAGTCAATTTAACTTTAATGACTTTTTCTAGAATTTTGCTTATACTCGACAATAAGCTGATAAGGTTGATTTTATTTGTATGGTTTTATAATGTAACAGTATAGGGGAGCTAGGGGAATTCATGGGGTAACTTTCACGATATACATTTTTTTTTCTTTTTACATCATAAAAAGCATTCATGCCATATAAAACCCGATATGAAAACGTTTAGTGCTTTTGGCCGCTTTTTATATAAATGTATAACTCTGTGTATCGTCGCCAATTTTTAGTACATACAAACTTAATTTATTTAATTTTATCATTATTAGTAATTTGTATGCCGATATTTATTGCCATGTTTTATTTCATAATCAATTTCTTCTTCGAAGTTTGTATTGTTCAATTAAAATATTTTATTTTGTTTACTTTGTATTTTTTAATTTCAATGCTTGCTGATATACAATATTTTCGGTTTTTTCATTCGGTGCAAAAATTTTAAATTTTTTTTCTATAAGAAATATATGGATATTTCAAATTGAATTTGGCAGCACTTAACTATTGTCCTTAACCCTAGAACCATAATGCACGTAAATTTTACGTACAGGAAATTTTCAAATTCTTATTGGACAAGTGTGCGGCGACCTAACGGGACCCAAGTCCAGCAGTGCTTTTATTATACATTTTTATGTAAACAGAAGTGCCAAAGCAGAAACCTTTCAGTCGTATACATGTTCTGAGTGCGAGAGCAGTGAAAGTCTGTACGTAAAGTTTACGTAGCGTTAGTATTAACAGGTAAAATTGTATACGTTTATTTTATATAGCTTTGTTATTAAAAGTATAAAAATTGTACGTAAACTTTATGTAGGCTTATGGTTAGTGATTTAAAATGGCAGAACAAAAACCGTGTTATTCAAAGAGTTATCTTAACTGTGAGGATATAGAGGCTATTCTAAACACCAGTGACATAAGTGAAGTAAGCGATATTGCCGTAGATGAAGAGGAAGAGGTCGATTTTGATAGCGATGATAGTTTGGCTGATCGGAATTATATTCTTGCTCCAATTGACGAAGCAGAATTTGAAAAAGAATTTGAAGAAGCCTGGGGTACAAAAAGAAAAACATCTTCTGTGTCGGAAAAGAATAAGCTGCAAAAAAATAGCTTAAGAACTGATATCTCTTCATAGTTAGATTTGCCATTGGATGAAGCGATTTATGATCCACCTGCAACAGCAACTGCTTCAGAAAGTTTGGAGAATAGCACAATCTTGGGAAAGAATGGTCATATTTGGAACAATTTTCGAATAGGTCATGAAGGCGGTAAATGCCAAAAGATGTATTTAATCTACTTATGAGCGACGAGATATTGGATACTGTTTTATATCATACAAACGTCAAAATTTCTCAAATTAGAGAGAAATATAAATCCCAAAACGCCACGGCTTCAAGTACGAATTTGAAAGAGTTGAAAACCTTGTTGGGTTTATTATTTTTGTCCGCAGCCTTGAAGAATAGCCACCTTTCAATTGATCTCTTATTTGACACTTCTTATTCGGGAGATCGATATAGAGCGACAATGAGTAAACATAGATTCGAGTTTCTACTAAACGCACTGCGTTTTGATGATTGCAACACAAGACAAGAGCGCAAGAAAACCAACTCATTTGCACCAATTTCTGAAATTTGGGCTACTTTTATCGAACAGTGTACAAAGAGTTATAAGCCTGGTGCCTACGTTACCATCGATGAGCAACTAGTTTGTTTTCGTGGCAGATGCCCATTTAAAATGTATATTCCGAATAAACCCAACAAGTTTGGAATAAAAATTGTCATGCTCTGCGATGTTGCTACAAAATACGTTATTAATGCAGAGCCTTATCTTGGTAAGTTGACCAATACTCAGGGTAAGCCATTATCCAATTACTTTGTCGAGGGACTAACGACGCCTTTACAAGGAAGCAACCGGAACATAACAATGGATAACTGGTTTACCAGCATCCCACTGGCGACAAAACTATTGGAAAAACCCTACAACATAACGATTGTCGGCACACTACGTGAAAATAAAGCTGAAATACAACCTCAATTACTTGATCATAAATCGCAGCAGTGTGGTTCTTCCCGGTTCGTATACAATGAAAATATGACTTTGGTGTTTTTCAAGCCAAAGCAAAATAAGAATGTGATATTACTGTCTACGATGCATTTCAATGGAGCGCTAGATACAACCACAAAAAAACCGGAGATTGTTCACACATATAATTCGACCAAAGGTGCAGTTGACACATTTGACCAGATGTCTCAAAATATGTGTTGCAACAGAAAAACCAGACGTTGGCCACTTTCTTTCTTTTACAATATGTTAAATATTGCATCAGTTAATGCTTACGTTATATATAGTCACAACGTAGTGCGAAGGGGAATAAAACTAATGAATAGGTCAACATTTGTGCTCACACTTCATGAGCAACTTACCCGGCCGTGGCAGGAAGAACGAGTACAAAGTATCTCAACCTTGTCCAAAAAATTAAAGGAAAATATAACAGAAGTGCTGAAGATAAGCAAACCAACAGGCTCATCAACATCTTACGAACAGCCTCTCCCGGAAAAGGGGACAAGAGTCTATGTACATTTTGCCACTACACAAAAAAACGATTGACTACAACTTATTGCTTACTGTGTAAAACGTCTGCAATTTGTGGCGAACATCAACTTAAAATTTGTCAAAACTGTTGTAGCCTTGAGTAAGAGATGTGTATTCATTCAATATTAATTTTGTTGTTTAAAAACCTGAAGTATAATTTTATTTTAATTGTGTTTATGAATAAATAGTTCAAAAAAAAAAATATAAAAAAAAATATTTAATGTACGTAAAATTTACGTATCATTAGTATTAATGCAGTATAAAAGAACGTTATGGTTCTAGGGTTAAAGTTAGGATATCGTTTGAAAATTTATTCATTTTAGCGATTTTTTACTTTGGCGATATTTGATTTTAGCGATATTTGTCTTTTATTAGCTTTGGGTCATTTTTGGGTCTTCTTATTTTATTTAGAAAAATATAGATAGTTTTTATATATAAAATAATTTTATAACAACATTGTTTAAAAGTTGTTTTAATTTATATTCGCGAGTAAGAAGCAGATAATTTCACCAAAGATATATCACAATGGATTATTTTGATCCCAGGAGTACTGAAGAGGTAAATAAATAAAAAAAAAACGGAATTATTTTTCTTTAATTCTAAATAGTGGTTTTATCGAGTTTAATAGAAAAACTCGTTTTCGGTAATTTTTGTTTAAAAATATCTTAAAGTCCAAAGCCGGCCTTGGCAAATAATAGATTAGCGTTCTCGGATTTATCCAAAATTTAAGGAACGAAAGTTCCGCGCATTTGGTTATTATAGTCTAGTAATTATATTCTAAAAATTCAGTAGCACTTACAAAATATTGTAATTTTTTAAAAAGATTGTCTTTTATTAGTTCGGGGTCATATGTGGCCCCAATTTAAAAAGGGTTAATGCGGTCATAATATTTTTTTTCCTAACCCTAGGCTACTGAGATAAAATATAACATTTAAAAGTAGAAAAGTGATGAATTTTTGATACAAAGTATTTACAGAATATTTTACAAAAATCCCATTTTTCTCGAAATCCGCAAAAATAAAATCCTTGTAAAAAAATTCTGGATAAGGTATTTATCTAAAAATTCGCAAAGTTATTCTGTAGCATATGCCTAATAAAACCTTAGACGGCCAGATCCAGTTCATTAAGTTTTGTTTAAGAAAATTTTTTAAAATTTGAAAAAGAAGTTTTCAAAATTTTATCAAAAAATTTCCCATTTTCGGTCTCAATGTGCAATAGGTTAATAACGTGGTAATAAAACAATACCTCACTTCTGATTACTTATAAGTATAGAGACAAAAAGTTTTATTTCTTTAATCAATTTCTCCAAGTTGAAAGAAATGCTATCAAATTTCATGACCTAGTTTTTTTTGGCACAAAAGCGGTCTGGGCGAATTTTTAATCGATTTTGAATTTTTATAGGTTTTTGAAAAGACAATTTAATACTGATCCCGATTCATATAACAACTTGTTGCAAAAAGTAAACTATAGAATGCAATTTTTGGAAAATCTCAAAAAAAAAAAATCTTATTTTCCCCATATAAACCCACTTGAAATTTTGAATCGATTTCCGGCGCGGTTTTCTTTATCCGGTTGTCCAAAAACTTCACATTTATTAGTTTTATATCGAAAGGTAACAAACTGGACTCCGCCCATCCCCAAAATCGCCACTATAATATATATACATACTCCCTACTGGACTATATTAATCGAATGACTAATATAGGCCATCACAACCGCATATAATTTTTCTTACGCTATTTTTGAAGAAAGATAACGTTTTTCTGGAAAGTTTTTTGCAATTATACCAATATATGTATATCAGTACAGCAGCGATCAAGGAGAATCACGCATTTCTTTTTAAATAGAATGCTATTAAGATCAAATTGAATCATAGACACGGCTTCGATATTTTTCATAAAAAAAAAACTAAAATACTAACATAAACCGAAGCCGAAACCATATACGGTAGAACTCTTATTCTACAATATTAATAGACAGGTAATTTCTTGTGACATATTCTACACCTTCAATTACGAACCGATTTTGACAAAAAATATACCATTTGAAAAGTATTTATTTGCAGATAAACATCGTATTTACAGATGTATACAATCCAAAACATTTTTCTTCTTGGAGTAAAATTTATTTCAAATTGCTATTAGCATATAAATAAAATCAATATTTTAGATTCAAATAGCTAAATAATAATGCTGTATGTGTGTTTATTAAATTTGTGTTGAATTGTGAATTGGCGAAAATTGATTTGCATCTTTTAAGCTCTTATAAAATTAATTATTAACAAACCAAATTAATAATTAATCATTTATTAACCAAATTATATATATTCTGTGTGCCCAGCAAATGTTTATAATGAAATTTAATGATTTTTATTTAAAGAATTATGTTTTTTTATATACACAAATTCAAAAAATATTGAAAGAAAAAAATTTAATGAAAAAATTAAATTTCCTAGAATTTCCAATCGAATTTCGAGGGCATGGCTCTGCTAGTGTATATAAAACGATTTTGAATAGCCTACAGTAATTTGGGAAACTCATGCACATAGATCTCTTTTCGTTAATGTAATGATAATCTTTGCCATTAGCTATAATGGTTTCATTGGAATTAATATTATTTAGTAACTCATATATAGATTATGTCTTTTATAATGACTGGTCCCAATATAAATTCTCCTAATAAACAAGTGATCTTTATAATGCTGCTAACATTTCAAAAGTTGTTTATTTATTCTTTTTAATCTCAAACGTACCAATTCTTGATTCGGGTCATAAGCATAAAATTTTATTTCAAAAAGAGTATCGAATTAATATTTCTAAAGGTGCGCTATTCAGACTATCAGAATGAATTGAAATGCATTATTATAAATGACGAGACTTGCACCGATATTTACGACTACGAAAGAACTGACTAATTAAGCGAATAAAACGTAAAAAGTAAAGCAAGGACGAACAGAGGACGCCTAAGTTGCCTAAAAGTAAGAAATGTTATGAGTTTTCTTTGATTATTGGGATGTGTTACATTACCACTAGACCAAACAATGAGTATCATTTAAGTGTCGAGCGTCATTTGCTTGAAAAAAGGCTTACATTTTTAAGGTTCTGCAACACGTCTCACTATGCATTGTTTTTTTTTTTTCAGACCATTCAGCAAAAAAATTTGATTCGTAGGAAGCCACAACCACCGCAATCGCCTGATTTAGTAACGTGACACTTTTTGCTCTTTAATATCCTCAAAAGACTAATCCACGCAAACCGTTTAGAAACTATTGTTGAGTTAAAGAAGCCCATTCAGGAAATTGGCATTAACAGCTGTTTTAGTGATTGGAAAAATTGTTGGTATAAGTGTTGTGCATTGGTGGGGGATTATTTTATAGAAATTGAGCAGCAAGCGTTAAAATTTTATATTTTATGAAAAAAGTCTTCTCTCTATTTTACCACAGAAATATTTAAATAAAACAAGTAAGAAAATTATAGCCGATCTGGACCGATTATACGATATCCTATACCATGGCTTAGAGACCCTATCTCTTCGGTCCAACTAAGTGGATATAGAAAATAAGCATAAACCAAATTTGAGTGGCATTGTTATAATTATTTTTTGGTTGCAGATAAGAAAAAGTTCAAATCCGAAGCTATCTTTATATGGGGGTCAGGTCGAAAAATGAACCAATCCTGACCATATTTGGTAATGTCACTTATATTTTGAAAAAATATATACAAACCCATTTTTTTGAAAAAATTGTGCAATATTTTTTTTTTTTTAATAGATTTAATTGCAAATCAGGAAGCAACTTTATATGGGGTCGCTACCGGACCCCAAACTTCAGTGGTTTTGAGATAAATTGCTGTCTTTAAAATTTATTCCATGTGTGCGTGTCTTAAAAATAATAAAACAAAACAAATTATCTACACCTTTATTGCATAAGGCATTTTAAATAAATAGAGCACAATTTTTTTTCAGAATCTTTTTCTGAGACGATTTAGAAACTTTTGTCCGTCCGTCCTTCCGTTTGTAAATTTAAATTCAAATTTAAGAAAAGATATAATTTTTATACAATAAATTTTAAAATAATAATTTTATTCAAGATCACGCAAGAAATAGCCCTTTATAATTTCCCCAAGTAGTAAATATTTTAGATCCCAGACCACTAATAGCTGTTTTTAGCCCTTGTCACGAAATTGTTTGTAATGTTCTTTTTCTAAAAACCAAATTTGATACAAAAATATATATTTAATAATTCATCATTTAAAACCAATATCAAAAGTTTTTTATCTGACTACTACAACAAGCATGCAATTTTCCGTTACGGTTTGTTTTTTAATGTTAAATAAGTAGGCTATACGCAGCTTCCGCACGCTGCAGCACGTGGATCGTTACAAATAGTGATTGTGTCTTCAAACATTTTGTTTATACACGGTTATAGTTTACCATTAAAATATTGTACGCTGTTCGATAAAATCGATTTTTAATGGAGTGTGGTGAAATAAGCATTATGTTATGTGCATTGTAATAAGTTTAAATAGGTACATTATATATATAATATTTTTTAAATCGGTGACACAAATAAGTTGGTCTAACGAATCTTACAATTGATTTTAATCCTAAGCTGGTGAGTTATAAAAAAACATATATTTAAAACAATATATAAAATAGTATAACAACATATACTTCTACTTTATTAGACCAGCTTGTGGATAATTTTTTATAATGACTTCAAGTTCAACAGCATCGGCTACGCGGAATAGAACCTGTCCGATAAGCCGGACAGGTATCGCCACAGATATGCAAGAACAAACTTCCTACGAAAAAAAGAGGTATTAAGTGTATTTTTTTACTAAAAAATATATGTCAAATTAACCATAAGAGGCTGTTGTTCTTCAACTGCAAACGATGTCTTAGCGATTTGGGAAATGGCCGCAATACCGATACAAACAAAAAAGCGCGTAATAGATAAAATTGATATAATGTTTCATTCTTGGCAAAAATTAAAGAAAAATAAGGAAAACAAAGCAAAGCGCTCAGGAGGCCTGAACAAAAAAGAACAAGACTGGTCAACTAGTTTGGAAGGTCTTTTCGATATTGCTCACGCTAATGCCTTAAACATGATTGTAATACAGGAGGATAAAAATTTTTTAAATGCTCAGCGAAAGTCAGTCGGCATGGAAAAATAGGTAATGTAGACTCAACACTTTTAAGAAGGAATGCTAAATACGAAAAATGGTCCCATATAAAAGAGATTCCCAAAAAAAATTATGGAGTGTGAGAACAAGTCTATCGATCGTATTCATAAGAGGGGTCGTATTGAACTATTGTCTTCGTCAAGTGCTGATGACCAAACTTTATCTACTTTAAAAGCTTCTGAACCAGCGGAAAAGAGAAAGATATGCAGAGACAGAAAGAAAATTTTAAATGAAAATTTAGCTGTGAGTCTTGACGATGCAAAGCTAAGTAACCGAAAGGCAGCTATAGTTTTGACAGAAACAGTTAAACACATTAGTGGCGATCCTTCAAACTATAAGCACTTCTTCTATTCGTCGACTGCGAATTGACTTCCGAGAAATCATGGCCGAGTCATTAAAAAGTAAGTTTAACCCTGACGTTCCATTCACAATTCACTGGGATGGAAAAATGATAGAAGATATCAGCGGAAATAAAATCGTTGAACGTCTTCCAATCCTGGTATCTGGAATGGGAATTGATAAGCTGCTTGCAGTCCCAAAATTATCTACTGGAACAGGTGTTGCAGCTGCCTTGGCAGTTTTTGACACCTTACTAGAATGTAGCCTAAGCGAAAAAATCAAATGCATGAGCTTTGACACAACTTCAACAAATACTGGAAGAAGAAATGGTGTATGCTTTTTGTTAGAACAAAAGATGAATAAAGATATGCTTTGGCTGGCATGTCGTCATCACATTCTGGAAATAATGCTTGAAGCTGTGTTTCGCCAGGCACTTGGTACTTCAACCGGGCCTGAAACATTGACCTTTAAAAAATTTAAGTTGGTCTGGAACAAAATTAATCGGAAAAACTTTCAATCGGGAATTTCTGATCTTTTTGTTTTAAAACAAGTGACATATATTACAGATGAGATAATTTCTTTCGTTCAAATTCAGTTAAAACAGTTTCAGCCTCGAGACGACTATAAAGAGCAATTGAAGCTAACTCTAATATTTCTAGGAGGTGTTCCCGAATTTCTTTCAGAGCACCTGGAGGTCTTCACCGAGCAAGATGGATGCCAAAAGCCATTTATTGTTTGAAGATTTATTTATTTAGAAATGAATGCTTAATGAAAGTGAAGCAGAATCAGTAAGAGATGTTTGTATATTTGTTGTTACAATTTACGTCAAGTATTGGTTTGTAGCCCCTTCAACGACTTATGCTCCAAGAAATGATCTACAGCTATTAAAGGACCTACAAAATTATGATTAAGTAAATGCGTTAATTGGAACTATAGCCATTAAAAAATTCCTTGGTCATCTTTGGTATTTATCAGAAGAGCTCGTCGCACTCGCTTTTTTTGACGACCAAGTTTCTGTTGATACAAAAAAGAAAATGGTGGACGCTTTAGATGTTGAAGGACCTGAGAACCCGTCGAAAAGAATAACATTAGACGCCAGTCTAATAAATAAGAAACAACAGAAGACTTTATTTCCAAAAATACTTAGGTTTTCTAAACTTTTATTCGAGGGGTTTTGTACCATTGTATAAATAGAGACCGAAAAACAAATATACAAAACTTAAAGGAGGGTTGGGGATTGGGAAGGGGATGCGTTTGCGGCATTTTTTTTTTTTAAAATAATTTTCTTAATTTAAAAGACAAATGTAAACAGATATCTTAGTATTCAATATTTTAAAATTTTCATCAAGTTTCCTGTAAGAACAGACGGACGGACGGACAAGAGTTGCTAAATCATTTCAGAAAACGATTCAGAAAAAAATTTTATACTTTCTGTTTTACAAATACCATTCAATAAAAGTGATCATAAAAATATATAAATATATATATATTTTTTTTATACATACATATGAAAAAAGGAATAGAGGCGACGATTTTTATCAAAAATTCCAATGTTTTGGATCCGGTAGCGACCCCTAAATCTTTCTTAAAAATTTTGAAAAAAATTAGGTGTTATTTTTTCACGGTGGTTAATATAAATTCCGGTTGGCCCATTACAAAATCCAATTTATTATTTTATGAACCGCCCTAGCGTTCACCGTATGGCCGATAGAAGTTCATATACCAAATTTCATTAAAATATATTCATATTTGCGACCTGTAGTTTGATTAAGGACCTGAGAACCCGTCGAAAAGAATAACATTAGACGCCAGTCTAATAAATAAGAAACAACTAGAAGACTTTGTTTCCAAAAATACTTTAAGATTTTTTAGCAAAACCGGCATTTCAACCAATTTCATAACGAAAAACATTGAAGCGTGGGAAGATGAGGATTACATAAATGGTAGACGCGTAGCTCGTTCTGTGAGAGTTGTTAACGATATAGCATAACGAAGAGTGGCACTGATGGAAGAATATAATAAACTACATACCAACAATGAAGAGCAAAAGCAGTATTTACTGTTATTGGTGAAAGAATATAGACAAAATTACCCAGACTCAAATAAATCAACTTTGCTCAAATAATTATTTTAAATAGCTTAATATGCTTAATATTTGAAGGCAAAATATAAATATTTTATGTCTATCAGAATAAGTTTCATAAATTGACTGCATTTTTTTTTTTTTTTAATTAAAAACTTTTTTTAATTAATATTTGTTTTTACTTTCCTTATACATTTGTAATGAATAAATACAACTAAAGATTTTGAATATGGGTTTTCTAAACTTTTATTCGAGGGGTTTTGTACCATTGTATAAATAGAGACCGAAAAACAAATATACAAAACTTAAAGGAGGGTTGGGGATTGGGAAGGGGATGCGTTTGCGGCATTTTTTTTTTTTTAAATAATTTTCTTAATTTAAAAGACAAATGTAAACAGATATCTTAGTATTCAATATTTTAAAATTTTCATCAAGTTTCCTGTAAGAACAGACGGACGGACGGACAAGAGTTGCTAAATCATTTCAGAAAACGATTCAGAAAAAAATTTTATACTTTCTGTTTTACAAATACCATTCAATAAAAGTGATCATAAAAATATATAAATATATATATATTTTTTTTATACATACATATGAAAAAAGGAATAGAGGCGACGATTTTTATCAAAAATTCCAATGTTTTGGATCCGGTAGCGACCCCTAAATCTTTCTTAAAAATTTTGAAAAAAATTAGGTGTTATTTTTTCACGGTGGTTAATATAAATTCCGGTTGGCCCATTACAAAATCCAATTTATTATTTTATGAACCGCCCTAGCATTCACCCTACGGCCGATAGAAGTTCATATACCAAATTTCATTAAAATATATTCATATTTGCGACCTGTAGTTTGATTAAAAAGTTTACATGGACATACAGACGGACAGACGGACAGACGGACGGACGGACATCGCTAAATTGATTAAGAAAGTGATTCTGAGTCGATCGGTTTAATAAAAGGTCAACTATATTTGGTAGTTACAAATAGCATCACAAAGTCATTACACCCACACCACATAGTGGTATAGGTTATAATAAAACTATAAACTTGTGTACGTGCGTATTCTTACAAAGGTTTAAAGGATAACGCAATACGAGTAACATATAATTTACTTATGCCCTTTTGAATTTCACTACACAGGGACATAGATGGGTAAGCAGAATAAAAATCAAAGAGGAAAAATAAAAGCAAGTTAGAGCAAACGACTACCACAAAACCATAACACATGTACTACTCCTATAACTTATACTTAAAAGGGAACGAAATACCCTAACCATGAGTTTATAGAAACGGTCGTTGGTTAAAATAATTGGATATAGAAAATAAAATATAAGCATAAACCAAATTTGAGTGACATATCGGATGCTATTTTCATATGGGGTCAGGGTTGAAAAATTAACCCATGATGATCTTATTTGTTAAAGTGTCTCATTTTTTTTTTTCAAAAAAATATACAACCGAATTTTAGAAAAATCTGTTTAATGACAAATTTAAGTGAAGATCGGAAATCAGCTGTATATGGGGGTGGTAAAAAGAATGATTTTACAGGGTTTATTTTTGGACTGCTGACTAATATTAATAATAAACCGAACAAAACAAATTTAACCAAGATGTATACTATAATTTGCATCCTAAGTCGATTTTATATGGGGATTATGTCTAGTATCTAATCATCGCTTTCGTTATCGAAATATATATATATATTTTTTTTTATATATCTTTTATTCAATATAATATTTATACAATAAAAAGTTTAGCGCCTCAGCGCCATAAAGGCTTTGTAGATCGCAAATTTTTTTTTATATTCAAAATAAAATACTAAGATTAATTTTACTTTGTATAGTTAATGAATTATTGCCTCTGCTTAAGAGTCTTCTTTATATAAAAACCAAAATATGAAATCAAGATTTACTTTACTCGATATCCTACTAATAGTTAGATATTATAGTGCGTAATAATGTTATAAGAGAAATACGACAAGCGTTATTGAGGCAATGGCAAGAACGCTGAGAAAGAGACGATAAAGGTAGAAGGACTTATAGGCTAATGCCGAACATTAACAAATGGGTGGAAAAAATACTTACGATAGGACATGGGTGCCAAAATAGTTACCTAAAATGCTTTATAATTAAGAAAGTAGATAACTGCGGGTAGTGCGAAACAGAAGAAGATGATGCAGAATATATTCATTTTAACTGCGAATAATGGAACACTCTGCGTAATAATTTAAATGATAAGATGTGAGTTGTATTAACAGCAAAAAACATTGTGGATGAAAGGTTGAAGTCGAAGGAAAATTTGAAGTGGTGTAGCACATTTATTTGTAGAATCATGAAGGAAAAATATCACAGAGCACCGAAATCCTTATCCACTTGTATGACGGGAGATTCGGATACGTACAAAGCTGATGACAAAGGTATTAGAAAACCATTCATCGTGATGAAATTCTAAGGTGGTACCGTGGTGGTAGGGGGAAGATATCGGGGGGCCTATATATGAAAGCGTACTATGGCTACGTCCGTTAAAAAAAAAACAGATGGACAGACAGACGGGCAATCAAGCGGATATACAGGCGGACAGACAGACGCACAGACAGATGGACAGACAGATGGACAGACAGACAGTTTGCGCATGCTTCCTGGACGGAGTGAAAATGTATGTAAATGAGACCATCTGTTCAATAAATATCTAGCTGGATTGGAACTTGCCGCACATAGAACTGAAGCAGTTTTATTTAGCGCTCACAGAAAGAAGGAAACTATAAAACCAGATGTGGGATATGTAGAAATCACATCCTCTGATTAAATAAAATATCTGCGGCTTAGGATTGAAGATATGTTGTGTCTTAAACTCCACATGGACTATGAATGTTAAAAAGCAGCAGCAATTTGCAGCACGCATGATAGAATAATGTTAAATATTAGTGAATCCTGATTTCAAGAGTAGAGAGCTCCATATTACTCTATGGGTATCATCCAGTCTGGGCATTATCAAGGAGAAATGTACATTTGTTGTTTAGAAAAACCTGCCTGCTGATGTTACAGGATCATACCACAGAAGAAACACAGGCAATCTGTGTTGCAAGGAAAAAACCCCGAGGAAAGTGGACAAGAGAGGCAGCGCATAGAAAGGAATGATACAGTGAACTGTGCCAAAGAAGGTGGGAAAATACACCCAAAGTAAGGTGGACTTTTTAATTAATACCATATATTAGGAAGTGGATAGACGGCTAAGTAAATTTAAACTGACACAATTTTTAAACGACACGAATTCACCACTGTGCCCAAGATGCCTAGAAATATATGAAGACGCTGAACATGTATTATTTTAATGTCCCAGATTTGAGGAACACAGGCGCAAACATCGGTTATTGGTTAAAATATAAATCCCGAGCCCCTAATTTTAAGATCAGGGGAGAACTGGAATTCGGTTTACAATTTTATAACGCCCATCACAAAAAAGTACGCATAGAAAAGGACATGCGAAAGATAATAAGAGCATCCAAGCGCTACCCAGCCCCGCAAAGTAATACCAATTGGCTGTTCCGAGGAGAGAGTGGTCGATGAATTAGGAAAGCGGTTTTAGGGGGCAGGCAGCATCACACGGATTGAATCTCACATAATGAATGATATCATATCTTTAGAAGATTTTACGCACCAAAATTATAAAAATAAAAGGAAAAATGATGGACAGAGATGCGGAAAAATAGACGAAAAGACGAGCGAGCTGAACGACAGACCAATAGACAGAAGGCGGACAAAAGACGTCTCACAATGTGATTCTGTATCGATAGATATAATAAAAGGTCGGTCTGGGCCAAGCATTTTTGGTAGCTACAAACATCACTACAAACCAATTACAACCTGACCACAGAGTGATGTAGTACATAAAAACAAAGTTGTAAGCAAATATTCCTGTTGCTGTTTAACAATCATGACAAAAGTTTAAAAAAAAAACATAAAACAACATAGTTGGGAGTGCTAGGTTACCAGTTAGAAACCAAAGTAATCTTAGCTAAGCATAACAAGAAAAAGCATAAAACATATAAAAATGGAATTGCTTTAGAATTCCTATTAAGTAGATGTAATTTGTGACCTCTGAGCATGATTTGTTAAAAAAGTATATTAAATATTCACTCATGTGCAATTCTTCTTTAATTTTTTTGTGGTTCTTGGGAATATTAAATATAAATGATTATAAAAGCAGCTGTTGAATTTTTTTTTTTATTTTTGTAATAAGTAGTAAATGTACCGAAGAAAGTAATAAAATACATTAACCTAAACAATCTGGGGCAACTTTACCTGAACTAAAACAAGATAATATCAAATGAATTATTCACTTAAAATCTATGCAAAGAAAAAAGCAGGACAATGGAATATATATATATACATTAATAAAAAAAACTACTGAATTAAAGATGGATGCTATAAAAGTTTTGTTGGATTGTTTTTTTTTTAACGCAAATAGAAATAACCATATTTGCTGGGGTATATGACTAAACAATACATCTTTAATTTGGAGCGAAAGTTAAAGATTGAGTTAAAGTTTTTTTTAAACATTAGATGAATTTATAACATGGTAATAAAAGAAAATGTAAAACTATGATGTAATATCTTAATGAAATATAATAAACAAAATTCATTAATTTTTTTTATTTTATTTTATTTTTGAAGTTGAAATAAGTCGTTAATTTTTTTTAGTAACATCAATAGCCTCGGATAAATCAATTAAAACATAGTGTCTGTTAAATCTGTGGAAAATCGGGTGAACAGGTTCATAAGATCGAAGTTGTCTTTTAGGAATACACATTTTTCCAAGAAGGTATTCAGAATCAATTCTACCATGAACTGAGTTGAGGAAGAAGTTATATTAAAAAAATCCCTATATTTTTAAAAGTTGGAGGCTTTGTTAAAGCCAGATGACTGCGATACGGTGGGCGACTTAAATCCGCATCCCACCGAACATAGCGAAGGCGGAATAATAATTGTTTCTAAACTGATTTATCAAAATGGTGAAGACCAGATTACTGATGTGTATTCAAGTATGGGCCTGACAAAGGACGTGAATAGCTTTTGTTACATAAGGATCAATATATTCATTTGCCAACATTTTGTAAAACATAAAACACCATTATTTGCCTTATTGACAGTCGTTGTTACATTAGAATTAAAACTTAGTCTTATTTCGAAGTGTATTTCAAAATCTATGAATAAGTCAACTGACTTTAGTTTTGTGCCATGGATGACATAGTCGTTCGAAGGTGATGAATATCTAAAGAAGATGATAGAATGACATTTTTGGACCCTATAACACTATGTGGTTTGGGTATAATGACTTTGTGCGGCTGTTTGTAACTACCAAAAATATTTTACCTAGACCCATCTTTTATTATACCGATCGACTCAGAATCACTATTTGAGTCGAACTAGCGATGTCCGACAGTCCGTCTGACCGTTCGCCCGTCTGTCCGTCTGTCCGTCTGTCCGTCTGTGTGTCCATGTAAACATTTTAATCAAACTACAGGTCGCAAATATGAATATATTTTGATGAAATTTAATATTTAAGTTTCCGTCTGCCATAGGATGAACGCTGTTGAAATTGGTGAAATTCGATCCATGTTAAGACCTAGCCCCCATACAAAGGACTCCTATGAAATCGACATAAATTGCCATAAGATCCAAATTATTATATAGAGCTCAGTCAAATTTGGTTTGTATGTGTTTATTATATCCGTTAATCAGTAATTCAAAAATAACCCCTATAGGATAATTCTTAGTCGTTGGCCTCATAGAGAGGTGCTTCCTGAACTTCACTTTAATCTATCAAAAAACGAAAATATTGCAGATATTTTTTTCAAATTCGACTGGTATGTATTTTTTCAAAATATAAGTGACTTTAACATATATGGTCAGGATCGGTCCATTTTTCGACCTAGTCCCCATATAAATATAGCATCCGATAGGAAATTTTTCATATCTGCAGCCAAAAAAATTAATAACAATGCCACTCAAATTTGATTTATGCTTTTTCTCTATATCCAATTAGTTGGACCGAAGAGATAGGGTCTCTAAACCATGGTATAGGGTATAGGCATGGCCAAATTGGGTATATGTAAGGTTATTATATCCATTTATGAGTGGTATAAAAATAAACCCTGTATGACTATTCTTAGTCACAGCCCCAATATACAGCTTATTCCCGATCTTCACTTAAATCTATCAAAAACCAAAAATATTGCACAGATTTTTCTCAAATTCAGTTTGTGTATTTTTTTCGAAAAAATAAGTGCCCTACCGAATATGATTAGGATCGGTCCATTTTTCGATCAAGTCCCCATATAAATATAGCATCCGATGTAAAGTTTTTCATATCCGGAGGCAAAGAGATTAATAACAATGTCAATAATATTTGGTTTATGCGTATTTGTATACCCTATACCACTATGTGGTTTGGGTATAATGCCTTTGTGCTGCTGTTTGTAACTACCAAAAATATTTGACCTAGACCCATCTTTTATTATGCCAATCGAATCAGAATCACTATCTGATTCGATTTAACGATGTCCGTCCGTCCGTCCGTCCGTCTGTGTGTCCATGTAAACCTTTTAATCAAATTTGCAGGTCGCAAATATGAATATATTTTGATGAAATTTGGTATATAAGCTGCTATCGGTTATAGGATGAATGCTATTGAATTGGTGAGAATCGGTAAATGTTCAGACCTAGCCCCTATACAAATGGCCCCTATGAAATCGACATAATTGCCATAAGATCATATAGATCTTACTCAAATTAGGTTTGTATGCGTTTATTACATCCATTAATGAGTAGTCCAAAAATGATCCCTATGGGACAACTCGTACTCGTAGGCCCCATATAGAGCTGCTTCCCGATATTTACTGCAATCTATCAAAAAACAAAAATGTTGCACTGATTCTTCTCAAATTTGGTTTGTATATATTTTTGCAAAATACAAGAGACTTTACCAAACATGGTCAGGATCGGTCCAATTTTGGGCCTCCGGGAAACTTTTATATATTTTTTTTTCACACAAAAACCTTTAGAATAAAAAATAAGTAAGAAAATTATATTTGGGCTAAGCCGACTATACGATACCCTATACCATGCGTTTGGAGACCCTCTCTCTAAACCAAATTTGAATAGCATTGTTATTATTTTTTTTTTTTGGCTGCAGATATGAAAAAGTTCATAACGGGTGCTATATTTTTGTGGGGACTAGGTTGTAAAATGGACCGGTCATAACCATATTTGGTAAAGTCACTTATATTTTGGAAAAATATATACAAATCAAATTTGAGCAAAATCTGTGTAATATTTTTGTTTTTTGATAGATTTAAGTGAAAGTCGGGAAGCAGCTTTATATGGGGGCTATGATAAAGAATTGCCGTATGGGGTTTATTTTTCGATAAATGATAAAAGAATGTAATAAACACACATAAACCCAATTTTAGCAAGATCTATACGATAATTTGGATCTTATGGCAATTTAAGTGGATTTCATAGGGGTCATTTGTATGGGGACTAGGTCTGACCATGGACCGATTCTCACCGATTTTAACAGCTTTCATCCTATGGCCGACAAAAACATATATATACCAAATTTCATTAAAATATATTCATATTTGCCAGCTGTAGTTTGATTACAAATTTTACATGGACGCACAGACGGACAGACGGACGGACGGAAGGACATCGCTAAATCGCCTCAGAAAGTGATTCTGAGTCGATCAGTATAATAAAAGATGGGTTTAGGTCAAATATTTTCTGTAGCTACAAACAGAAGCACAAAGTCTTTATACCCAAACCGCACAGTGGTGTAGGGTATATATTAAACAAACAAGTTGCTTATGAGTCATTCCATGTCAAACCGTACGATTTTTGCTAAAAATTGACTTTGATGTCTTCGATGTCTTTCAAAATTTGAGAACGAAGTCTTCATTAAAAAATATTTTACACGTGTTTCGGGAAAAAAATTAAAAATTTTTTTTTAAAAAGTTATTTGCATTTGAAAATCGTCAAAATCGTGAAAAATCTTCCGACATGACAACATTTAAACTAATGTTTTTATAAAACTAGTGAATGGATTTTGAAGTTCAATACCTTATTTTAAAGGTATTTGAACCTTCTTTTTTAAAAAAATATTATTTTTTATAAATTAATTTTTTTTTAATATTAAAATTTGGGTTTTTTACTTAATTTCTGTTTTCCACAATCTTCGAACAAGTCGAAAAATCTGAAAAAAATATTTTCTTTAAGGTTAATATATTCTTAACATTCCCTCAAAATTTCAGAGTGGAGGTCGAATGGATTCTATTTTTTTACGATTTTTTTTCCATTGCAGCACCACAAAAAAAATAACATTTTGTTTATAAACATTTTACTTTCAAGCATGTTAACGAAAATTTCAACGCATGTATGTATGTGTGTATGTATGTATGAAAGTAAAAAAGTGTATTTTTATTTAATATATAACTAAAAGTTAAATAATAAGCAATTTTAATTTTTATATACATTTTTATAGAAAAATCAGCTGCAAATGATGTAGTATGAACTTTAATTTGTCTCTCTTGGTACGGAATAAACGCATGGTAGCCTAAAGTACCTGGTATCATTTTTGCTTTAGTAAACCGTTCTTTAAGTTTTTTCTCCTGCTCATTATATTGTTCCGTACTAAAAAATTCGCAATTTATGTTTTTAACATTTTGTTTAACCCATTGATAAAAAGTAGTCGGGGTATTGATGGGATTGTCAATATTGGTCAAACTGGCTCGGGCTGCTAATCTTTTAATTGTGCCTCCAAGCCCATCGCAAGGGCCCTTTCCGTGCGAAGTTGCAAAGAAGTGCCACTCTGCTTTTATAGCGAAATCATCTTCGTGAAATGCAAGATTGACAAAATTTTTCTTGGTTTTATATTGAGCACTTGCACCATCTGAGAAGTAAAAAATTTTTTTTAAGGAACTCAATGTTTCTTTAAGGAATTTGATTAGACCTTCCTGAAATAAATTGACAGCTATTGTGTCGTGTTTTAAGCATTCCGATATTGCAACATAATTAATAAATTTTTCTTTCCCATTGTCATTGTAGTAAATAGCATTAAAGTTTATACTACATCATTTGCAGCTGATTTTTCTATTCAAAATGTATATAAAAATTAAAATTGCTTATTATTTATCTTTTAGTTATATATTAAATAAAAATACACTTTTTTACTTTCATACATACATAAACACATACATATATGCGTTGAAATTTTCGTTAACATGCTTGAAAGTAAAATGTTTATAAACAAAATGTTATTTTTTTTGTGGTGCTGCAATGGAAAAAAATCGTAAAAAAATAGAATCCATTCGACCTCCACTCTGAAATTTTGAGGGAATGTTAAGAATATATTAACCTTAAAGAAAATATTTTTTTCAGATTTTTCGACTTGTTCGAAGATTGTGGAAAACAGAAATTAAGTAAAAAACCCAAATTTTAATATTAAAAAAAAATTAATTTATAAAAAATAATATTTTTTTTAAAAAGAAGGTTCAAATACCTTTAAAACAAGGTATTGAACTTCAAAATCCATTCACTAGTTTTATAAAAACATTAGTTTAAATGTTGTCATGTCGGAAGATTTTTCACGATTTTGACGATTTTCAAATGCAAATAACTTTTAAAAAAAAAATTTTTAATTTTTTTCCCGAAACACGTGTAAAATATTTTTTTATGTTTATTACGTCTGGCAAATTTAAAGAAAATCGGAATAGGTGGTGTAAAAAAGGTGTTCGGTCTGACATGGAATGACTCTTATGCCACTTGATAGCATCGCACATTATTGCTATCTCACAACTTTTAAGTTAAGGCTCAGCTAAAACAGCTCCTCTTGTAGACCTTTAATTATAAACGAATATTTTATTTAAGCGACCTTTTCATTGGGTACAAATTCTAATTCAACGATTATATATAATAGCATATGTAAATATAATTTCAGCCACAAGAACCACAACGTTTAGAATCGTATCACATTTTGTGTGTTTGTATATACAACATGAGGTTGCTTATTTAATCTTTGTATTTTATTTTATATATTTGTGTTAATAGCCCATTAGAGATTTTATGATTTTCAAACTTTTTTTTTAAGTTAAACACTTAATATGTAATTTAATACCGTATATGTGTTACTGCGTATTGTCTCTGGAAACAGAGCAATATTTACTAAAATTTAAAAACCAATGTTGAAGCGTGATAAAGCATAAGGAGTGAGATCGACAAAATCTTAACACACACAAAATGTAATAATAATGAAATCATTGAACATAGATTTGTTATTGTTCTATTATTTGATTTGAATTATATTAAAGGTTACAAAGATAATTTTTATAGTTGTAATCAATACTTATTTTTTACTTTATCGTGCTTTCAACCATTTTTTTTGGAACAGGTTGTCCTGCTTAAAATCTTCTAAATTTTGGGAAACTCTTATTATGCTTTTCAACTCCGTTTTCAAAGAAGCCCTATATCTCTTCACTGGCCTAAATCGGGACTGTTTGGGGGATTGGCTCCGTTAGTACAGAAACCACGTTCTTGTTCTTGCATTATTCCAGAGTTTTCTTACCCTAATGAGAGGATTCCATATCTGGCCAAATATATGAAGACATATTGCGCTGGCTTATGAACATTCCTTAATATAAATTTCACCTGTTGTAGCAAATAAGTTACTTCTTTTGCCGAAACTGCAGATTGCTCGACATATCAGGAACTTTTTTTTTTGGAAATTTCGTCTGATTTACGGCCCTAAACTTATCTTCGACATTTGCTCGAGCATTAGCAGCAGGAGTATTTTTTGATGAAATATAATTCAAATTTCCGTGTTCCTCTCTGGAACATTTTGTTTGGACTTTGCATATTTTTGCACCATACGAGCACTGAGCTAACAAGGCTGCTTTTCTGTGGCTTGTGTTGGGTTCTCTTTTCAATATGCTTTCTATTCTCGTGGCCTTAAAACCCTTATGTAGACCTTTCTTCCTTCCCTAGCCATATTTCCTATCAATGGTCAATTGTAATAATAATTTTTAACGATGTTGGAAATAGTTTGATGGCAGACCTTTGATTCTTTTGCCAACTTTTTAAAGGACAAACTTGTTGGCAATATTTACAAATGAATGCGGTTATAATTTTCCAAGTTAACTTGATCAAAAAAAAGAAAATTATAATAGTGCTTGCGAAAAAGTTAAAATGGAAAAACGTGTGTTATGTTTTTCGATCTCACTCTATAATTAGATCTATCGCCTTCATCTTGAGGATGACCTACTATATACACTAGGGTGGGCCTTCAATATATGAAGAAGAAGAAAAAATGTTCAAACTCTCGGTCGCACCCCTAGAAATATGCGGATAGCAAAAACAAGTGAGAAATACAAAGTTTTGGGCCAATCAAAAAAGATTTAGAGGTGGGTCAACGCGATTGAATATTTCAGGTGTGTTTTATATGGGGAAAATATGACTTTCTTTCAGATTTTACGAAAATTTCGTTCTATAGTTTAATTTTTCCGAAAACTGGTTATATAATTTGGGATCAGTGTGGAACTATCTTTCCAAAAAGCTATAAAACTTCAAAATCCAATAAATAGTCGTCCAACAATAGGCAATGCCCCAGACCACATTTGTGCCAAAAAAATTAGATCATGAAATTTGATGGAATTTTTTCAACATTAAGAAATTAAGTAAAGCCAACATTTTGTTCTAGTCTCTATACCAGTAAGTACTCAGACATGAAGTATTGTTTTATTACCGCCTTGTTAACCTATTAAGCACTGAGACCGAAAATGGAAGGTCCTCTTGACTGAATGTTAGAGATTAACTGTGTGAATTTTTTGATGAATCCCTGTGCCAGAATTTTTTTGACAAGGATTTTATTTTTGCTGATTTCGAGAAAAAAAAATGGGATTTGTGTAAAATATTCTCTAAATGTACTTCTAAATACTTTGTATCAAAAATTCATCACCTTTCTGCTTTAAAATGTTATATTCTATCTTAATAGCCTAGGGTTTCGGAAAAAAATATTATGACCCCATTAACCCTTTTGTAATTGGGGTCACGTATGACCCCAAGCTAATAAAAGACAATTTATTAAAAAAAATTCAAGTATTTTGTAAGTGCTGTTGAATTTTTAGATGGGACGCTCAAAATATAATAACGAAATATGTAGGACTTCCGTTTCTAAAATTTGGGATAAATCTGAGAACGGCAAACCATTCGTTGCCAACGCCAGCTTTGGATTTGAAGATATTTTCAAATATAATTTACGAAAAAAGAGTTTTTCTATTAAACTCAATGAAAACACCATTTAGAATTTAAGAAAAATAATTCGGTTAATTTTTATTTATTTAAGGCTTCAGTGGTCCTGGGATCAATATCATCCATTGTGATATATTTTTATCTGCTTATTGCTCGCGAATATAAATTAAAACAACTTTTAACCAATTTTGTTATAAAATCATTTTATGTATAAAAACAATCTTAAATAAAATAAGAAGATGCACAAATGACCCAAAGCCAACAAAAGAAATTTATTCAAATGAATATGAAATATAAAATTAATTATATTTAATTTGGTGTATTTAAGGATGATTTAGTGTGCGATTCAAATTGTTTTCTGTATTCACTCACGACTTGCAATAATTTTATATTATTATATGAATTTTATATTTCATATTCTTTTGAATAAAATATCTCGAAAAATTTAGTTTTGGAAAAAGATTTTTAAAGTTTAAAAAGATAGTTTTTGCAGAACAATATAGGCGTTAAATTAATAAAATTAATTAAATTTAATTTTAATTAATTTTTTTTTAAAATTTGAGATTTTCTGTATATTGTATATCGGAGGCTCCCCTACTGAAATATACCCACTCTGACATTATAATATCAGTCAGACAATTTGGATACTTAAAATACGATCTCTTATTAATTTTTTTTTAACTTTAATAAAAACTATAAGAATGAGTCGAACATTCCAAAGGATTACTAACTGTTGAACTTGATTTTAAAAGCCATGTTTAAAAAAGACATTGTCAACTTAAGTTGATATAAGAGATAATCAGTAACAAGTTTCTCCATTAACTTAGCATTGCCATTCTCCTATAGTTAAGTATATTTGCCCTTGCAGCTGACTTATACAATGGTGTAATAAATGATTCTTTCCAAGAAGTAGGAAAATAAGCAAGTTGCAAAATACTGTTGAAGATACACATTATGGGCACAATTAGAATTTGTTAGCCCGTAAGGAATTACTCGATTAATCGATTAAATAAGAAACTTTCGATAAAATAACATGAGAATTTTAACTTTTGACTGACAAAAAATCAAATGATTTTGCAACGATTAATTTTATCAATCGATCAATTTTTAAACGTGCTTAAGAACGAAAAAAAAAATATCACTAATTACATTGCAGATTCTTTGATATACTTAGAAAGATCTAAAAGTATTTTTTTTAATTAGACATTACAAAACAAAAAGTAAAAAAAAATATCGTTTTACTTTCAAAAACTTATTTTACAAGTAAATATATATCTAACATTTCAAAAACCTTCTAAATTTTTTTTAATTTTTTTTTTTTTAATTCTTTCTAATTTTTTTAAAATTTCTTTTGTTTTTTTTTTTTGAATTGATTTTTATTTTTTAAATAAAAATAAAAAATGTGCAAAATATGATCTCAATTAATTTTCTTTAAAGTTTTATGTTTACTTTATGTAAAAGAAAAACCTGAATTTTCGTGTCAACAAATTACACAATAATCTATATATATAAAATTCATTTTCTGTTTGTTTGTTTGTTTGTTTGTTTGTTTGTTTGTTTGTTTGTTTATTTGTTTGTTTGTTTGACCGCTATACAAATTTTTATTTTTCAACGGATTTTCCTGAAATTTTGTAAACACGTTCTCCATACCCCAGGAAAGGTCGCCATATACTTTTTACCTGCCACGCCTACTTTTACGCCCACTTTTAATGTAAAATTCGTTTTCTGTTTTATTCATATTTGTTCACTATACAAATTTTTATTTGTTAACTGATTTCTCTGAAATTCGGTACACACGATCCCTGTACTCCAGCTAAGGTCACCATATACTTATTATCGACCACGCCTACTTTTACGCCCACTCTTTATATACAATTCATTTTCTGCTTTTTGGTATATTTGTTCGCTATACAAATTATTATTTTCAACGGATTTCTCTGAATTTTGCTACACACGATCTCCGTACTCCATAAAAGGTCGCCGGGCGATTCTTACCGGCCACGCATACTTCTGCGCCCACTTTTTGTATGATATTCATTTTCTGTTTTTTGGTATATTTATTCGCTATACAAATTTATATTTTTCAACGCATTTCTCTGAAATTTGGTACACACGATCTCTGTACTCCAGGAAAAGTCGCCATGTGCTTCGTACCGGCCACGCCTACTTTAACGCCCACTTTTTGTATACAATTCATTTTGTTTTTTGGTATATTTGTTCCCTATACAAATTTTTATTTTTAAACCGATTTCTCTGAAATTTGGTACACACGATCTCTCTGCTCCAGGGAAGGTCGACATATTCTTCGTATCGGTCACGCCTACTGTTACGCCCACTTTTTGTATACAATTCATATTCTGTTTTTTGGTACATTTGTTCGCTACACAATTATTTTTTTTAAACGGATTTCTCTGAAATTTGCTACAAACGATCTCTGTACTCCAGAGAGGTCGCCATATGATTCTTGCCGGTCACGCCTACTTCCACGCCTGCTTTTTATACAAAATTAATTTTCTGTTTTTTGTATATTTGTTCACTACAGAAATTTTTATTTTTCAAGGGATGTCTAAAATTTGTTCACACGATCTCTATACTACAGGGAAGGTCACCATATGCTTCTTACAGGCCACGCCTACTTTGCACCAACTTCTATGTATATAAAACTTATTTTTTCCTTTTATTTGTTTCTTTATTTGATTGCTATACAAACTTTTATTTTTCAATGGCTTCCTCCGAAATTTAGTACATATTCCAGGGAAGGTCGCCATATGATTTTTACCGACCACGCCTACTTTTGCGCCCAATTTTCATATAAAATTCATATTTTGTTGTGTGGTATATTTATTCCCTATACAAATTTGTACTTTTCAACGGATTTCTCTGAAATTTGGTTTACACGGAAATAACTAAACGGTGAACAAATTCCCCAAACTTAAAAAAAGGTACCCAAAAGCAATGAACAAATTCCCCATTTTTTTTAATCGAAAGAAAAAATGAACTTACTCCCCAAATTCATTCTTAAATTTTTACATATTTTTATTTAATGAATTTTGTTAAATATTTATTTTAGTAAACATTTGCACACTGCTCTCAATATATGTCCTACAATAAACGCATTTAAAATGAGTATTCTTTTCAATAGCATTATTTCGGTGCGCGGAAGCTACGCGCACGGGGAGTACAGCTTAGCTAGAATATCGGAATGATCTGAAAAATATATTTTGACATTTAAAATAAGTAAGAAACAGCTGCGCGGCAGCACAGGTGTGGTTGCGAAACGTGCGGAAGCGGCGCGCGGCGCGCGACCGCGGACTTGGACGCGTCGGATGCGGACGCGACGCGCTCTCGGAACACAGCTCAGCTAAAATATCGCAATGCTTTAAATAATATGTTTTAGGAATTAAAATAAGTTAACGAGAACTAAGCGGAGGCACGGGTATTAGCTGCGAGGAAGCGGCGCGAGGCGCGCGGACGCGACGGAGGCGGACGCGACGCGCTCGCGGAACACAGCTCAGCAAAAATATCGCAATGATCTGAAAAATATATTTTGGCGATTAAAATAAGTTGACAACAACTGCGCGGCAGCACGGGTCTGGCTGCCAAACGCGCGGAAGCGGACGCGACTCGCTCGCGGAACAAAGCTTAGTGAAATGTCATGTGATAAATTTTATCTACGTATGTGAAATAATTACCTGTTGATCAAAATAGGCCACACATATACCATAAGCAGTTGCTTAAAGAAACCTTGCGACACAATATTAAACGTCGCATTAGTCTTTCATTTCTGAAACTTGAATTTTACGTCTCTGCTAAATGGCGATCACTTATTGAATAAAGTAATTAAATTTTTAAAAGTTTTGATTCCTTTAATTTGCGAACAATTCCATTATATTTGATGTTTATAAATAAACTGAAAAAAAAAAATCTTAAAGCGGTTTCGCAGCTTATTTTTGAAGCATTTTTGCTGCAGCATCTTAAAAAACTTCTAAATTAAAAAATCAAAAAATTTTTAATTGAAATAAAAAATGAATTTACTGCCCATACAAATTTTTGGGGAGAAAGTTCATTTTATTGGGGAATTTGTTAATTGGGGACTGAGTACTCAGCGCCTGGTAAGCATAGTGAACCATTTTTCAAGTCAAAGGCCTTTTTATCCCGGGCGAGACCGGGTAAAAACAGCTAGTATTTGTAATAAATTACAGCCAAGCTTTCAAGAGCTACCATAAAAATTCGAATTTTATATTCAACAATAGAAAAGTTACAATAGTATGGGTTGGGTTATATATACAAATATCATAACAAAAAACTATATGTAGCAAAGTGTCTAGGTGCGTCCGCACTCGATCAGTATGTATAAAACCTGATCAGTATGATTAAAAAAAGTATTCTGGATCATTTTGTCATTTCTCTTTTTATTCGGCATTTGTCATTAATCGATCGATAAAAATATTTTAGAATTTTTATCGTTCTAGCTAGTGTAAGTTTCATCCTTATAAAATTTGATGTGTATACGTGATACCAAGGCGAAGTTAATTGGAATATTCAGTGCGGTTATACTTAAACCTAGAATGTATATACTTTTGTTTTAAATGATTGGTTTATGTATATTTGAAGGTGGTAGAAGTTCTATTATCTAAAAATTTGCATAGTCTTTCCTTTTTTATATATATGGAACATTATTGAGCCGCGTACCATAACTGTCCATCTTTTAAGATAATGCTTAAACCATGCCATTTGGGAGAGCAAGCTAAACTTTTATTTTTTTTCGATCTCAACATCTCACTAGGGATTCTACGTATTGAGATATATATAGAAACATTATGGGTGCTTTTTTTGTTCCAACAAGAAAACTCGAAACCAAGCTCACACCCCGTTTAATTCACGACATTCTTTAATTTATGATATTTGATAGTAAAATTTTTTAGAAAACGTTTACTATCAAGGCCACAAATATAAAATTCACAAAGTGTAAACCCAGCAAGACTTTCCATTACATGTAATGAGCTTTAGAATAAGAAATCAAAAGTGTTCAGTAGTTACCTTTCCATTACGAAACCCATTATTTTAACATGGGGGTGTCATTGGAGGAAAAGCCTTACCGGCACCTTACAAATAACTAGTTACTTTATAGATAACAAGAAGGACTTTGAGTAATTTGTTATATGTAGGGAGTAAAGTAAATTTCTGTAAAACAAAACATTGCTATCGCACAATATGTTCTAAATACTGTAATGCAAAATTTAACAGCTTTTGCTGAGTTTTTGTCCAATGATGACTATCGCCGCGAAATAGTTTGTTTCATTAAATTTAACTCATTATTTATAGTTTTTACTAATACAAACAGTGGTAATTACCAGTAACTATTTACATTAATCATTATCAGGAAGTCCTTACATTTAGCTTGAAATTATTCAAAAGGTATGGGATTAACCTTACCATGTAATGCAACGGTAATAACTAATCATTACCAAGGTTTTGCTGGGAAGCTTAGCATTTTTATTCGTAGTAATATCATGTTTCGCATATTTATTAGTGCGATTATTTTACACATATTGTGAGGGGTAGATATAAAGATTTTGTGTAAATTTTGTTTAAATACCTACAAAATTTGAATCTATTTTAGTTTTCTGAGTGATTTATCTATGTTATTAAATGAAATGCAAATTATAAAGATGAACCTTATAGGTATTTGCCGAAATCATTTAAAGTAATGGGCATCATTGCATCTGCAATGTTTTGCTTAAATTAAGTCATATATTAAAATTTAACTAACAGTTTTATTTTAACTTTGGCATGCATTTTTTTATCGGATTTTTATAGAATTTTTTGTTAGGAAAACTTTGTTATTTATATGTTAAAATTTATTTAATTTTCCTTTAATATAAATATTAAATTATATTTAATCCCTATCTAGCTGCAAACACCCACGTTTTAGCCTTCTCTCAACTGTCTGGTTATTATATAAAGTTTAACACTTAACCACCAACTGAGTTATATTGTCTAAGACAAACGTGTTTGCTGCTTGTTAAGCTCCATAGTCCCGTAAAAGAAAATACGAGTAAATACTTAACAATATATGAAAGCAGAAACTTGTTTTTATTGTTTGCCATCCTCTTAAAATGCTAAGTTTTAACAAAATAATACAATAACAGAAACCTCCTACTTCTGATACTTATTTACAATACAAAAATATTCTTAAATTAAGCATTTCTCTACCATTTTGGGTATTACATTTGTAGTTGACAATAAAACAACAACAACAACAAAAAAACACATAATGATATTCTTAACCTCCTTCTGAAGATAAAGAATTTAGTTTATACTTCGTCTAGAATTTTAGAACATTGATATATTTTTCCGCATGTCTTTTTGTAAACATATTTCCAAAAAACATGTTAAATGGTATTTAGCCTATTTGTTATGATGTTCTTTAGTGCTACACCATTTCCAATTTCCTAATTCAACGTAACGATGTCCGCCCACCAGGCCGTTTCTCTGTGTATATGTTTATTAAGATGTTCAACAAAAAACGCTTTTTTAATTTTTTTTAAATTTTTTAAGATTTTATTTAAATATTTTGAATGGGTCGGTGAAATCGATCTTACAAAAAAAAAAAAAAAACACGGGTATGAAACATATATGTTTTTAAATTATTTTGCCTAGTGCTTTACTTTTTCAAAATCAGATAAATAACTTTAGAAAGACCGCATGACAACAAAAAAATATAGGCATTAAAAATTATGATTTTTTACGACACTACATGAGATTTTTTCTGCGATATTCCCATTTTTTGGTTATTTTGGTTATTTTTTAGTTATAAAAAACTGGAGTATGACAATGAGTATATGACATAAAGCAACATTTATCAGTATTTAAAACAAGTCTGTTTAAATCACATCACTCTTTTAGTGATATTAAATCTATTTGAAGCATATCTGAATGTGATATACTTTTAACAAATTTAATAAACACACACATAGCATATGTATAATTTTATACATGTGTTAGTAGCAATTTTAAATGCAGTTTACTCAACATAAAGAAAAAAATTCAAAAATCTGTAAATCTGGTGAACAGCTAAAAAGAAATACCTTTCAAATAATATATGCTCGGTCAAAATCCGGATAAAACGGTAGAACAAAACATCGGTAACAAAAAATCGCCTAGCCTATTTATATTATAGATTCGTTAGAAAACTTTTAAAAAAACTGCAACAAATTTCCATTAATACCAGATTGCTGAAGTTTTCCTAAAAAAAATAGCATGACTAACTGAATCAAAAGCATTCGAGAAATCAGTATATATCACATCAACTTGTTTTTTTATTCTCCATAGAAACTATAATCTGATCAGTGAATACTACTTTCATGTGGATCGAATCTTAGCAAATACATTGGCCAGAACACACTGTTTACCAATGGGCCTATAGTTCAAAACATTGTCTTTATCACCAGATTTGAATATAGGAATCATGCAACAGTATTTCCACTGATCTGGAAATTTGCCATTTTTTAAGCATGTATGAAAAAGTAATGTTAAAGGACGGACTAAAAACTTATACATATATTTTAAACTTATACATTTATTTTTTTAAATGTATTCCAATCTTTCGAACTTTTCAGGCCGAAGCAATATTCTTCTTCTAATTTTCTATCGTATAAATGAAGGATAATTTTAATCCCATATCCTTGAAATAGGGCACAATTTTTCTTACTGTTTTGGAGGGATTTTCTTCACAAAATGTATAAATTATTTTACAGCGCTCTAATTTATTCAGTGACATTTTGAATACTAATTAGTGTAGACAATAATGTAGTTGTTTCTTGGAATGGCAACTTATTTAGTTGAATGTGTTTATTCAATGTGCTTTTAACGTATTTTCGCTTTTCCCGCACGTTAATATGGCGTTAAATTTGCAATTATTTCAGTTAGTTTAGTTCTGTGATAGTAGTAATAAGGTTTAAGCTGTGCAAAAAAAAAATTTATTGCGTTGTGATCATTTTTAACTTCACTTAATGTTAAACTGGTGTCCAATTTATTATTTTACATCAATGAAAATCATCTTGAAGAAATCTAAAATAAGCAACGAAACTTCGGGTGGAAATAATGTAATAAAACTTACTTTATTTAAACTGAAAACCCCTCAACAGCATCTGTTTTTTTACAGAGCCATATTGAAGAGCTGGAAGATTGGCTAGATTTATGGAAGATTAAAGTAAATGAACAGAAGTGTTTCCACGTAACATTTACCCTAAGAAGGGAGACTTGCCCTCAAATTCGAATTAGGAACCAGTCTATACCTCAACATTCCTCTGCTAAATATCTCGGACTACATCTTGATCGCCGACTTACCTGGAAAATTTACATAGACGCTAGATCGACACAAATAAAATTGAAATTAGACCAATAAGCTTACAAAAAATTAATAAACTTATATTATATTCTATGAAGGTATGAGTTTGTGAGTTGTCGCAAATATGAATATATTTTGCTGAAATTTGGTATTTCATCTTTTATCGGCCATGGGATGAACGCAATTGAAATTGGTGAGAATCGGTCCATGTTCAGACCTAGCACCCATACAAATGACCCCTATGAAATCAACATATATTGCCATAAGATCCAAATTATCATACAAATCTTAGTCAAATTGGGTTTGTATGTATATATTATATCCATTAATAAGTAGTCCAAAAATGATCCCTATTGAACAACTCTTAGTCATAGGCCCCATATAGAGCTGCTTCCCGATATTCACTTAAATCTATCAAAAATCAAAAATATTGCACTGATTCTTCTCAAATTTTGTCTGTATATATTTTTGCAAAATACAAGAGAGTTTACCAATCATGGTCAGGATCGGTCCATTTTTGGGCCTAGTCCCCATATAGATATAGCATCCGATATGAACTTTTTCATATCTGCAGCCGAAAAAATTAATAAAAATCCCACTCAAATTTGGTTTATGCTTATTTTCTATATCCAGTTAGTTGGGGTAATGAGATAGAGTATCTAGACGCATGGTATAGGGTAACATATAGTCGGGCTAGACCGACTATAATTTTCTTACTTGTTTTTTAATTACTGTCGCCATACATACGTCAGGCCGAGTTGTTCTGGGACCGCCCTTGTATTATTCTCAAACTCGGTCTGTATATGTTTTTACGAAAAGTAACTGAATTTAATAATTATGGACATGATTGCTCCATTTTTCGATCTAGTCCTCATATAAAAATAGCAATCGATATGAAACCTTTAAATTTTGCGGAATATAAATTCATATCGATGTCCTTTTTATATCTCCAATTAATTGGACCAAGACCATTTACTTAGGATAGGATATCCTATAGTCTATCTATCAGTATCACTAACTGATTCGATTTAACGATGTCCGTTCGTCCGTCCGTCCGTCCGTCTGTGTGTCCATATAAACCTTGTAATCAAACTACATGTCGCAACTATGAATATATGTTGATGAAATTTGGTACATAAGCTACTATCGGCCATATGATGAATGCCGTTGAAATTGGTGGGAATCGGTTCAATTTCAGACCTAGCCCCCATACAAATGACCCTTATTAAATCGACATCAATTGTCATAAGATCCAAATTGTCATATAGATCGCAGTCAAATTGGGTTTATATGTGTTTATTATATCCATTAATAAGTAGTCCAAAAATAATCCCTATAGGACAATTCTTAGTCATAGGCCCCATATAGAGCTGTTTCCCGATCTTCACTTAAATATAATAAAAAAAAGAAAAATATTGCACAGATTTTTCTCAAATTTGGTTTGTATATATTTTTTCAAAATATAAGTGACTTTACCAAATATGATCAGCAGCGGGTTATTTTTCGACCTAGTCCCCATATAAATATAGCACCCGATATGAACTTTTTCATATCTGTAGCCAAAAAAATTAAAAACAATTCCCCTTAAATTTGGTTTATGCTTAATTTCTATATCCAATTACTTGGACCTGAACCATGGAATAGGGTATCGTATAGTCGGTCTAGACCGACTATAATTCTTTTACTTGTTATACCCTATACCACTATGTGGTTTGGGTATAATGACTTTGTGCTGCTGTTTGTAACAACCAAAAATATTTGACCTAGACCCATCTTTAATTATACCGATCGAATCAGAATCTCTTTCTGAGTTGATTTAACAATGTCCGTCCGTCCGTCCGTCTGTGTGTCCATGTAAAGCTTGTAATCAAACTGCAGGTCGCAAATATGAATGTATTTTGATGAAATTTGGTATATAAGCTTTTATCGGCCATGGGATGAACGCTATTGAAACTGGTGAGAATCGGTCCATGTTCAGACCTAGCCCCCATACAAATTACCCATATGAAATCGACATAAATTGCCATAAGATCCAAATTGTCATATAGATCTTACTCAAATTGGGTTTGTATGCGTTCATTACATCCACTAATGAGTAGTCCAAAAATGATCCCTTTGACCCCATATAGAGCTTCTTCCCGATCTTCAGTTAAATCTATTAAAAAACAAAAATATTGCACTGATTCTTCTCAAATTCTGTTTGTACATATTTTTGCAAAATACAAGAGACTTTACCAAACATGATCAGGATCGGTCCATTTTTGGACCTAGCCCCTTTATAGATATAGCATCCGATATGAACTTTTTTATATCTGCAGCCAAAAAAATTAATAAAAATCCCACTCAAATTTGGTTTTTGCTTATTTTCTATGTCCAGTTAGTTGGGCCTAAGAGATAGGGTTTCTAAACGCATGGTATAGGGTATCGTATAGTCGGTCTAGACCGACTATAATTTTCTTACTTGTTTTATTTTGGATTTGTTTTTATTTTTGATGACAAAACAATTTATAACTCGACGTGTAAATGGCATTTCGTCATATCTAAAACTCGTACGTGTCTGTATGATTTTTGTTTACTGTTCATTTAGTAAAACTGAGGGAGATCAGATATAATGGGTGGAAACGAAAACTAATAACTTTATATTCATACTAATTTCAAAGTCATATAAAATAATTAAAAATTTAAAATTCGTTATGAGATAAAGCATGCTAGAATTTATTTATTTTATCCATGATTAAAGATTGAATACACTGAAGTTAAAAAAAAACAACTACTTTACCTTTGGAAATAAAAAATGAATAATTTAAAAAAATAATTATTTGTAACTTTTTGGAAATGGTTAGATAAATTCTGCATATTTAATAATATGTTACTACGTACATACATTCATATGGAAAATAAAAGAAAGTTGTTGTTCGCATATCTTTCATTTTATTGGTTTTCTATTTTTTTTTTCTTTTTTTTTGCTAAAACTAAATCTGAATTAGCCAAGAAAGGGGGGGGGGGGGGAGAAACAAAACCATATCTTAAGGTTCGAAAGGTTTTACTAAGTCACTGTAGTTAAGTGTTAAATGTGTTAAAGGCAATAGCACTTAAGCATACGAGGGTCGAGGTTTTAATAAATTACAGCCATGTAAAAATTAAATGCAGAAAGAAACAAATCAAAATGATCATACCGTTCGTCGCGTTCTTCAATGAAATAAATCAAAAATTTTCCGAACTTAAAATTTAAAAAAATATATAAGAATTTTGAAACAATATTGAGATGAACGTATGCTAAAAAACAACAACAGCAACTATGATTGCTTTTTAATTATTTTCGAAATTATAAGCTTAAATTTCTTAAAAATTCTTTTCTGCTTAAAGTTGGAAACCATTTTCACTTAAGCCCTCGTAAGTGTTCATAAATATAATTCCTTGTTGAATATTTTTATGATGCCATATGTATCTACGATACAACACAGTTTGTAAATGTTGTTAGGCAGCACATAACGGAAAATCAAAATATCATCAGTCTTAATGGCATTTCAACTTTTCCGGTTTTTATTACTCTTTGCAACAATTCCAGCTCGTGATTTTATACATTCTTATGCCATTTAGTACTTTCATATATTGGATTCCTATTAAGCTTATATCACATATAAGTATGTTTTTTTAGGTTTCTATTGTTACGTCTGCTTAACTAAAACAACTAATTTTGTATATTTTTGTCTGATTTCTTATTCTTATTTTAGTTCCGATGATCTTGAGAGCCCCTTACTTAAAATTTGTGTTTTTTCTTATAAAATACTTCTTTGGAAATTCTATTTGAAGTTTATTTGCCATTGTGATAGTATGATATCTAAATGTTTTATTTATCTTCGTCTCAAAATAAAAAAACAAAAAAAAGGAAGCAGTATAACAATTCATTTTCACTCATGCTTGAACATTTCAAATATTTTTTTTTGCGACTATTTCGTCAAAACTTGAACTTTAGAAACATGCTGTATTGTACGTTTTTCTTTGGTATTTCTTAGAGAAAGAATACGAACACATTGTTATGTGGATTTGCATTTTATAAATACAATACAGAATTAAACAGGTCATTTAACAAAGAATATAAATATTATCGTTTATTCTTTATATTTGTTGTAAGCATTAAGTTGTCTACGAACATTAAGTATATTTGAAAAAAAAAAAACAAACAAACTCCTCTATAACTGTTACTATGCTTCTTTAATTCGATCGGTTGCTATGGTATCTATTATCCTGTTCACAGTGAAAACAACTGCGTGATTTGTATTGAGGTGTTCTAAAAGAAACTTAAAGAAAAAATTATTTAATTTATGACAAAGCACTGGAGGAGCCGTTAGATTTGTTCATACGAAATTAGGCAAATTGATAAATATTATGTTGAGATTAGAAAAATCACATATAAATTGCAGCACTTAATTCTGAATATACTTAATTTAGTAAATGACTTTATATAAAGTATTTTGCATCTCATTTATTGTTATGCCATTCTAAATTAATGCCAAAATGGTACGTAATTTTTAGCACAATTTCAAAATCTCCAATTTTACTTTTTAAAAAATTTTGTTCAAGAGATTTTCCGAAATCAACGATTGGGCTTTAAGGTCTTATTAACAAAATATGTGTGATTAACAATGCAAATATTGTAGGTATCATGTATCGTGTTCTTAATTGGCGAAGGCAGTGTTTTTGTTTCAGCGGATTTGAAGAAAAATGTTATTTTTCATACCTTTTCAACTTTTAGGCTACATCTTTTTGGTGTTTTCATATTTAAAATATTTTTTATCAAAAATATTATACTACTTGATATTAATTCTTAATCCTGTAAATTAAGGTTAAATTGAAACATAAACTGTGCCTCTTTAAGATCAAAGTCAAATTTAAGGAGGTCTACATTTTTTTAAAACAAACAAGTAAGAAAATTATAGTCGGTCTAGGCCGACTATACGATACCCTATACCATGCGTTTAGAGACCCTATCTCTCAGGCCCAACTAACTGGATATAGAAAATAAGCATAAACCAAATTTGAGTGGGATTTTTATTAATTTTTTCAGTTGCAGATATGAAAAAGTTCATATCGGATGCTATATCTATATGGGGACTAGGCCCAAAAATGGACCGATCCTGATCATGTTTGGTAAAGTCTCCTGTATTTTGCAAAAATATATACAAAAAAATTTGAGAAGAATCAGTGCAATATTTTTGTTTTTTGATAGATTTAAGTGAAGATCGGGAAGCAGCTCTATATGGGGCCTATGACTAAGGGTTGTTCAATAGGGATCATTTTTGGACTACTGATTAATGGATCTAATAAATACATATAAACCCAGTTTGACTAAGATTTATATGATAATTTGGATCTTATGGCAATTTATGTTGATTTCATAGGGGTCATTTTTATGGGGGCTACGTCTGAACATTGACCGATTCTCACCAATTTCAACAGCGTTCATCCGATGGCCAATAAAAGATCAAATACCAAATTTCGTCAATATATATTCATATTTGCGACCTGCAGTTTGATTACAAGCTTTACATGGACACACAGACGGACGGACGGACGGACGGACGGATGGACGCACATCGTTAAATCGAATCAGATAGTGATTCTGATTTGATCGGTATAATTAAAGATGGGTGTAGGTCAAATATTTTTGGTTGTTACAAACAGCAGCACAAAGTGGTATAGGGTATAAATATCGAAATAATATACATTTGTGGAAGGCTTTCGATAAAAACTTGTAAGTAATATCTATAATATTAATAGACCAGGTGTGACCGATATTTTGTTCTACCGTTTTATCCCGATTTTGACCGAACATATATTATTTGAAAGGTATAGTGTTTTACAAAAGTAGAAAGACAGGAACAGCAAACGACGCCATATTTCTTGCCGCTCTTTTGGCATTTCTCTTCAGTAAGGTTTTCCATTTCATGATGAAAAGCTATACGAGCCAGCAACGAGTCGAATTTACTACCGAAATTCGGAGTCAGTGGCCTCAACGTTAAGAGCGCTACGTCCTATTATGGTCATCATAATCGTCCTAGCAGATCAACAATTGAGCGTCTAGTGGAAAAATTTAAATCCACAGACACAGTACAAAATGTTCCCATGCCAGTGATATAAAGAAGTGCCCGTATTGTCGAAAATATTGCTGCCGCTGAGGCTTCAGCTGAAGAAAGCCCAAACGTGTCGCTCACACGTCGTTCTCTAGCGTTGGGCATCTCTGTGACGTCACTGTGGCGAATTTTGCGAAAAGATCTTGGCCTACATCATTAAAAGATCAAATTGACGCAAGAACTGAAGCCGCTTGACCACCAGAAGTGTCGTATGTTCGTGAATTGGGCTGAGCAACAACTTGAAAATGATTCGGATTTTCATCGAAAAATCATCTTCAGCGGTTAGGCTCATTTCTGGCTGAATGGCTTCGTCAATAAACAAAAAATATGCGTTGTTGGTCAGACAGCATCCACACGTACTCCATGAGTCATCATTGCATCCCGAAAAAATTACGGTTTGGTGCGGTTTATGAGCCGGCGGCGTCATTGGGCCGTACATCTTCCGTGCTGATCAAGACCGGCACGTTACTGTGAATGGGAATCGCTATCGTTCAATGATAACCGAATATTTTTGGCCCCAATTGGATGATATGGACTTGGAGGACATGTGGTTCCAACAGGACGGCGCCACAAGCCACACAGCGAATGTCACAATCAATTTATTGGAAACCAAGTTTGGAGAACGTGTTATCTCACGAAATGGTCCAGTCGATTGGCCGTCTCGGTCATGCGATTGGACGCCGTTGGACTATTTCCTGTGGGGCCGCGTCACGTCTATGGTCTATCCCAACAAGCCAGCGACGATTGATGAACTTCGTACGAATATCGAACGTGAAATTGCAGCAGTATCGGCCGATTTATTTTTCAAAACCGTCGAAAATTTGGTTCGGCGTCTGGACTTCTGCAAGCGTGCCCGTGGTGGCCATGCAAAAAAGATCGATTTCAAAACATAAAGGCATCGAACATACTTTCACAGGAATAAAGAATTTCATTGATATGCAAAACCGTTTTTGTTTTATTTAAAAAAACTTTTGTAGCGTCCCTGTTGAAAAACCTTTATTTTTTTTTAGCCATTTTGCAGATTTACAAATTTTTAAATTTTTTTCCTTTATTTTGAGTGAATTGCATTTAAAGTTGCTAGTAACACCTACATGAAATTATACAATGCTGTGTGTGTGTTTATTAAATTTGTGTTAATATGTTTGTAATAAAAATGAATTTGATATTTTTGTGTTGATATGTGAATTGGCTACAAATGATTAGAATACCTTTAGGGTCTTTATTTAATGAAAAAATAAAATTTCCTAAAACTTGAACTCGAATTTCGAGGGCTGGAATCTGCTAGTTACAATTATTCTAAAAAATAATATTCTGGACTTTTTTTTCTGAAATTAACCCGTGGGGTACTCTTGATGTCAAATTGACTGTTTATGAATTTCTATAAATATTTTATTCATCAGGATTTTTTTTTAAATACAACGAATTTAATGTATTCATAATATTCCTCAAATTTATTCAATATTTAATGAAAATGTAGCTTAAATAGTTTTTGTATTTAATACAGTATAACCAGATTTGTATATCGAGGGCTTATATTCAAAAAGTTCTATCTGCATCATGAATTATTGATGTGTAAACAGCTATACGCGCAGTGGGGTAAATTTCTATTTCACAATACAATCACAAAAACAGTGTAACACGTAATAGGTGAGAGCTGACACATAACTCTGTGTGACTTATGATTGTATTGGTGCAAAAAATTATGATATAACATTGTTTTGTTATGCCACTTTTTTAAAAGCGTCATCTATGTATCACTTATGTACGTTTATATTGGGATATTTTTAACGTTTTACAGCAAAGGGTTGTTGAATTAGCTGAATCAGTTTTTGATATAAGTGATACATAGATGACGCTTTCTGTTTGAATGACATAAAAAATCTTTAATTACTAGATGTTTACACATCTTCCCTGTGATCGGACTCACATGATTTTTTTTTTAAAGAGAGCGTGTAAAACTAATTTATTAATAAGATTTGAAGGTATTTGTCGAACGATTTGCTACAATACCTATTAAGAAATAGTCGTACTAATCATTTATGATATCAAAATTAATATTATATTGGACAGTTATATCAGAGAACAGCCCACATCAAATCAATTTTGAACTTAATACAGAATGTTCATAAAAAAAGAGCATTTTTTAAAAACTCATTAAATTCAAGATGTAAGTCTTCTTGAAAAATGTACCTTTTCTTTAGAAAGTACTTGTGAAAGTTTTTAACAGTTCAACATTTGTCATTTAGTCTCTCTCCAGATATCACTAAGAGTTTGTGGTAGTTAGCATATTTTTTTATTTATGCCTTCATAACTAGGTCACTGTCCAAAAGCCCAGGCACGTATTTTTTATGGTGTGTATGAGAATTATGAAATAAAAAAAAATTTTATATTTTTTTTGCGATTTTTTTTTGATTTAAGTTTGTCATTTTATTAGAAACACGTTGATTTAGGTTATAAAATATTATATATTATAAATAAGTTAAAAGATAGATGAATAATATATGCTAATGCTAATATTGTATTCCAATGATTTGAAAAATTGCTCTTCAATATTTAAATATTTTTAATTTCTAAATTATTTTCTATTTTCGTTTGTAAACATCCCAGAAATAACCTTGGTAATGATTAGTTATTACCGCTGCATTACATGGTAATGTTAACCCCATACCTTTTGAATAATTTCGAGCTAAATGTAAGGACTGCCTGATAATGATTTGTGGAAATACTTACAGATAATAACCCTTGTGAGTTAAATTTAATGAAACAAACTATTTCGCGGCGATAGTCATCATTGGACAAAAATGCTGCAAAAGCTGTTAAAATGTTTTGTTTTTACAGAAATTTACTTTACTCCCTACATGTAACAAACTACTCAAAACCCTTCTTGTTACCTATAATGTAACTAGTTATTTCTATCAGTACCAAGTAAGGTGCCGGTAAAGCCTTTCCTCCAATGGGTTTGGTAATGGAAAGGTAACTGCTGAACACTTTTGATTTCTTATTCTGAAGCTCATTACATGTAGTGAAAAGTTTTGTTGGGATTTAACTAAAACTCGAATTCGATGCTTTTTTTTTATCTTTTTAAAAAATTTCTAAATGAATAGTATTCTGTAAATGTCCTTGTACTACAGAATGTTTTTTTAAGTTACTACAATTCAGCATCAACACGTACCATCCTTTCAGGCATTGTTTTTTTTTATTCATATTTGTTTACGTATTTTATTTTGTAAATTTTGTAATGTGTTATGAAAGTTCTAGTGGAATTATTCATGAATGTAAAAAATAAATAAAACAGAAAAAGAAAGGAAAAAATATGAACATATCATGTGAGAACTTCTGCAGAATGCAGTTTGGAATATTTCTGTGAAAATTGTAGCTTGTTGCATGACAACATAAATGCCATTTAAAAAATTAATGTATGAATGCACAACCAGATTATAAAGGGTATTTACCAAAGACTGCAACAGAGAGTGGGTATTATGATGGAGGTAGTGCAAAATGGAGTTTAAAAGTTTTAAACAGCTACTTAAATTTACAAAAAAAAAGCAAAAAAAATTAGGTTTATATATTTCACTGGATTGTAGATTCACATGTATTTTAAGAGATTCACGCCATGACGAATGGTGTTATTGGTTTTAGTGCCAGTGTGATATAAATACGGATATTGAGTTTTCAGAAAACCTTTGTATGGTGCTAGTTTCAATTATGAGGTGCTGAGGGAAATCCGTTCGTTGTTGTTAAATTTTTATACTCAATGGCAATGAAAACTTTTAGCTATTGCACATTCCTGCAATTGACAGTGTGCACGCTGGTATAATGGTCGTAATTCGGTGATATGTATATTATAGCTAATGAGTTCAGATTAAAAAGTAATATTTTTAGACCAACATGTGCTTCGGTAAAGCTTAATTAACTCTTATTTCGAATTTAATTTTAATTGAGGCCCTATGCTCCTAAAAGGAACAACGGGACTATATATATATATATATATATTTCGAATTTAATTTTCTAGTTAATTATAATGATAGAAATCTTTATTTAACACAACGCACTTTCAACCATTTGCGCTCAAGCTCTTTCCAGGTATGAGTTTTTTTTTTTTATCTGATAACTCTAATAATGTTACTGTCCAATTAAAAGAGGGCTTAAAATGTTAACTTAATTTTCGAGATAAAGCAAATTTTATGTTCCCTGCTAAAAAGTTAAGAGTTTCGATCTGGCAACCTCTAAATTAGTAACAGCTCAATTCGTATGCGATATATGATGAATTTTTTTTCCATGGGACTAAGTTTTCTCTCGTATAGTCCCACAAATTAATTCGTAGTAATTAATCATATGTGTACCTACAGCGTAACGGAATAAGTATGTCAGTATATCAGTTAGTTAATTTTGACCAGAAACATTAAAATTAAGATTTTTGGCGGAATGATTTATTTTTTTTATATAAATCTTACTTAGTTTTCTCTATACATAATATATACTACTATTTAAGTTCCGAAAAAAGAATTTCCCCTATCTAGATTTGCCAGCCTGTATATAACGGAAAATGCATTTGCATTGCAGATACATTCGCATAACTTTAGAAAACTATCATAGAATTTTCTATTGTAAAATTTTGCAGTTATCTGTATGAGTACATGAGAACATGAGAACAAAAATCACATTCAAGATTATGTGTTTGCATGATTAAAACTAACAAGATAACAGATACACATTAATTCGTGTTATCATAGCACGAGTAGCTATAGACGGTTTGAAAAAAATGTTGCCAACTTTTCCAAACAAATTAACTTCTAATTTATTTGAAATTTTACGACATTCATAGTACTAGAGTCAAGCAATATTATATTATATCGAAAAGAAAATAATATTTCGCTATCTAGTGTCTCCACACATAATATGTCATTCGTGTGGTAAGTAATTCATTTTAAAATATCTAACAGTAGTTAGTTGTACTGTGTCTAAGCCGATCATTGAAAATAGAAAAAATTCTTATATATTTTTTTTAATAAAATATACTTTTTTATGAAAAGTTTCTTTTAAAGAAAGGATACTTTTTAGGATAATATTGTTTTTAAGAAAATGTAATCTTTAGGAGAGGTACTTTTTAAGAATAGAAGAGGCAGATGATCTTGAATTAACGACAAGGTGGACACAGCACACCTCTTGCAGAATATCCCAGATCCTATGCTATCTTTGCTTAATCCAAGGAGAACGAAAGCAGGGGCAATCGTCCTACTTACAGAAGTACTTACTGAACTCTCTATAATACGGCGGATGGCTGAATGCATAGGCATCCCGATAGTTGACTTACTGAGGGAATCTGGTTTGTTCAGTAGGGCTGCATAGCGGACGAAACAGCTCTTTTTCATTTTCTTTTCATTTTCATACTCTTCACATATTCTATCTGCAACCTTGTAGCTTCTATTCCAATCTCTACCCTCTTACACTATCTAAAGGTTATCACAATGGGTCATACGGCCTCCTACTTAGCGGGTAGCCCATCTAACCTAACCTAACCCAAGAATAGATAAATATTTAGAAATGCTACATTTTTAGAAGATGTAATTTGAAATAATGGTATTTTTCAAGAACAGCTACTTTTTTACGAAATGGTATTTTTTAAAGAAAAACTTTTTTTTAGATACTATATTATGAAAAGATATGTTTTAAGAGAATAATTTTTTTTTTCAATATTTTTTTTTTAAAGAAAGAAACCGTAAATTTTATTATATGGTAGATATTAAAATGTATGTACTCCTTTAATAAAAAATACCTATTAATAAAATTTACTTTTTTAATAAAAGTCAATTTTTAATAAAAGGTAAATTTTTAAATAAAAGATAATGTTTTTTAATAAATGGTGCTTTTGTAAGAAAGGTTAATTTTTTTGGGAATGTGTACTTTTGTAAGAAGAGGTATATTTTTACCAAAATTGCTTTATATGAAAAAATACTTTTTTAATAAAAGGAACTTTTCAATAAAAGGTAGTTTTATTAATAAAAGGTACTTTTTTAAAAAAAGGTACTTTTTAACAAAAGGTGCTTTTTAATGAAAGATACTTTTTTAACAAAAGGTACCTTTTTAATAAAAGGTACTTTTTAATAAAAGGTACTTTTTTAATAAAAGATACTTTTTTAATAAAAGGTACTTTTTTAAATAAAATGAACTTTTTTAATGAAAGGCATTTTTTAGTAAAAATTATTTTTGTTATTAAAGGTACTTTTTTCAATAAAAATCACTTTTTTAATAAAAGGTAATTTTTTAATAAAGGGTGCCTTTTTTAATGAAATACACTTTTTTTAATAAACGGTGCTTTTGTCAGAAAGGCAAATTTTGTGGTAGTTTTTTAAGAAAATGTATATTTTTAACAAAATTGCTATTTAAGAAAAAATTCTTTTTTGATAAAATTAACTTTTTTAATAAAAGGTACTTTTTAATAAAAGGTAGCGAGGTAACAAAAGGTACTTTTTAATGATATGTACATAAAAGGTTCTTTTTTTAATGAAAGGTACTGTTTAAATAAAAGGTAATTTTTTAATAAAAGTTACTTGTTTAATAAAAGGTACTTTTTTAATAAAAGGTACTGTGTTAATAAAAGGTACTTCTTTAACAAAAGGTCTTTTTTATGAAAGGTACTTATATAATAAAAAGTACTTTTTTAATAAAAGGTACTTTTTTTTTAATAAAAGGTACTTTTTTTAATAAAATGAACTTTTTTAATGGAAGGCATTTTTTAGTAAAAGGTATTTTTGTTATTAAAGGTACTTTTTTCAATAAAAATCATTTTTTTAATAAAAGGTAATTTTTTAATAAAGGGTGCCTTTTTTAATGAAATACACTTTTTTAATAAACGGTGCGTTTGTCAGAAAGGCAAATTTTGTGGTAGTTTTTTAAGAAAATTTTTATTTTTAACAAAATTGCTTTTTAAGAAAAAATTCTTTTTTGATAAAATTAACTTTTTTAATAAAAGGTACTTTTTAATAAAAGGTAGCGAGGTAACAAAAGGTACTTTTTAATGATATGTACAAAAAAGGTTCTTTTTTTAATGAAAGGTACTGTTTAAATAAAAGGTAAATTTTTAATAAAAGTTACTTTTTTAATAAAAGGTACTGTTTTAATAAAAGGTACTTCTTTAACAAAAGGTATTTTTTTATGAAAGGTACTTATATAATAAAAAGTACTTTTTTAATAAAAAGTACTTTTTTATAAAAAGTACTTTTTTATAAAAAGTACTTTTTTATAAAAAGTGCTTTTGTAGGAAAATGTAACTTTTTGGGAGGGCAATTTTTTAAGAAAATTTACATTTTTAAATCAAGGCAGTTTTTTTGGTAATGTATGAATAGGAAATATGAATATATTTCTATAACATTTGGAATGAAAGATTAATCGGCTATTCGATGAGCGCTATAGAAATTGGTAAAAATCGTTGCACGTTCAGATCTCGGTCAAATTGGGATTGTGTGTTTTTATTACATCCATTAATCTGAATTCCAAAAAAGAACTCTATACGTCAGTTCTAGGTCACAGCACCCATATGAAGCTGCTTAAACCCATCAGTATTACAAATATTGCATACATTTCTTTTTTTTTCCAATTTGGTTTGTATATATTTTTGAAAAAAAGTGCCTGGAAGAACATGGTCAGCATCGGTCCATTTTTCGACCTAGTCTCCATACAAATATAAAATCCATTATGTGTTTGTTCAGATCTGGAACTAATGTCAATTTTCTAAACGACTATAAATTTCAAACTTGTTTCTTAAAAAACTTATTTAAGTAAACGTGCATTTTAAAGAAAATGTACTCTTTTAAGGGGCAGGGTGGCAGGTGGTCCCTTTAAAGAAATGATCCTTTTTTAAGAAAATTTTTTTGTTGTAAAATTATATATTGCTGACCTTTAATTTGTTTAGTATTGTTCGGCATGTGCTTTTGTGTTATTTATATTGTTTTTTTGTGTTATAGATATCTCTGAGGTTGACCAACAAAGTTGGTCGAAATATTGAAAATAACATATTAAAAATTTATTATAAAAAAAATCTGTTACATTTTTCTATACAATTTTTTTATTATTTCGTAATGAATTCATGCCGAACAACTAAATACGAGAAAACGTTTTTTTTTTATTAACAATAGGTAACTTTTTTGATATAGTTATTTTTTAAGAACATTTACTTTTTTAAGAAGTGCAGCTCTTTAAAAGAGGATTATTTTCTAAAAAAAATCTACTTAAAAAATGATTTTCTCAGAAGTTGTATTTTTTTTATGAAAAATTACTTTTTAAAGAAGGCAGATATTTTTTTAAATTTCATATGGAAACAATCTATTCAGTTAAAACGTAACAATTATCACAATGCTCAATAAATCGCTGATGAAGGTTAAAGATGCCAGAAACCGGTCCGGTTACGAATACAGCGTAGTTATGAACTTTAGAAGAGGAAAGCATATCTTCTTCTCTACCACTCACCATTGCAAAGTAATTTGCTTTGAAAATTTAATTTTTTAAGATAATGTACTTTTTGTAAGAATATGTAATTTTCTTCAGAAAAGTTCTTTTTTAGGAAGTATTTTTACATAAAAGGTACTTTTTTTTATGTAAATATAATTTTTTAAGAAAAAATTCGTTTTAGGTGAAGGTGTCTTTTTAAGAAACTGATATGTTTAAAGAGAAGGTAGTGTTTTAAGAACCTATTGTTTAAAATAAAATAACTTTTTAACAAAAGCTAATTTTGCAGAAAATTTACTTTTTTAAGAAGAAGTACTTCTACAGAAATAGTATATTTTTCGAAAATGTATATCAATAAGAAAATTTACTTTTTTATGAAAAATGTTACATTTTCAAAAATAGGTAGTTCTTAAGAATATGTAGTTTTCTAACAAGACCTAACTTTCTAAGAAGCGTTACTTTTTAGTCCAGTTAGTTTCGTCAAAAATTTACTTTTTCTATGAAAAGTTACATTCATAGGAAAAGATATTTTTTTAAAGGTACTTTGTTAAGAAAAGTTGTTTTTTAAGTTAGGCACTTTTTTTTTTTTTTTAGGAAATTTTACTTTTTTATGAAATAGTACTTTTTGAGAAAAGGCACTATTTAAAATAAACGAACTTTTTTAAGAAATGGTCTTTAATAAGAAAAATTACTTTAATTAAGAAAAGGTAATTTTTAAGGAAATGTAATTTTTTTATGAAAGGTACTTCTTTAAGTAAATGCACTTTTTATGCGTAGGTGATTTATGAATAGGTACTCCTTTCGAAAATGGAAACTTTTTGAGGAAATGGTAATTTGTTAACTAATGTTAGTATTTTTAAGAGAATAACATAAAATATACAACAAGAGGGGCTTGATCAGCAACCAAGAGCTAGGAAAATTCAATAAGGAAAAGAAAACGAAAGATTGCTGATTTTTGTTCATAAAATTTGCAGTAAAAATATGCTTTCCTTTATTACACTTTAGAAATTACAAAACAATGTTTTCTTATAAAATATATGGCGAAATTACGGTCAAGCTTCAGTGCCACTAGAAAAACAAACTCAATTTTATGCTACGAATTAACAACGAATGCCAAAAAATTATGACAAAATAGTTTCGTTAAATATATTAAAAAACAAGTAAGAAAATTATACTCGGTCTAGACCGACTATACGATACCCTATACCATGCGTTTAGAAACCCTATCTCTTAGGCCCAACTAACTGGACATAGAAAATAAGCAAAAACCAAATTTGAGTGGGATTTTTATTAATTTTTTTGGCTGCAGATATGAAAAAGTTCATATCGGATGCTATATCTATAAGGGGACTAGGTCCAAAAATGGACCAATCCTGATCATGTTTGGTAAAGTCTCTTGTATTTTGCAAAAATATATACAAACAAAATTTGAGAAGAATCAGTGCAATATTTTTGTTTTTAATAGATTTAAGTGAAGATCGGGAAGCAGTCTATATGGGGCCAAAGGGATCATTTTTGGACTACTCATTAATGGATGTAATGAACGCATACAAACACAATTTGAGTAAGATCTATATGACAATTTGGATCTTATGGCAATTTATGTCGATTTCATAGGGGTAATTTGTATGGGGGCTAGGTCTGAACATGGACCGATTCTCACCAATTTCAATAGCGTTCATCCCATAGCCGATAAAAGCTTATATACCGAATTTCATAAAAATATATTCATGTTTGCGACCTGCAGTTTGATTACAAGGTTTACATGGACACACAGACGGACGGACGGACGGACATTGTTAAATCAACTCAAAAAGTGATTCTGATTCGATCGGTATAATTAAAGATGGGTCTAGGTCAAATATTTTTGGTTGTTACAAACAGCAGCACAAAGTCATTATACCCAAACCACATAGTGGTATAGGGTATAAATATATTAAAATGGAATATATAACGGAGCTTCAAAATAAGAATTAGGGTGACTGGAACGGCTACTTTTGTAAATTATACTTTTTTTTTTTGGTATAATGGTTCTATTTTAACCTTATCCTGTGTAAGTGTGTCAAAACAAAAAAAACAAAAAAAAAAACAAAAAATTCATTTATTTTGCTTGAAAAGTTATTAATATATTTTTCTGAAACTTCATGACTTCGAGACGGTAATCATTCGAGACGGTGTATAGAATATAATAAATATTCCTATTACCCCCATAAAGGAAGTAGCGTATAAGGTGTGAGTGGGTCAAAATTGCCCATTGTACATTAATTTATTTTATTTCAAATTGTATGATATTTGAATATTTAAGTTCATTGAAAAATATTTTGCAGCTTCGAGTCTTTGAACAAAGCTAGTTAGAATTTTTGCCAACAATTTTTCTTTCATAAAAATTACTATGGTTTAAGAAATAGGAACTCAATTTGAAGAAGTATTTTTTACACATATTATTGAGAAATTTAGTTTAGTATAAATCTTACTTTAGTCTGAATACAATTTCAAAGTGTGGGGTTGTTGTTAAAAAAATTAAAAAATGTCGCGATTGAACGAAGTGAAATTCATGATTTGTTACGTGAAAGAGAAGATGATGAAATAACGGGTGATTTTTTAAGAGCTTGATAACTTTTTTTAAAAAAAAAACGCATAAAATTTGCAAAATCTCATCGGTTCTTTATTTAAAACGTTAGATTGGTCCATGACATTTACTTTTTGAAGATAATTTCATTTAAATGTTGACCGCGGCTGCGTCTTAGGTGGTCCATTCGGAAAGTCCAATTTTGGGCAACTTTTTCGAGCATTTCGGCCGGAATAGCCCGAATTTCTTCGGAAATGTTGTCTTCCAAAGCTGGAATAGTTGCTGGCTTATTTCTGTAGACTTTAGACTTGACGTAGCCCCACAAAAAATAGTCTAAAGGCGTCAAATCGCATGATCTTGGTGGCCAACTTACCGGTCCATTTCTTGAGATGAATTGTTCTCCGAAGTTTTCCCTCAAAATGGCCATAGAATCGCGAGCTGTGTGGCATGTAGCGCCATCTTGTTGAAACCACATGTCAACCAAGTTCAGTTCTTCCATTTTTGGCAACAAAAAGTTTGTTAGCATCGAACGATAGCGATCGCCATTCACCGTAACGTTGCGTCCAACAGCATCTTTGAAAAAATACGGTCCAATGATTCCACCAGCGTACAAACCACACCAAACAGTGCATTTTTCGGGATGCATGGGCAGTTCTTGAACGGCTTCTGGTTGCTCTTCACTCCAAATACGGCAATTTTGCTTATTTACGAAGCCATTCAACCAGAAATGAGCCTCATCGCTGAACAAAATTTGTCGATAAAAAAGCGGATTTTCTGCCAACTTTTCTAGGGCCCATTCACTGAAAATTAGACGTTGTGGCAGATCGTTCGGCTTCAGTTCTTGCACGAGCTGTATTTTATACGGTTTTACACCAAGATCTTTGCGTAAAATCTTCCATGTGGTCGAATAACACAAACCCAATTGCTGCGAACGGCGACGAATCGACATTTCACGGTCTTCAGTAACACTCTCAGAAACAGACGCAATATTCTCTTCTGTACGCACTGTACGCATTCGTGTGGTTGGTTTAATGTCCAATAAAGTAAACTGAGTGCGAAACTTGGTCACAATCGCATTAATTGTTTGCTCACTTGGTCGATTATGTAGACCATAAATCGGACGTAAAGCGCGAAACACATTTCAACCGAACACTGATTTTGGTAATAAAATTCAATGATTTGCAAGCGTTGCTCGTTAGTAAGTCTATTCATGATGAAATGTCAAAGCATACTGAGCATCTTTCTCTTTGACACCAAGTCTGAAATCCCACGTGATCTGTCAAATACTAATGCATGAAAATCCTAACCTCAAAAAAATCACCCGTTAGCTAACGATCTGTCAACAGATGAAGATGATGGTGTAATATCAAATATTGATTCCGTATCTAATCAAAATGTATCAGATTTGAGTGAAAGTGAGAGTGATGAAACCAATGATAATGAAATCACAGAGAACTTCATCTCTGAAGACAGATAATACGTTTGGACAGAACAGATTCCAAATTTGGATAACGCTGAAAGACTTGCAGATGAAAACATTATGGATACTAAACCTGGAACAACTCTTTACGCAATTACGACAATGACTTCTATAGAATCATCTTTCGAGATCGTTAAAATTATCATAAATATGACTAATTTTGAAGGTAAATTATAAATTTACATTGGCATATGTTTTTGCCAATTTAGGCACTTCGCTTTTGTTTTTATAATTTAGGAGTTTCTGCGTATGGCAAAAACTGGAAGCCAGTTGACGAGATATCAATGAAGGCGTATTTTGGTATTCTTTTGTTTTTGCTGGTAAATTTCGTTCGCATGGTGAAGCTTTGGAAAATTTGCTATGCCTATTTTATAGATTTCAAAACATAACAGGAATTATCCGTTGTGATAAAAAAAAAACGATGGAATTGAAAGACGCGCTCGTGATAAACTTGCTCCAATTAAGAAATCTTTGGGATCGATGGGAATATATTTATGGAAACTGTATAATTCTGGTCCATGCATAACCATTGATGAGTTACATTTCGAGGAAGATGCTTCTTCAAATAATTTATACCGTCAAAACCCGGCATATATGGGTTAAAAATTTGGGATCTTTGTGATTCAGACACTAATTATGCATTGGCAATGCTGGTCTATACATGTAAGGACAGAAATTGCCAACCAGAAAAAAATCAAGGAAATCGCGTAATTCTGGATTTGGTGAAGGATTTAAAATGTAGAAGTTTCACATGTGACAATTTGTTTACTTCCTATGAACTTAGAATTGAGCTGCTAAAAAGAAAACTAACAATCGTTCGAAAAACAAAACCTTCCTTCCACCTAATTTCACCGACCTAAAAGCAAAACCACAACATTATTCGCAATTCCTTTTTGATGTAGCCAACAATATCACAATTGTGCCATTTGTGCCAAAGAGGAATAGTTCTGTTATTTTATTGAGTACATTACATCATAGCGCTGAGGTTGTTTCTGATACCAAGAAACCCGAAGTGATTCATTTTTACAACGGAACGAAGACCGGCGTAGATACACTTGATCAATTAGTCCGCAACTATACTTGCAAGCTTCGATAAAATAGGTAGCCACAATCCTTATTTTACAACATGTTGGCCATTCCCGCATATAATGCTTTTGTTTTCTATATTGCCATTGACGCTGAAAGGAATAATTAAAATCACTTTTGACGTCATCGTTTTTGGAAGAGTTAGGTAACGACCTTGTTAATGATGAAATATCATGCCGCTCCATAATGCCGAGAAGTAGTTTTGCCAAGTAGACTGTACGAAGCTTGCAGAAGGAGGAGAAGTGTTTGAGAAGAAGGGTCGATGCTATATATGCTCCCAACGTTCATGCAGTACAAAATATTCAAATAAATGTACTAACTGCAATAATTTTCTTTTCAAAAGCCATTCAAATGTAATATTTTTATGTGAAAACTGTAAAAATGGTACATAATTAAATGTTTTTATAATAAACTAGAGGACAGCATTATATTATATTATATTAATTTTTATAATATAATACCAAAATTTGCCAAGAGAAGTTAGCGTACAGTAATGCCAAAATATGCCAATATAAGTTAACGTACAGTAAAAGTAAAGTTGATTCTACACTTGAAATACACTTTATAAGACAAGGTAGTTTTTTAAGAAAAGGTACTATTTTAGAAAGTGATCGAGTATGTGGCTATGCAAAGTTTATGCGCTGCTAGTTATTATATAAATGTGTAGACGGATGCATGCTAATTTCACGAAATTAAATTTTAATCATACGGCGTGAATCAGTGTTGGGCCTAAACATATATTAAGATAAAGTTCATACGTGGGAAAATATTAGAATATAGAATGTTAGTACGAATGTGGATAGAAGTAAGTTATTATTATTTAATATTATGTACTCTTAAGCTAAAGATAAATGATAAATGAGTGATAAGAAAAGCCCACCTTTGGAAACTTAGAAACAAAAATAGCGAAATAACACTTAAATTTATAGTACAGAATACCTTCAATGAATTCCCCACCTTACGTAAAAAATCCCGTGCATTTTTTAAATGTGAATGAAAAATGCTTATCACAATGAGTTATGCTACCATTTGTAGTACAGCAAGGAAAGAAAAAATTTGTTTTTTTTTTATTACTCAAATGCAGGTCAAATAGTAAAGTTTTTGTTTCGACTGCTACATTTGCATTTTGCCACCAAGAACTACCACCCAACATAGGGCACATACTTTTTCGTTTATAGTTTTGTGTGCTAGGAGTTGCAATAATGATAAGAATTCGTAATTATGTTTCTGGTATTGTACAGCATATCCATTTTTATTATGTGAATGAGTTATTTTGATACTTATAAATAAAATATTTTATGATGTTCTAACCAATTATAATTATTTGAACTACTTGCAACACTTGCCCCCTAGCAAAAAAGATTGGATAATATGGGTAATGCATACATATTTATATTGCAATTTAATATAACAGCGAATTAATTCAGTCATCTTGCACTTTGCTTAGAAATAAAACCAAAACAAATTTTTAACCATATAATGCTTCCCTGGGGTTCATTTTGTTAAAAGTCGAATCTTGACTATCGGAATTCGATAAACCGGCAACATTAATTATCTGCGAGTGACGAGGAAAACTAACTTGCTAATCTCACCTTGTAAACTGAGATGACTGCTGTTGTTGACATGAGTAATATTTTTTGGCGAATTTGTCCTTTCTTCGTTCGTAATTTGTAAGAATACCAAAAATTCAAATACAGAAACACCACAAGCACACTAGGGAGGCCCTTAATAAAAAAAGTGTTCAAATTCTCGGTCGCACTTCCTAGAAATAGCAAAATAAGTAAGAAATATAAGGTTTTGGGCCAATCAAAAAACATTTAGAGGTGGTTCAACGCGATTGAAGATTTCAAGTGTGCTTATATGGGGAAAATATGACTTTTTTTTTTCAGATTTTACGAAAATTTCGTTCTATAAATTAATTTTCCCGACAAACTGTTACATAATTCGGGATCAACATTAAATTATATTTCCAAAAAGCTATAAAACTTCAAAATCGAATAAAAACTCGCCAAGAAATAGCAAATGCCCCAGACCAGAAAAAACTAGATCATGAAATTTGATGGCATTTTTTTCAACTTTAAAAAATTAATTAAAGCCAATATTTCATTTTAGAGTCTATACCTGTAAGTCCTCAGATATGAAGTATTGTTTTATTAACAACTTGTTAACCTATTAAATATTGAGACCGAAATGGAAATTTTGTTTGATAAAATTTTGAAAACTCCTTTTTCAAATTTTAAAAAATTTTATTAAACAAAATTTAAAAAAATTGATCTAGCTCTTTAAGGTCTTATTAAATGCATGCTGGAGATGAACTGTGTGAATTTTTATGTAAATCCTTAGCCAGAATTTTTTTGACAAGGATTTTATTTTTGCGGATTTCGAAAAAAAATGGATTTTTGTAAATCATTCTGTAAATGTACTATTCTAAATACTTTTTATCAAAAATTCATCACTTTTCTACTTTTAAATGTTATATTTTATCCTAATAGCCTAGGGTTTCGGAAAAAATTATTAAGACCCCATTAACCCTTTTGGAATTGGGTTCACATATGACCCCAAGCTAATGAAAGGCAATTTATTAAAAAAAATTCAAATATTTTGCAAGTGCTGTTGAATTTGTAGATGCGATGCCTAAAATATAATAGCCAAAGATATAGAACTTCCGTTCCTAAAATTTGGGATAAATCAGAGAACGCTAACCCATTATTGTTCAAAATTATTTTTTATGTATAAAAACTATCTATATTTTTTTAGATAAAATAAGAAGATCCACAAATGACCCAAAGCTAATAAAAGGCAATTTATTCAAAAGAATATGAAATATATAATTAATTCTATTTGTTTTGGTGTATTTAAGGACGATTTAGTGTGCGATTCAAATTATTTTCTGTAATCACTGACGACTTGCAATATGTATTGCTTTACTTTAATTATACATTGTTATGTTAATTTTATATTTCATATTCTTTTGAGTAAAATGTTTTTTATTAGCTTTGGGTCATTTCTGGGTCTTCTTATTTTATTCAGAAAAATGTAGATAGTTTTTATGCATAAAATAATTTTTTAACAAAATTGGTTAAAAGTTGTTTTAATTTATATTCGAGAGCAATAAGCAGAAAATTACACAAAAGATATATCACAATTGATTATTTTGATCGCAGGAGCACTGAAGCCTTAAATAAATAAAAAATACCCAATTGTTTTTCTTGAATTCGAAATAGTGGTTTCATCGAGTTTAATAGAAAAACTCGTTTTCCGTAATTTTTATTTAAAAATATCTTAAAATCTGAAGCTGGCCTTGACAAATAATGAGTTAACGCTCTCGGATTTATGCAAAATTTTAGGAACGGAAGTTATTCACATCTAATTATTATATTTTAACCATCGGATCTAAAAATTCGATACCACTTACAAAATATTTGAATTTTTTGAATAAATTGTCTTTTATTAGGTTGGGGTGATATGTGACCCCAATTCCAAAGGGTTAATGGGGTCGTATTATTTTTTCTGAAACCCTATGCTATTAAGATAAAATATAATACTTAAAAGTATACAAGTGATGAATTTTTGATACAAATTATTTAGAAAAAGTACATTTACAGAATATTTTACAAAAATCCCATTTTTCTCGAAATCCGCAAAAATAAAATCCTTCTCCAAAAAATTCTTGCATAGGGATTTACCTAAAAATTCACACAGTTAATCTGTAACATGCATTTAACAGGACCTTTAAGAGCTAGATCAATTTTTTAAATTTTGTTTAAGAAAATTTTTCAAAACTTGAAAAAGGAGTTTTCAAAATTTTATCAACAAAATTTTCCATTTTTGACCTCAATGCTGAATAGGTTCGCAAGGTGGTAATAAAACAATGCTTCATATTTGAGTACTTACAGGTATAGAGACCAAACCAAGATATTGGCTTTAATTAATTTCTTAATGTTGAAAAAAATGCCATCAAATTCCATGACTTATTTTTTTTTTGCACAAAAGAGGTCTGGGGCATTTGCTATTTCTTGACGAGCTTTTATTCCATTTTGAAGTTTAATAGCTTTTTGCAAATATATATTACTATTGATCCCGAATTATATATAAACTTGTCGGAAAAGTTAAATTATAGAACGAATTTTTCGTAAAATCTGAAAGAAAGTCATATTTTCCCCATATAAAACACACTTGCAATTTTCAATCGCGTTGATCCACCTCTAAATGTTTTTTGGTTGGCGCAAAACTTTGTGTTTCTCAGTTTTTTTGCTATTCGCATATTTTAGGGGGTGCAACCGCGAGTTTGAACACTTATTTCTCCATATAATGAAGGGCCACCCTAATGCACACGTTCCTTTTTTCGTGGTAAACATATATTTGGTAGCATCCTGTCCTGAAAATTGGCACAATTATAGCTTGTATGAAGGAGAAGTACCGAATGATAAAATTTATGTACAATATAACTTAAACAAACATATTAAATAAAATAAAATAAAATAAAATAAAATAAAATAAAATAAAATAAAACAAAATAAAATAAAATAAAATAAAATAAAATAAAATAAAATAAAATAAAATAAAATAAAATAAAATAAAAAAAATTAATATAAAATAAAAAAAAATAAAATAAAATAAAATAAAATAAAATAAAATAATATAAAATAAAATAAAATAAAATAAAATAAAATAAAAAAAGATAAAATAAAATAAAATAAAATAAAATAAAATAAAATAAAATAAAATAAAATAAAATAAAATAAAATAAAATAAAATAAAATAAAATAAAATAAATTAAAATAAAATAAAATAAAACAAAATAAAATAAAATAAAATAAAATTAAATAAAATATTTATAATAAATAATTTTATATAAGCCTAAAGGTATGCAAATCAATTTTAGCCAATTCACAATTCATCGAATTTAATTATAATAGTACAGCTCATGCCCCGTGTTGAATTGTGAATTACTAAAAGTGATTAGCATACATTTATGCTCTTATAAAATTATTTATTAACAAACCAATTTGTATATCTTCTGTGTGCTCCACAAAAATTTATTACGAAATTTAATGAATTTTATTTAAATATTAATAAATTTATTTATATATGGGGGGTTTCATGTCAAGTGCACCAACTTTTGAAACCCATGTCTTCCGATCGGGATGAAATTTGCACCAAGGTTAGTCCTATTGGATACTAGTTTAGACACAATTTTTCAACAAGATCGGTCCAGATCTCTCTGAGTTAGAGGGGATCAAAATTTGACATTTTGGCCAAACAGATGTTTTTTCTCATCCATGTAACTTATTAATTATTGTTCTTAGAAAATTTTCTCCCGAAGAGTTTAGATAGCTATTTCTTCAACATTTCGGAAAAAAATACTTAAAAAAAAAAAAAAAAAATTTGTAGACTTTTTTTTTTGCTAAATTTAAGCATTTTTTGCCTTTTTTCCAAAAGGGCATTTTTTTTTTTTTGTTTTTTTCATAAGAAAGCTTAGGATTTTTCCTTTAAGAGCTTTTTGGTCGCTTAGTGGGATGGAAGTGGGATATCTATCAAAATAAATGTTTTGTAACTCAAGACAACGGTTTTTCAATTTTTCACAAATGCACTATTTTGAATTTTTTCCTATATGTGTGTAAAACCTTACAAATAAAACTTATACCGAGAAACTGGACAAATTAACCTTTCCGAAGGTATGTAACATACCTTCATAACATAACAGAAGAGAATGGTTATCTGTAACCTGAAAGAGTTATTTGCAACATTTCAATCTGAACACGTCGATGTTAGAATTGGCTTCACGAAATTAACCCAAATTAGGCCAGAACATTGCGCTTTGGCAGAAAGCAGCGGAACTCACACAGTATGCGTTTGCATTTACCATGAAAATGTTAAACTGATGTTGAAGGAAATCAACTTAAATTATTTAGCAGATGATTCGGCAGAAGATTTACACGATTACCGCGATTGCCTTAAATTGACTATGTGTCCTAATGCAACAACTTCTTGCCACTTAGGTGAATGTACCAATTGCCCGAAAACCACATTCATCAAAGAAAATTTAATCAACTCTTTAGATCGAGAATATATAGAGGAGGTCAAATTTGATTCTTGGATTCAGACTGACAGATGCACATTGAAAACAATCATTTTAAATGTGGATGATTTTGTCGAAGAAATGTGTACAGGATTGCTAAACTTGAGAAACCATGACTTTTTAGTTAAAGAGCAATGGTCATTCTTCAAGGATTTGAAGATATATTTGAAGTCTGGTGAATTCTTTTTTTTTATTTATTTTTATTTATTTCATATGACTTCGCAGAAAACTATAAATATGTTCTTCAGGATGCCATAAACATTCCACTTCAACAACGACCAAGCAACTATATTCACAGTAGTTATTTACTACATGAAAGATGAAAAACTGGAACACAAAAATATGGCAATCATATCCGACGATTTAAAATATGATTCCGTTCCAGTTTATGAGTACCAGAAGAGAATACTAAAATTTCTAAAATCTAAAATTACAGTAAAGAAGGTATACTACGTTTCGGACGGAGCTCGTCAACATTTTAAAAACAAAAGTAGCTTGGAAAATCTTATGGCCCATGAAAAAGATTTTGGAATGCCAGCTGAGTGACATTTTCATCCTACTGCTCATGGTAAAGGAGCATGATGGTATTCGAAAGGATTGACAAAAACACGCAGTAAATAAAGGCGACAAAAAAGCTGGCTGAAAGACTGGGTATTTAAAAATTTACAAGACTTAAATACTTCATCAGTTACAATAAATTAAGTATAAAAATAGTTATGATATAAATGCATCTAATGTAATTAAGATTAAATTTTATTAAATTATTTATCTTTTTATTTTTAATATTATTATTATTATATATTAATTTAAATATTATTAAAAATAAATAAAAATAATAATTTTTCAACATTTCTATAGAAAAAAGCGATTTTTTTCCTGAGGTTAACATATTCTGGGTATTGCAGTATCGAGGGTATAAAATTTTAGTTAGGTATGTTATATACCTACGGAAAGTTTAGTTTGTCTAGTTTCTCAGTATTAGTTTTATTTGTAAGGTTTTAGACACAAATAGAAAAAAAAAATAGTGCATTTGTGAAAAATTGAAAACCCGTTGTCTTGAGTTACAAAACATTTATTTTGATAGATATCCCACTGCCATCCCACTAAGCAACCAAAAAGCTCTTAAAGGAAAAATCCTAAGCTTTCTTACGAAAAAAAAAAAATGCCCCTTTTGAAAAAAAGGCAAAAAATGCTTTAATTTATTTAAGTATTTTTTTCCGAAATATTGAAGAAATAGCTATCTAAACTCTTTGGGAGAAAATTTTCTAAGAACAATAGGTAATAAGTTACATGGATGAGAAAAACATCTGTTTGGCCAAAATGTCAAATTTTGATCCCCTCTAACTCAGAGAGGTCTGGACCGATCTTGTTGAAAAATTGTGTCTAAACTACTATCCAATAGGAATAACCTTGGTGCAAATTTCATCCCGATCGGAAGACATCGGTTTCAAAAGTTGGTGCACTTGACATGAAATCCTCCATATATATAGATTAAAAAAATTTTGAATGAAAAAATTTAATGCAAAAATAGAATTTTCTAGAATTTGCACTCGAATTTCGTGAGCTGGGCTACGCTAGTCTCAACAAAAAGACCTTAAAAATCGATACGTATTTGAGAATAATATTAAAATTGGTAATGATCATAACATATATAAATTATTATTTTTATTAGACCGTAAAATGCACATTACTTTCATTTCAAAGAAATTTTAACTCAATTCGCCAACAACAAAGTCAATTATCTAGTGTATATTTGGCCCTCTAGAACAGCCGAATTTTGATCAAGACATTTGTATGGGCAACAGATACTATGTAGCAAGAATAATGTTTACAGTGTATTAAAAAGAATTTCAAAAGCTTTGAGGGAAAATATAAAAGAACTTAAAAATCTTCATTATAAGCCATAAATTTTGCTATGATTTTGAATGGAATAGTCTCTCATGAATAAGTGTGCTGGTAAAATTATATGCACTTGTCAAAGATGTTTGAGAAAAAAAAATAAATGAAAAATAAGATGAAAAAAATTTTAGCAAAAAGGTTTTGGAACAAATTTTGTTGTGAGTAAAATATTCAGCTTAATTCCTTTTGAACTCAATAATTATAACGGTATTAAATATTTTAACTGTTGTGGTTCGAAAGTGGATTTTCACATAGAAATTTGCGATAAATCTAAATGGGTCTTACCCTATTCGAATGCCTCATAATTTTCTCTATGGAAATGCGTATAGATATATAATTGCTGACGTGGTCAAATACCTAAACCTTTTACAGCAATGTATAATATTACATACACGGGAAAGTTTTTAAGTATTTGATCCTTAAAATAAAAATTTTTATATTGTGTCTGCTGAATAATAAAATATATACATTATTTTATCAGAAAAATATTAGCTCAGTTACATTAATTTCTGTATAATTTTTTTACGTAGAATATAGCTCCAAACTCTGATCAGTTTGTTGGGGAACAAAACTAAAGTTAAGGCGATATGTAAGAGTCTCCCATATCGAATGATGCTTCTAATAATGTGCAAAAGTATTTTCCACCTGAAAAATTTTAGAAGAGTTTGATTCTGAAAATGATGATTAAGATAAAAGCTCAGCTTTACAATTGTTACTGGTGACGGGACTGTTTATCGATATTTCTTCATTACCGAACCCTTTAACAGAAACATTTTGAGCTTTACTCGTGGTCGCTACCAATCAACGTATGATTTTGAATATTTAAATGTATTTAAATGTATTTTTTCAGATGAAATAACAAACAATACAGTAAACCAAAAGAAAGTAATAGAAATCTATACAGAATATATCCGAGTAACGATAATGTCCCAAATAGCTGCTGATATGCTGATTGATATTTCTTACTAACTTCAAGAGCTTTTTTTTTCAATCGGCTCGGTAATAGTTGAGGAGCATCATCGAATTTACACAACATATTCTAAACATATACTTGAACAAAGCCAGTTAAGAATGGAATTTAATTTTGGTAGCCCTGTGACTCAAAAATTGGTTATCGGTTACACAAGAACAGCGTCCATCTACCTCATCAATTCTATCAATTACAACAAATTATTTCCAAAGTTAAAAGTTATATTAATATTTCTAAGATTTGTTTGTGTTACACTTGGCCAAATGTGATGACTGCAATTAAGTTAAGTTACAATTTATCATATTGAAACCAAGCTTAAATATTTTAGGACATATTATCATATTATCATACGGCATGAGAAAAATTCAGCATGAAAATCTATGGGAGTTTTCACTTTCCTTCAGATTTCATTGAGGAAACCATAATCTAAATTTTTTGGGTACTTTTTTTGTCACCTTATGAATATTTCCTTCATATTATATTTCTTTTCTTAAACTTTTGCTTCTTAAACTTTTTTTCAAACTAACAAAAAGTGTTAACCTCAATATTTTCTTTTCAAGATTGTATAATAAAATGATTCAACCTTAAAAACTTAGTACGCTCTCATAAAGTTTTATCTCCCTCAAACATTTGTATGTAATGTGCAGATGTTTATGCAAATAAGAAGTGTTTTTTTTTTTTTTTTTTTGTGGTATACATGATGACGTGTGTCAAATGCAGCCTAATTCATCACAATTTTTTTACTCTTCAGTACACTTTGTTAACGATGCAATTAGTTTGTGGTGATTTTTGTAACAACTAAATATCTACTACAAAGACCTATCTTTTACCGATCTTTACGCATAGTAGGTCAAAGATTTATAAAAAAAAGATAAATCAATGGAGTCGTCTAGAATAATTTTGTTTATCTTCAAAAGCGGTTAATATATAACTCAAATTCAGGTCTTGATGAAAAGGAATTGAGACAGATTTTGAAATGGCATGTGATTATATTTTGTTTGCGAAAGATTATGTAACATTATCACATGATAGATATATTATTATGGAATATCTGAAAAACCGATATTAATTATATATCTATTTATTAACTAGACCAGCCCTCGAAATTCGAGTGAAAATTCTAGGAATCTTCATTTTTTCATTCAATTAGATTTTTTTTAGTATTTTTTTTTATCTTGTTTGTCTTGTTGTTTAACACATTGAAATAAGAGCTTAAAAGTATTATGACCACCTTGTATGTTTACCAATGTATGCCACCTATAGGTTGTAAAGGATGTAAAGCAGGATGTTGTTGATGATGACTGTGAGGGAGTACGATGTGATTAATATCGTCTATTATTGGATGAACTTCATTTGAAATAAAACACTTTTAGTTCTTCTGAGTGTTATTTTATTTTAAAATATTTACTTAAGCATTATCAAAGTGCCTTAGCAGCATAGTGGATGACCTTGGTACACCATGACACTCATGTGCCATGCACATGCATAATTTGTCTTCCGGGTGGTCAATTGTGTTAAGTACACAAAAATATGTTTTCTTTTTAATTTGTTTTATGGCACCGTTATACAAACAAACGTAATCCGAAACCTTTTTGTTTACTGCCATTTGTTTGTATTTTGGGTTGTGCCACACACATATAATAATAGTTATATTTACATTTAACACCACGGTCAACACATGTATGTATATCAAGTAGTTTTTCATTACCAAACATAATGTTACCCTATGCTCAGCATTTATGCACTACGTGAATGCCCTATAGTATGCATACACTACAAGGTGTAGTAATGTTTTTGGACCTAGTCCCCATATAGATATGGCATCCGATATGAACTTTTTCATATCTGCAGCCGAAAAAATTAATAAAAATCGCACTCAAATTTGGTTTATGCTTATTTTCTATATCCAGTTAGTTGGGCCTGAGAGATAGGGTCTCTAAACGCATGGTATAGGGTATCGTATAGTAGTTCTAGACCGACTATAATTTTCTTACTTGTTCTATTTGTAATAATTATACAAAAAAGATGTGAACCCCAAAGATATATTTATTGGTGATCCTTATAACAAGAGGGGTTGATATAGCGATGTCCGTCTGTCCGTCTGTGAAAACCACGATCACGCTGAAATTAAGTGAGTGGGGTTTATAATTAATATTGAAAGTGATTCACTGATATCTTGAGAAGGTTGCTGTTTAAAACCATCGAAATTGGAGCATTAGGCTCCGAGATACCAATGAAAAAGTCAAATTGGTTGAAGAAGTATGACTTTTCCATGTAATTTTTTTATTGTCATGGCCATATTTGTTGTTTTTATGGGCATTGTGTTTGCAGAATTTGTTTCGTTAGCGTGTATGTATAATTATACTGTGTCGTCTTGTGTTTGTTTAGTGTTGTTTTTTTTCATAGGCTGATAAAAAATATACTAAATTAAAATTGTATTTATTTATATTTACAGTCATTGTACTTAATAATTGCATTCAATGAACAAAGCACGAAAATAAGTACCTTAAATTTTTGTTAATTCTTTAATTAATTTTAAACATCATTGTAAAAAATCTAGCTGTTATAATGTGAAATATCTTTTGTCTCTTAATGTTGGCAATATTGGCTATAATATTGTATCTAGGATACGGGTGGAGGATATCCGAGACTTGGCACTTAACACTCTTACTTGTTTATGATAAGATGTTCACTAAAGACTGCGAAACCAGCTGTCTCGTTAATCATAAAATTTATTTTTTCTAAGAACATGCATTTTTCTCACGGCAATATCTCGTTTTCCTGTCTTCGGCACAATTGTAGCTAGAGACTAGGGAAAAAATGTGAAACAAACTAACCCGAAGACACTGCATCTAGTACCACGAAATTGCTAAAATGTGGAAGGACCTTAATTTTTCTATCTTTCCTCTCCTTTTTATAATATATGATTCATAACTCTTTATGACATTATAATACTGGAAAATGCTCCATTTTACATCGGAAATTTGAGAAAGACGAAGACCGGAAAGAATCGTGTATAGCAAAACGAAGCAAAGTGCATCTATGATATTGAAATTACACTTTCTGAATTACCACTTTGGTGAGTTGTCAACCCAATTGGACGAAGAAGGAGAGCGATTCAATCAGATCACCATGCCAATGGAAAAATTATACAAAGGAAAAAAGCTGGGTGCATTGTTTGCCAACAAAAAAAATTAGAGCATCAACTATATAGGCCTCACCGAGAGCACCAGCATCATTGTGTATTAATTAATTCGTATTCTGTTTTTGCCTTCTGCTACATTTTTCATACATTTATCGAATTTGCGATGTGAAATATAGCTGAAAAAGTAACGATTGTTTTTATTTTTATGGGAAATAAAGTTAAAAAAAATAGATTTGTCGACGAAAATTTTTGGACATTTTAGTATTTTTAAGGCACTTAATGCAATTTTTTTCTGGTTTGTTTCTTTTAAACTTTTTTCCCAGTCTATAGCTAAAATTACGGCGAAGAGAGGAAAATAAAATTTCAACTGGTTGCCGAAACAAAAAAATTTTTCTTCGGAAAAATAGTTTTTGCCAAAATATACATGAGGCATAAAACTAAACTAGCAAATCTCAAATTGTTGTTTGTTAGTTTCGACAAGTACCTAGAAAAATTGCACACGAGAAGGAGTTGGCGTTCGAGAACTTCAACAAGTAAGAAAATTATAGTCGGTCTAGACCGACTATACGATACCCTATACTATGCGTTAAGAGGCCCTGTCTCTCAGGCCCAACTAACTGGATATCTATATATATAAAATTCATTTTCTGTTTGTTTGTTTGTTTGACCACTACACAAATTTTTATTTTTCAACGGATTTTCCTAAAATTTTGTACACACGATCTCTATACCCCAGGAAAGGTCGCCATATGCTTTTTACCGGCCACGCCTACTTTTTATGTAAAATTCATTTTCTGTTTTGTTCATATTTGTTCACTATACAAATTTTTATTTGTTTACAGATTTCTCTGAAATTCGGTACACACGATTTCTGTAATCCAGGTAAGGTCACCGTATACTTTTTATCGACCGCGCCTGCTTTTACGCCCTCCTTTTATATACAATTCATTTTCTGCTTTTTGGTATATATGTTCGCTATACAAATTATTATTTTTCAACGGATTTTTCTGAATTTTGCTACACACGATCTCGGTACTCCAGGAAAGGTCGCCATATGATTCTTAGCAGCCACGCCTACCTCTGCGCCCACTTTTTGTATACAATTCATTTTCTGTGTTTTGGTATATTTGTTCGCTATACAAATTTTTATTTTTCAACGTATTTCGCCGAAATTTGGTACACACGATCTTTGTACCCCAGGCTAGGTCACCGTGTAATTCCTGCGGCCACACCTACTTTTACGCCCACTTTTTGTATACAATTCGTTTTCTGTTTTTTGGTATATTTGTTTGCTATATAAATTTTTATTTTTCAACGGAATTCTCTGATATTTGACAAACACGATCTGTGCAGGAAAGGTCGCCATATGCTTCGTACCGGCCACGCCTACTTTAGCGCCCACTTTTTGTGTACGATTCATTTTGTTTTTTTGTATATATGTTCGCTATAGAAAATTTTATTTTTCAACCGGTTTCTCTGAAATTTGTTACACACGATCTCTCAGCTCCAGGGAAGGTCGACATATTCTTCGTACCGGTCACGACTACTGGTACACCCACTTTTTGTATACAATTCATATTCTGTTTTTTGGTACATTTGTTCGCTACACAATTTTTTTTTAAACGGATTTCTCTGAAATTTGCTACACACGATCTCTGTACTCCAGAGAGGTCGCCATATGATTCTTACCGGCCACGCCTACTTTACGCCCACTTTTTATACAAAATAAATTTTCTGTTTTTTGATATATTTGTTCACTATAGAAATTTTTATTTTTCAATGGATGTCTAAAATTTGGTCACACGAACTCTATACTACAGGGAAGGTCACCATATGCATCTTACAGGCCACGCCTACTTTGCGCCAACTTCTATGTATATAAAACTTATTTTTTTCCTTTTATTTGTTTCTTTATTTGATTGATATACAAACTTTTATTTTTCAATGGCTTTCTCCGAAATTTAGTACATATTCCAGGGAAGGTCGCCATATGATTTTTACCGACCACGCCTACTTTTACGCCCAATTTTCATATAAAATTCGTATTTTGTTATGTGGTATATTTCTTCCCTATACAAATTTGTACTTTTCAACGGATATCTCTAAATTTGGTTTACACGGAAATAACTATAAGGTGAACAAATTTCCCAAACTTAAAAAAAAGGTACCCAAAAGAAATGAACAAATTCCCCTTTTTTTTTAATCGAAATAAAAAATGAACTTACTCCCCAAATTCATTCTTAAATTTTTACATATTTTTATTTAATGAATTTTGTTAAATATTTATTTAAGTAAATATTTGCATATTGCTCTCAATATATGTCCTACACTAAATGCATTTAAAATGAGTATTCTTTTCAATGGCATCATTTCGTTGCGCGGAAGCTATGCGCACGGGGAATACAGCTTAGCTAGAATATCGGAATGATCTGAAAAATATATTTTGACAATTGAAATAAGTTGGCAACAGCTGCGCGGCAGCACAGGTGTAGTTGCCAAAAGCGCGGAAGCGGCGCGCGAACGCGACGGATGCGGGCGCGACGCGCTCGCGGAACACAGCTCAGCTAAGATATCGCAATGATCTGAAAAATATATTTTGGCGATTAAAATAAGTTGACAACAACTGCGCGGCAGCACGGGTTTGGCTGCCAAACGCGCGGAAGCGGACGTGACTCGCTGGCGGAACACAACTTAGTGAAATGTCGTATGATAAATTTTATCTACGTATGTGAAATAATTACCTGTTAATCAAAATAGGCCACACTAATACTATAAGCAGTTGCTTAAAGAAACCTTACGACACAATATTAAACGTCGCATTAGTCTTTCATTTCTGAAACTTGAATTTGACGTCTCTGGTCAATGACGATCACTTATTGAATGAAGTAATTCAATTTTTAAAAGTTATGATTCCTTTAATTTGCGAAGCATTCCGCGTTATATTTGATGTTTATAAATAAACTAAAAAAAAAACCTAAAGCGGTTTCGCAGCTTATATTTGAAGCATTTTTGCTGCAGCATCTTATAAAAAACTTCTAAATTAAAAAATCAAAAACTTTTTAATTGAAATAAAAAATGAATTTACTGCCCATACAAATTTTTGGGGAGAAGGTTCATTTTATTGGGGAATTTGTTAATTGGGGACTACGTACTTAGCGCCTGGTAAGCATAGTGAGCCATTTTTCAAGTCAAAGGCCTTTTTATCCCGGGCAAGACCGGGTAAGAACAGCTAGTTATTTATAAAAATTGTTATATACCGCAACTCAAATTCTAAGATATTTTATGGTTGGCTTAGACCAAATTTTTGCAACTTTTATACTTATTCTTATTTTTTCGCTAAAAAGTATGTTAATTATTACTTCAAGCTGTTTCGTAAAATATGAAGTTTCATTCTGATTTCACAAAAATTAAACAAAGGGGATGGGAACATATTTGTTGTCTTAACAACTAGTATTTCATCACAACACAATATGGTTATCTTGGTATAAAATTTTTCGTGATATGATAAAAATACAAGTGTTAATTAAAACTTAGAACAATTCGGTAGTTTAAATTTTTCAGTGTGTATTTGAGATAATGACGAATTGTACAATTTAATAGGTAGGTTAAATAATTTATAATAACAAGTCAGTTGATTTAACAATATATTTATTAAGAAAGTGTATCAGTAAGGCACATTTTATGTTGGCAAGCCACAATTTAGGTGTGAAGATCATTTCCAACTCGATCGTAAAAAAAAATTCTTTCAGCATTTTAAGAATTCCCTTTTATACCGTAATTTTGGTTTTTGTAGCCATCTTAATATATCTTTTCAAAGTTGTTGTCATTTATACTTTAACATTAACTTGTCGCGACTATAATATCACGTGTCACACATTAATTTGTATGATTAAGCATTTTCAATATATTCACACCCGTAATGCAAAATTATGTACCGAACACTTAAAATTATGTGTTTTGTCATTATTAACATACCCGTATTTGTACACAAAAGAGAAGTTGATAAGTGTGCTTATGATGTTGATTGATGTTAATATCCATTATATTCAACAGAAAATTGCAAATACATTGAATTAAAAATTAAACAACGACCTAAGAGCATAAATTCAGAATTTTCATAAACTCAAAATTTTATTTGCAAAAGCTCAAAGTCCTTTATCACATGATCAAACTTTTGTGCAACAATATATAATGTATATAACTGAAGTGATAATTTTAAAATTTAGAACAAAAAATATTTCACTGCTGATTGTGTACACATTGCAAACTACCACTACATAGATAAATATAGCGTAAATTTAAGTTTACTTTATAACAGAATTTATTTGTTTTCTTCCATGAAAAACCATTTAAACTAAACTGCTGAACATTGATTTTATTGTTTTAAGAAAGACAAGAAAAAAACTGAAAAGTTTTTCAACTGATGTTAGCTGAACACAGCTTTGCTTCTAGTTTTTTATAACTACTGCTATTACAACTACTAAAGCAAATACTTGACCTCAAAAAGTTGATGTTAAATGCAAAGCAAATAAAACGTATTTTTTGCGAAATACTTGAAAAATAAAATAGAGATCTGCTAACATACTAGGGATATTATTTACAAAAGGGTATGAGAAGGAAACAAAATGAACATATATAAATTTAAACGATATGATTCAGAACAACAAAAAGAGCGATTTGATTATATTGAGGTTAATAAAGTCAGATAATTATAAACATCAGTCAATGAATACACTAAAAGTATTTTCAAATATGGCCAACCTTATGTGATAAAATGTTTCCATGTCAAAGACATCCCTTTTCGAATATTATCAGTGTAAAAAAGCGACATGACTGTTTATTTCTACTCAACTCTGAAAACTAAACTATAGTAAATACTAACCTAAATACCAGTTAACTGTATTTAATTATACTAGCAGATTCCAGCGCTCGAAATTCGAGTGCAATTTCTAGGCGACTTTATTTTTCCACTTAGCTAACTCACAAACCAGCACTTTTATGGTTTATTATCATTGCGAATGAAGATAACAAACTCAATAACAAACACTTTAAAAAATTTAATAAAACACACATAGCATATGTATAATTTTATGTATGTGTTAGTAGCTACTTTATATGCAATTAACTCAAAATAAAGGAAAAATTTTAAAAATTAATAAAACCTTTGTTTTTGTGGGTTAGATTATTTTAATTTTAAAATGCATGCTGGCATACATTATTTTTGTTTTTTCAGTCGGTGCAGCAATTATTAAAATTTTCGACATTTCTACTATAGAGCAAGCTATATATAGCTGCCCATATGAAGAAGATGTATTTTCCAAATTAACTATTGGCCTCGAATTTAGAATATCATTTGGAATTTTTTACTTTAGCGATAATTGATTTAGCCCATTTTTGAATTTGAAGATTCTTATTTTTGGCGATTTTTTATTCCGATTTTCTGTTTGGCGATATTTACTTTTTGATTCTGGCGACTTTTGAATTTAGAAATTTTGCCCATATTTTTCGCGACTACTCACGATACTAATTAAACTATTTTTCAAACGTTTCCAGACTGTAGCTTTCATAGTACTTCATATCTTTTTCTATTGAAGGTGCCACGCCCTCGAAGCCTATCCCGCTCGTTTCTTACCTAACTACTCATAAAATTATCTGATGGACTACTACAAAGTCGCCCAATGTTTTTAGTTTTAAATCTTACTAGTATTTCCATCAATTAAAAATTAACAATCAAATATTTTCAGGCCGATCTATATTGGTTTTGAAATTTGTTTATGGCAATGAAAAACTGTTTTATACTTTTTAGCCCGTTTTAAAAATGTTGAAGATTAAAAAAGTTTTTTTTACTTAGTAATTATTTTCTGATTTTTAGTTTTGTGTTCGTAAAGTAAAAAATTAACAATCAAACATTATCAGGACCATCAATATTGGTTTCGAAATCTGTTTGTGGCAATGAAAACGTTGAATTTTTAAAATTTTTTACTCAGTAGCTATTTCCTCATTTTAAGTCTTGTAGAAAATGTGGTGAGTTGGAGTGTGGTGGGTCTGAATGTGTTGAGTTTGAGTGCCGTGAGTTGTAGTGTGGTGGGTTTAAATGTGTTGAGTTTGAGTGTGGTAACTTGGAGTGTAGTGGGATTGAATGTGTTGAGTTTGAGTGTGGTGAGTTTGAGTGTGGTGAGTTTGGGTATGGTAAGTTTGAATATGGTGAGTTTGAGTGTGGTGAGTTTGAGTGTGGTTAGTTGCAGTGTGGTGAGTAGCATCATGGCACATATGACAGGAATGTAGGAAATGACTATTAACACCTTTATACCAAATTTAATTTCTATCGCCGCAAAATTAGCCGAGATAAAGCATTGCTAAAGTTGGAGTAGTATGGGCGGGGCCACGCCCCAATGTCCAACGACAACCACATTTAGGAAAAGTGTTGTAAACGAATGTATGTATCAATATACCAAAAATCGTTAATATTGCTAATACAAGTGCCGAGATAAAAAGTATTTCATTATTTGTGGGCGGTGCCACGCCCATGCAGAAAAAATTTTGATAATAATATTGCATTGTCATCCAGTTCTGAGCTATGTTGAAAATTTCAAGTCTCTAGCTTATCGGGAAATTACTTTAAAAGTTATTTTATTATTTATGGGCGGTGCCACGCCCATACAGAAAAGATTTTTATATAAAATTGCATTGTCATCCAGTTCTGAGCTATGTTGAAAATTTCAAGTCGCTAGCTTAGCGGAATATTACTTTAAAATCAATTCCAAAATTCCTACGGAACAAACAAACACACACACAAACAGACAAGAAACCCTGCAGGAAATGTCCATAGCGAACCAGTACTGATTCACTATTGACTTTGTCACCAGTACTACTGACCAACTATACCCCAGACAATTTAATTTTGGAACGAGAGATTAACTAGTGACTAGGTAGTTCTCGTGGGACCATATGTAGTCATTGGGGCCAGATATTCTTGTACAGATTTGATTGTTCTTTCACTTTTCTTTATAAATTCGTTTACTTAGGCCCAATTCAGACGACGATTTTTGACGACGCGCTTTTTCTTAATTCTCTTTTGAAGCTGCTAAAAAAAACCAATTACATTCATACGATAATTTTTAGTTTCATGTCTTTTTTTTTTTTAATCTGCTTTTTGCATTAAGAAAAATATATGAATTAATGTAAATCCAAATTATCTTTTTTATTTTTCAATTCAATTTATTTATTTGTTAAATATTATTTACATTATTTCATTATAAGATTTAATCTTTTTACATAATATTTTATCACAATTTTTCACACTATATACCTATTTAATATTTAAACTATTAAGAGTAGAATCTTTAGAATATCTAATCAAATAGCAGAACGTATCAATATTTAAAAGTTTTAAGTTAAAACATATTCAGTTTAAAGAAATTATGCATGAATATTAAATAAAATAAATAAAAATGTAAGCGATTTTTGATCTCACTGAAGTGGCCATTTCAAAGTACGAAATAGAATAAAACGTAATATGGAAAAAAGAAATAGTGAAAGGAGAAATATGAAAAAAGTCTTGAAAACAGAAATCGTGTCTTTCTGTTTACCTCTCTTGCTTCTCTACTCCGTTCGCCTACAAACAAAAAAGACGTCGAAAAACAACATCGGTAAAAGTCGCCGTGTAAACACAGCCTTATAATGTTTTTTCTTTGATTTATTATAAAATGTATTTTTATTTAGCTGTTATGTTTTAAAACTAGTTTTTAATCCAACTACGGTTTTTCAAACAAAACTATAGAAATCAAGAAGAAGCAGAACTCCCAACTCATAACCTGGAAAAATTTTTTTGACAGATAAAGCAAGGTAAATAGTGCAAACGCTTAGTTGACAATGTCAACAAAATAGTAGACAAAAGGTAACTTGGGGACACTTGACCCCAGAATTCCTGCAGGGATGCGACCTAATAAAAACGTTTTAAAAATGTAACGTGTTTCGATCTGGTTAGCCTAGGAATAGTTAGTACTCAATTCAAAAGAGATGTTGTGGCTTTATTCTACGATTATTAGTCTTAGAAATATAATCGATTTGATGTGTCCCGTCAAAGTTTTATGTTTATCAATCTTGTAACTCTAAAAATAGTTAAAAAAGAGGGGACAAGTTTTTAGTAGCTTTGTTACACCACGCTTAGGTTTCTATTTTGTGTATCCAGCCATTAATACGTTGACGTATAAGTGATTATTAATCATACGTATACTTGTTCGCAGAAAAATAAATTTAAAAAATTACCGTAAGAAACTTAATCGGGATGTCAGAATCTTCAATGTCTAATGGCCACATTCTGACGTTAGCAAAAATATGTAGCATGCTTCAACTAATTGATAGTGGGTTTTGAACTTTAAAAATTTTGCTGATAGCCATGAGAGCCATCGATTTCAAAACAAGGATTAATTTGCACATTTTTGTGCTGGATAATAATATAGATATCATATATTAGTATAGGAGTATAAGTTTAATTTAATACACTTCGAATTGTATGCACTGTATATAAATAACTTGGAAATCAGCCATATGTATGTACAGCACATGCTCGTATTTTGTCTGCTACACTATAGTGTAGCTTATAACATGGAAAGGCAAATAATTAAAACTTTGGGAACTTTACTATATGAAATATTTAATTATTGTGCATTTGCTTGCAATACAAAATTCGAGAAAATTTGCTCTGTTAATCTATATAAGTCATAGTGGATATTTGGCATTGGTCAAAACATCTTATAACCTAAAAACAATTAAACTAATTTCAAGATATAAGATTTCCAACAAAAAGAAGCGTGCTTATGCAAGGTTATCCTTTATGCTTTAAAACTGAAGAAAAAAAATAAAATAAATTCTGAATATATATAATTAATTACAAGTTGGGTTTTCGCTACAACAAATTAATTTAATTTGTTTTTGTTTTGTTTTGACTTCTTAATGACATTCAGTGTATGCTTTCTTTAAGTTTTGTTTCGAATTTACATTGCATTTCATAAAAAGTTTTTATGAAGCTTGAGTACTTTTCAGCTTACTGCTCTTTCAGGCTTTTAATTAAAATTTAGAATAATAATATTTTTACCCACGTTTTTCTTTTTCTTTTTGTACTTTCACTTTTTAATGACAACTTATAGAACTTGTCGCAACTAAAAGTTGTTGAGGAGGTTTGTAGGTATTATTTATTGAAATGCCGAAAAAAACATTCTTATTTCATTTGTGAATTAAAGATGCATTAATCCCTTTATATTACTTTGCATAAAAGTACACTTTAACTGCTACAGTTAATTAATGTTGATGTTCAGTTCTCACACTCACTTGATCTAATCATAATCTGATGATTATTTTTCAACTTTTATTTGTATACAAATTTTTTTTTTTGATTTCTTAAAAATCTAATTCATTTTACGCGCTTATGGAATACTCCTTTATTAAACATTTCTCTTAATAAAGGGTGTACCGAAATTCATGCCAGATTGAGTCTCTGTCATTCATGCCGTAGAGTATTGGTAACCGAAAGAAAAAGACAGGTTAATAGCTGACCGTTACTTGTTAGTAAAAATTAAGTTTTACGTTACAGAACAACGCATTTTCATTTTTGATGTGTAAACATCTATACGCGCAGGGGGGTAAATTTCTATTTCACAATACAATCACAAAAACAGCGTAACTTATATCGGTGTGAGCTGAAGGAGATAACGCTGTTTGACTTATGATTGTATTGGTGAAAAAATATTTTCAGGAGAAACTGTTCATGCATTCGAAATTGGAATTGTGGTAGGAGAGACAAACCAAAGTAACTCGTGTTTTTAACACTTTTTTTTATTGTTTGTAACATTCTATTTTAATAAATTTCACTTTTATTATTTTTATATTTAATTAATAAACACAATAACTATCGCTTGCTACCACTCAAAAAATCTCACAAATCTCACAAAATCATACAAATTTATACAAACATCTGATTTCGAGTTGCCAACTTCAAAAAATAAAACAGATGTTAACTTTGTAGCCAGATTGTTAAACCAGGGATACCAGAGCTTTCAAATGATGTGAACTGCTGAAAATTGTATAGAACAATTCGTAAATTTAAATTAAATTTTTTTTATAATATTTTAGATTCTGGTTAATGTTTGCAAAAATTAATTATGCCTATATGATTATATTGTGTTTTATTTAAAAACTATTTTTTCTTCATATAGAAAATTGAATAGTTTAGATTTCTTCTAATAATTTAAACAAGCAGATTCCAGCCCTCGAAATTCGAATGCAAATTCTAGGAAATTTTATTTTTTCATTAAATGAAGACCCTAAAGGTATGCTAATCAATTAAAGCCAATTCACAAATCAACACAAAAAAAAAACAAACTCATTTTTATTACAAACACATTAACAAATTTAATAAACACACACATAGCATTGTATAATTTTATGTATGTGTTAGTAGCAAATATAAATGCAATTTACTCAAAATAAAGGAAAAAATTTAAAAATCTGTAAATCTGCAAAACGGCTAAAAAGAAATACCTTTCAAATAATATAGTTTGATCAAAATCGGGCTAAAACGGTGGAAGAAAACATCGGTCACAAGAAATCGCCTAGCCTACTAATATTATAGATGAGTTCATCATTTAATAAGAATTCTAGCCTTTGAATATTTTTGATGTGTAAACATCTATACGCGCAGGGGGGTAAATTTGTATTTCACAATACAATCGCAAAAACAGCGTAATACATCGGTGTGAGCTGAAGTGTAAATCGGTGTGACTTTATCTGATTATATTTGTGAAAAAATTATGATACGTTCTTTTCTAAACATTTTCCAATTGTCATCAATTGTATTTCAGAAACCATCAATATAATTTCAGAAAACATCAATTGAATTTCAGAAAACATCAATAGAATTTCAGAAAACATCACTTGAATTTCAGAAAACATAAACAGAATTTCAGAAAACATCAATATAATTTCAGAAAACATCATTTGAGTTTCAGAAAACATCAATTGAATTTCAGAAAACATCAATAGAATTTCAGAAAACATCAATTGTATTTCAGAAACCATCAATATAATTTCAGAAAACATCATTTGAATTTCAAAAAACATAAATAGAATTTCAGAAAACATCAATATAATTTCAGAAAACATCATTCGAGTTTCAGAAAACATCAATTGAATTTCAGAAAGCATCAATAGAATTTCAGAAAACATCAATTGTATTTCAGAAACCATCAATATAATTTCAGAAAACATCATTTGAATTTCAGAAAACATAAATTAAATTTCAGAAAACATCAATATAATTTCAGAAAACATCATTCGATCAAATGTATTTCAGAAACCATCAATATAATTTCAGAAAACATCATTTGAATGCGGAAAACATAAATAGAATTTCAGAAAACATCATTTCAGAAAACATAAATAGAATTTCAGAAAACATCAATATAATTTCAGAAAACATCATTCGAGTTTCAGAAAACATCAATTGAATTTCAGAAAACATCAATAGAATTTCAGAAAACATCAATATAATTTCAGAAAACATCATTCGAGTTTCAGAAAACATCATTTGAATTTCAGAAAACATAAATAGAATTTCAGAAAACATCAATATAATTTCAGAAAACATCATTCGAGTTTCAGAAAACGTCAATTGAATTTCAGAAAACATCAATAGAATTTCAGAAAACATCAATTGTATTTCAGAAAACATCAATTGTATTTCAGAAAACATCATTTGAATTTCAGAAAACATAAATAGAATTTCAGAAAACATCAATAGAATTTCAGAAAAAATCAATTGTATTTCAGAAAACATCAATTGTATTTAAGAAAACATCAATTGAATTTCAGAAAACATAAATAGAATTTCAGAAAACATCATTCGAGTTTCAGAAAACATAATTTGAATTTCAGAAAACATAAATAGAATTTCAGAAAACATCAATATAATTTCAAAAAACATCATTCGAGTTTCAGAAAACATCAATTAAATTTCAGAAAACATCAATAGAATTTCAGAAAACATCAATTGTATTTCAGAAAACAGCAATTGTATTTCAGAAAACATCATTTGAATTTCAGAAAACATAAATAGAATTTCAGAAAACATCAATTGAATTTCAAAAAGCATTATTTGAATTGCTGAGAACATTAATTGTATTTCAGAAAACGTCAATAGAATTTCAAAAAGCATCATTTGAATTGCTGAAAACATTAATTGTGTATCAGAAAACATCAATTGAATTTCAGAAAACATCGATTGCATTTCAGAAAACATAAATTGAATTTCAGAAAACAGCATAATCGACTTATTTTTTATGCACTGGAAAATATGATGTTGATGTTTTCTTTAATTATTATATGTTTACACATCTCCCTTGTGATCGGACTCACATGATTTTTTTTTTAACTATATTTTAAAAATAATGGAAGTTTGGCAGCTACAGTTTAATTGACAAAAAAAATCAAGCCTATTAATCTTGCATAGCAAAGAGAGTTCGCTCAATTGAGTACTGATGCTGGATGATGATTTTCGAAGGAAATAATGAGAAGACGTGCAGCATATTTTCAATTTGATGGCTACGTTAATGCGAATGTGAAGTTTTATCTTATATCTATAGTATTCATACACTACATAATCGTCAAAATTACCGCATTTGGGGTACAGTGGATCCCAGGTGTTTGTCGAAATACAAACGCATCCACAACGTGTCAACTTTTGGTTTGGATTTTGGTCTGGAAGCATCACTGGACTACAAGTTTTCGAAGATTAGGGTGGGTAAGAAGTGATTGTTACTGGTGATCGACAGCGCAACATGATAGAAGAGTAATACCTGCCTAAGTTGGATGATATTGGTATGTCGTTTTAACAAGACATACTATAGAGCCTAAAAATCGATTCAGTTATTGGGTAGTATATATACTGGTCGCATGCTCTTCTATTTCGGTGGTCGCTCCATGGACCATGTAGTTGAGCAGCATTGAATTTTTTTAAACAGGTTACTTGAAGTTAAAGGTCTATGGCAACAAGCCAACAATCACCATTGCATTAAAAAAGGAAAATCAACGTTATGTCGGTGAAATTCAGCCACATTTATAAAAAATGGTCAAGGAAAATTTCTAAAGGGTCAAGGAAATTTAGCGGGGAATCACTTATGGCTCAAAAAATAAAAGTCGTAAAGCGAAATGGTGGAAAACGGACTTTTGATAAAAAAAAAGGAATTTTGCTTTAAAAAGTGCTTTAGATCTTAAGAGTTTATTCATTATAAGCAAAAGAAGACTAAATTTATAAGAACAGAAAATTAACTGCATATTGTTTTGCCTTCCCAAATTTTTTTTTTTTTTTCATGACGGTAACATTCTTGGAAAACACGTTTTTTATAGCGCTTATATGTTCCTAGAACGATCGCCTCTCACTACTTCCTTAAGTTAGCGATGACTTTTTAAGCAAACCATTTATCGTAAAAATAAGACAAGTAACTTTGAAACAATTTAGCTTATAAGCCAAATTACTATTGAAAGTTGAAATCGGTGCATCTTCAGGCCAAGCCACACACAAATTTTCAATATGGTATCAACTTAAATGGCGATAAGATCATGTCTGTTATATTGTAGCAAAGCAAACTAATTGTGTATACAGAATTAAAGCATTCTAGTATAAAATTGCAATCTTCTAAATATTTTAATCAAATAAAAATAAGTTTTTTATATAAAACAATTTATATAAAACAATATTAATATTCCATATATAGTGATAAAAGTTTATTAAAGTCAAATGTCAAGGGCGTGAACCAATTTCAGTCATAGTTCTCATATAGAACTTTGGTTTATATATATTTTTAGAGCACATAAATAAGTGACCGCACTTAATATGCTTTTAATTAGACCAATTTTGATGAAATATTTTCTATCAAAAAATCTCAAATCTCATTTAATTTTGGTATGTGATTTTTAGTTGTGTCCAATGTTGCATTTAGTTTTGATCTGTGAAGCAGCTCATGGTATACGGTATCGCATCGTCCATTGAAAATGACTGTTTCTTCTTTTTTTTTTTTGTCTTACTGAATTTTGGGTGAAACACTTTTTGTCGTGATTTTTTTTTATACAAATTTTTTTCTTTTTTAATTTTTTTGTACACACAAAAAACATTCTTGTTGTGGCTGCATTAATTTTTATACCTTATACCACTCTGTAATCGAAATATAGTGAATTTTTACTGATGAAAATAAATACAAAAATATCCGAGGAAAACCCAGTTTTTAGTATACCCATCGTTTTCAAACCCGATTTTGATATCCGATCACACAAAAATTCAAAATAAGGCTTTCAATCAAGTTAGGATATATTTCATAGTCCAAAATAAGAGGCTATCAATAACCCAGCTAGCAAAAGTTATTTAAGATCATGCTATTCTGATCACTGACAGCTAAGTCTTGTGAGAAAAAAAATGGAACCTCAGAACAGTCCAATATTCGATATTCTATATTCTGTGTACCATGAAATTATATCTGAGTTTGTGGCTGATCATAAAGTGTATGTGGGATAGACGCGGGTTCAGACCTCACGGCTGCCCTAAGCAGAAAATTGGATTTAGAAACATAAAAACAATCTATTCAATTAGAACATAACAATTATCACAATGTACAATAAAACCACTGATGAAGCCTCAAATACCAGAAACTAGTCTGATTAAAAATACAGTGTAATTATGAATTTTAAAAATATATGCTTTATTCTCTACTATGCATCACTGAAATACTGGTCCTATTGTTTTTCCAAGATAATGAAATTAAACTAATATATCATTAAAGTAACTTATAATCTGACTAGGTGGCATTTTGAAATACTTTCAAATGGAATTATGAAAAGTAGAGAAACTTAAATTATGCAATTCACCTTAAAATTTGGAAGTTTATTCAGTTGATTTTAGAAGCCTGAAATCAGTGCACCCCTAATTTTACCTTATTTGAAAAATTATCTTACATGTAGTAATTGTCAATTTAATAAAGATCCGAAAAACAGTTGAAAGAATATGACAACAACCAACAGTCTTTTGCGAACCAAACTTTTAATAACAGTGTAACAAGTTACTGACTGTTATGACGAATAAAGAAATTTGTACCCATCGAAATGATAAATAGAACAATATGTTGCCAAAATTAAAGCAGGCTAAAAAATCAGTCTAGAAAAGCTGCAGAAGTTTAAGAGGCAATCCCCGCATATAAAAATATATTTTCTACCCAAAACAATAGAAAAATTATAACTCTGAAATTGAGAAAGCAGCATTACTATGAGACACGCTTCAGGTAACCTAAATACCAAAATCAATCATATGAAGTCTTCTGTCATCGATTTTGAACTCAATTCAATAAGCGCGTCACTTAAAATCATTCCGTCTAAATTTCGTTTTGAACGTCTCAGGTAAAAATCTACCACCTAAGGCAATCACCCTAATAGTAGCTACGCGGTCAAAAGTTTATTGAGAAATCTGGAAAAACTATATGAAAAATCATTCAAAATCGAATCTGTGATTCCATTGGAAATATGTCAATGATAATGGTTACAGGATCTTAATGTATATCTGGAAGGAACTACAGTCTATGATATTTTTAAAAGGCGCGGCAGCTTCCACATAAAGTGAATTCTCTAATGTTATATTTACTAAAAAAGTAATTATTCAATATCATGTATCTCGAGTACTATGGCGGAGAAAGCTTTGCAAATTTCTCTGAAGTCATTTATTATTAACGTGAGTGGTCTGTCCAAAGTAAATATTAAATATCATATAATTGGATTACTGTACTAGTGAGAGCTTTGGGATTTTGCTTGAGCCCATAACGTATTCATGTATTAACGCTTTGTGCTAGTCCGATCAAAAGTGGCGAGATGGGGTCAGAGACCGTTGCACCTCACATATAGAAAGTATGAAGTACTATGAAGTCGTGAAACTGCTGACAATTACATTAACTATCAATGTGAAAAGTCGTCGAAAATATGGTCAGAATCGCCAAAAACAAAATCCCTTCAAAAACCCAAAATCGGCAAGACAAAAATCGCCGAAAACAAAATTGTTCCAAATCAAAATCGCCACAATCAAAAAACGCCACAACAAATATATTCCAAATCAAAAATCACTAAAATAAAGAATTATCATATAATAATGCCAGATTTAATTTGGAAACTTCAAGCTTTTATCATGGACAGCTATATGTAGCTTCCTCCGGAGTAATAACACTGAAAAATTTTATAATTTTTGCACTGAATGGAATAACAAAAAATACTGCATATCAGCCATGATTGAAGTAAAACAAAATAAACTTGTAAGAAATTATAGTCGGATTAGGCCGACTATGCGATGGTTTAGAGACCCAATCTCTTCGGTGCAACTAATTAGATATAGAAAATAAGCATAAACCAAAATTGAGTAGCATTATTGTTAATTTTTTTTGGCAGAAGATAAGAAAAAGTTCATATCGGATGCTATATTTATATAAGGACTATATCGAATCATGGCCTGATCCTGATCATATTTGGCAATTACTTTGAAAAAATATATGCAAACCAAATTTGAGAAAAATCTGTGCAATATTTTTGTTTTTTGATAGCTTTAAGTGAAGATCGGGAAGCAGCTCTATATGGGGCCTATGACTAAGAATTGTCCTATTGGCTTAATATTTAACTACTGATTAACGGATATAATAAACACATACAAACCCAATTTGGCTGCGATGTATATGATAACACAGTACAACAGCCAATCTGGGGGGTGAGAAATTCCAAGTCAGGGTGATGGTACTAGGTCAGTATAGTAAAACCCTCAAAGGGTTTGGCGTTTTTATGTGTCAGTTTTTTTTTTTTTACGACCTTTTAAATTTTTTCCTTATCTTGATGTTTTTTCGCTTAGTTGTAACATTTTGGCAAAAACGTAGTTTAACATAACTCGAGAACCATGAATGTATGAAGGGAAAAAATAATTTTTTGCCTAAAAATTTAAATATTTTTTTTTTTTTTAAATTCATAAAAAATCCAAAATTGAAAAAAGTGCCAAAACTAGTTACCTTCGCGTAAAGTCACAAACCTCGTGAGCAAAAAAAGGTATAGATCATGAAAATCGATGCACGCGTTTCTCATTTATTCACAATTAGGTAAATGTATGAATTTCAAAAATTTGCTCCAGATATGCACATACATTATTTGGAGAAAACATTGACACTCACAAGCCGAACTCTCTCATATTTTTCTACTGTACTAAAAGAGAAATATTGATGTGGCAACACTGGTTCTGTAATGTTCACATAAAACATGCATTGTCATTATACTTCTTCTCTTTCTCACACTGGTTCTGTGATTTTTGTCATTCAACAAGTGCCGACGAACGCGAACAGTAAAAGTGATTTTTCTCAGTTTTTTAAAAGTGAACAAAAGTGAACAGAATATGGAACTGTGCAAGCCAGATATAAATAGCTTTTGCTACTGCTGTGGTCCATATGTCTCAACACATAAAAAAAGGGGAAATTTCAGTACTGATTTTGTTCAAACATACGAGATGTACTTCAAACAAAATGTTATAGTAAACGAAAATTGGGTACCAAATATAGTGTGTAAAAGCTGCTACAACCGTCTAATGGATTGGAAAAATAGAAGACGTGAAAGTATGCCATTCGGTATCCCAATGACTTGGACTAATTTTAATAAATCAAAATAAGCTTGATTGACTTGTTGCCAAGTTGGAATTAACACAGCATAAATCGGAAGAGCTGGCTTCCATTTTGAAATCAAACAATTTGTTGGCACCCGGTGTGAAAGTCACAGCTTATCGAAGTCGTCACGCAGCACTCCAAAGTTTATTCCTTGTGAATGATGAAAAAACTTCTGCATATTGCCCGGATGTAGGAAAACTGATGGACGCAATGGAAATAAAATATGAAGCAGATGACTGGAGATTATTTATTGACAGTTCAAAACTCAGCTTGAAGGCGGTTTTACTGCATAAGACCAATAAAAAACCTTCAGTTCCAATCGCCTATAGTACAGAAATGAAAGAAACATATGATGCACTGGAAAATATTTTAAAAATGGTTAACTACGCCAAACATATGTGGCGCATATGCTGCGATTTAAAAGTTGTAGCAATGCTTTGCGGTCTTCAAAGCGGCTATATAAAATATATGTGCTTTTTGTGCGATTGGGACACACGATTTTCCGGTGACCAATATGCATGCCACGGACGGAAACTCAGAGAGCACAGTAGGATACAAACGGCCAATATTATTCGTGAGCCTCTAGTGCCGAAGGAGAATATATTGCTGCCTCCACTGCATATTAAACTTGGAATTGTTAAGAATTTTATCAAAACTGTCGCCAAAAGAGATGAAGTTTTCTTGTGTTTGAAACTAATTTACCGAGACTCAGCGAAAGTAAAATTAAAGAAGGTAAGTTATAATATCACATTCATTTCCCATGCTTTTCCATCTTAACAAATTAATTTTTTCCAATCAGGCGTACTAAATGGTCCAGATATACGAAAGCTGATTAAAAGTGACGCATTCAACAATCTTCTGATTGACGCTGAATTGAATGCATGGCAGGCAATCAAAGAAGTAATAGAAGGCTTGTTGGGAAAGCATCGTTCTAACAACTACGATGTTTCTGTCGCAAGGATGTTAATAGCATTCTCGGAAATTGGTGTCCACATGTCCTTGAAAATCCATTATTTACATCATCATCTGGACTACTTCAGCAAACAATTGGCTACCGAATCTGATGAACAAGGTGAACGCTATCATCAAGTTGCTATGCCATTTGAAATGAGGTAATACTGATTTTTTAATTTTTCAAACTCTTTTTAATAAAACAAAAACTTACAGATATAGAGGCAAAAAGTCGCCGAGTGCAATAATTGCGGAAATTTGCTGGTGGAGTAAGCTTGTGTGGCAAGACAAGGATGATCTTGATGATAGGAGATGCAGAAGGGCCAACAGTGGAGTCACACATTGACATTATGTGTGGTGCAGAAACTGATGATAGCGATGAATGCGATGCCACTAGTCCCGAACAACCACCACCGAAAAAGTCTAGGCAATATTTATTAAAATAAATAAAAATAAAATTTATAAAAAAGGCGATAACTGACACTTTTTTGAATAAAAACATATATCAATATTCTTGTCAAAATGGGATACCTTCACTTAATTGTAAATAAAAGCAGAAAGCGTTAATCGATTTCTATGGTCTATGTCGCATTTTGTTTACAGGTTATGTGACTTTACACGAAATTAATAACATTTGATCCTTTTTTCCGTTTTGGATTTTTTATGAATTTAAAAAAAAAAATTTTAATTTTTAGGCAAAAAAATATTTTTTTTTCTCCACAAATTTATTTTTACGGGCAAAACTGTTGATTATAAAGAAAAACGTTATATGAACGGATTAAAGAAATTGCAATTCTAAATTTTTTTGAGTTTGGTTCATCAAAATCGGACAAGTGCTTCTCGAGTTATGTTAAACTACGTTTTTGCCAAAATGTTACAACTAAGCAAAAAAACATCAAGATAAGGAAAAAATTTAAAAGGTCATAAAAAAAACTGACACATACGAACGCCAAACCCTTTGAGGGTTTTACTATACTGACCTAGTACCATCACCCTGACTTGGAATTTCTCACCCCCCAGATAATAATCCCAAAAATGTTCCACAGTGTAATTTGTATCTTATGGCAATTTGTGTGGATTTCATAGGGGTCGTTTGTATGGGGACTAGGTCTGAACATGGACCGAATTTCACCAGTTTCAACAACGTTCATCCTATGGCCAATAAAAGCTTATATACCAAATTTCATCAAAACATGTTCATATTTGCGACCTGTAGTTTGATTATAAAGTTTACATGGACAGACGGACGGATGGACTTCGTTAAATCGACTCAGAAAGTGACTGAGAAATTGATTCTGAGTCGATCGGTATAACAAAAGATAAGTCTGGGTCAAATATTTTTGGTAGTTACAAACAGCAGCACAATCATTATACCCAATCCATATAATGGTATAGAATATAAAAAATAAAAATAAACAATAGACAAAATAAAATGTTCTTATTACACAATACAAACTTCTTAGAACGAACTGATTATGAAAACATACATATAAATAAATCGCGGTAATTTTCGGCGAAACACGACAGCGCATACCGGTAGAAAATATAATCGAACCTAGTTTAGTTCAGTTTATTTTTATTTGTTCTTCCCATACAACAAGATTTACATCTTTTATATTATAGTATGGGAATTTTTAAAGAAAAACAAGTTACAGTATACAAAAATATTTAAATAAAATTTATAATTATATAAAGTAAATAAAAAAATAAATAAAATAAAGACTAAATAAATGAATGAGTTTGACATAATTTAATATAAAATAATCAAATGGTAAAATTTTGATTAAAAAAACAGAGAAAAATGGTGACAAATAATTTAAATTTGCATTGAAAAAGTAGCAGTTATTTTGTTTTTGAACTGTATTGCATTGCTGATGTTCTGTGTTTGATTTGGTAGTAAGTTCCAGAGATAAACGGCATTAAAGTGGAACTGCCATTCAGAAATTTTTCTACGACATCTTATCGGTACAAGCTTTCTCCCTCTAGTGGATCTTGCAAAGGTTAAAGGGTTATAGGTATGATGGTTCCTTCTGATATATAATTTTGTGTAATAGGACTAGCACCTTTAATTTTAAAATATTATCAAACGACATACCATATAGTCTTGTTGAAAACGAGAAAATACGATCAAGTCTGTTTAATCCATAAACATACCTTATAATACTATTGAAGGCCACATTTAGTTTTATCTTACTAGTCGAGTCACATAGAACAAAAATTTCACACCCGTATAATAAAACCGGCATTAGGTAAGATTTTGCAAGTATTATTCTTATATATAATGGAGTGCAAGATTGAGTCGCCCAAAGCGTCCGAAGCATACCATACGTTCTCCCTACCACAACGTTTACATGAATGTTCCAACTAAGTGTGTCATTAAAAACAATACCCAGATTTTTTGATGAGGGCACAATTTCAATTCTCTGATTGTTGAGAAAAATATCAAAATCTAGATTATGACGTAGAGTTTTCTTGTGCATGATGAGGCATTTGGACTTGAGGGGATTCAGACAAATTCCATTAGCAGTTTCCCAGTTATAAATATTATTTAAATCATCATTAAGTTTTGCTACGTTTTCTCTGGAAGATATTAGTGAACTGCAAAGATATAGTTGGACGTCATCGGCGTACATGTGTACTTTACAATACTTTACATGATCTGGCAAGTCATTGGCGTACATTGAAAATAAAAGAGGGCCTAGAATTGAGCATTGCGGAACACCTTGAGGTACATGTAGTGGTCTCGAAAATTGGTTATTAAGGAGGACTGACTGAACAAGGTTTACCAGGTAGGATTCAATAAGTTTCTTTGAACACTCGGAGAAATTAAAAAGCCGACTAAGTTTTGTTGAAAGTATTGAGTGATCAACTATGTCGGGGGCTTTAGAATGATCAAGAATGACTAAAAAGTAAATACTTCCACCATCAATGGCATGACGAATATCATCTGTAACATCTATTAATTGTACAACGATGTTTTTGCCTAAAACCTGATTGCTTTTGCGATAATAGCCCAAATCGTTTTAGGTATTCGTTTATCTGTTTATGCATTATCTTTTCAAGAGCCTTAGAATTGATATAGACCTAAACCCAGAGTTTGTCTTAGGCACAAGAATAACCTTTGCATGCTTCAATTGTGTTGGAAACACGCTGGTTATAAGGATCGTATTATATATGTAAGTAATGTATGGTAAGAGGATAGGAAGGATAATTTTGATAAATTTAGGGTGCATGTTGTCATATCCAATTGTATTTGATTTTATGGCTAAAAGACAGGTAAGTGTCTCATCATTGCTAACACATTGAAAATAAAATGGACTATCATTTTCAGAAATCACTAGGTTATTGATTGTTTTGTGCGCAGGAGGTTGAAATTGAACAGTGGGTAAATTAGTAAAAGCTGAATTAAGTTCATCAGGAGTGAGTTCGCAAGTTTTCCAATTACTAGTTCGGCCAATTCCAATTTTCCGAATAGTTTTCCATTTCCGTTGGGTGTTAATTGCATTTTCAGAACGGTGGCCATAATGTTCAGACTTTGATCTACGAATTTCACGAGTAACTTCTCCTCTAAGATTTCGATATTCTTCTTTAAGTTGAGGTAACTTAAATTTTTTTGCAACGTGAAAACGCATTATCCCAATCAGTTGTTTAATATGTGCTGTAAACCACGATGTTGTATTGGTCCTAATGTTCTTCGTTATCTTAGGTACAGTAAGATCAAATAAGTATGAGATATTATTCTCCAAGAAGGACAACTGATGGTCATATGATAAATGGACATCCAATTTACTAAAGAAATGTGTTCTGCCAAAACATTGTAATTGACATTATTAAAGTCACGATATGTAATTGATAGTGTTTCATTATTTAAAATAAAGTCGTATGTCGTGAAAATTAAGTCGTGTTTCGAGAAACATGAGGCCGATAGTTGGTCGTACAACAATACTTTGGTTAAATCGTTGACAAAAAAAAGGTCAAGTAAAGTACTTGCTGTTGATGTATAGTGTGTAAGCATCGTATAGTTTAATGATGTGAGACCAATGGTTTCCATGTTTTCTGAGACATAAGTGTCACACAGAAGATTACAAATAAAATCACCTGCAATTAACAAATCTGTCAACCTCTCTAATACCTCCATAAAAGAAGTGATCACAGTATCACGGTATGGCCTGTATATACATCCCAATAAGCTAACAAAACAGTCAAAATGTTTAAATAATTTTGGTATAGAGAAGGCATAACAGATAAATATATAAATTCTAGAGGCTAATAATACCGAGATATCTGTGCGGGCGTATTGCTGGCTTTCTAGACGATAGAATACTTGTTGTCGCATCTGAAAATATATTACCTTCTCCCAAACCAATTATAACTGGTTTACCACAAAGTTCAATATTATCGTTTTTATTGAACTCCATTTATACGCCAGAATTTTTTATGCCCTCATACCTGTAGACTGCTAATCATACAGATAACAGTGCGCCACTACTGCCTTTTTTGAAGAAAATGAAACAAGGAGTTGCTGCATGCAGAAAATATTTTATTAAGTAGAAAACTGAAATTATATCCAACAAAACTCAAGCCATTTTATTTGCCAATAACAACTCCCTCAAGCGATTACCACACCATCAGCTAAATTTTGAAAAGAAGTGCCTTATTTTGCAAATGCTGTTAAATAACTTGTGTGTGTGTTTCTATAAAAGAACTTGTAGGAAATCGTTAAAAACGCTTATCACTCAACATAAAAAAACATATGTATTATTTAAAAGTGTCATTAGGCCAACATTGATATAAACAAGTCTCATTTGGTATAAAGCCACAAAAACTGATTTGAAAAATCTTAAAATAATCCCAGACAAATGCCTTAAGATTATAAATAACAAGCACTAGAGTAATTCCCCTCATCTTCATCACATCGAAACTGATTATAAGCGTGTTGACAAATTCATAAAAAGACTTAATGATAAATGCTTTGAGAATGTAGAGAATTTTTCGTATTAGCTTGTAAAGGAATGTAGAGATTCAAGATCCAAGATGTAAGTCACCGAATCTAAAATGATATGTTTGAAATTTGTTATTGCTTTGACATAATCCAATCATACCTATGCATATGTTTTGCAGCAATGAAATTTTTCATAATATCTGCGATAAAAAATTTGATTTGCTGATATAATTATAAATAAAATCTCGAAAAATATAAATCTGTAATTTGGAGAATTTAAAATTTAAAAAAATTATATTCATTAAAAAAAAAAAACTTTTCTCAATCCTAACTGTTATTGCTGTTTCATTAAATTTCTAAATTGAATATATATGTATATATATATATATATATTCATATTTTTTTCATATTCATATTCATAAATATTTTTTTATATCAAATAAAAAATTAGCTCATTTCATCGTTAGTCTGATAACAACTAATTATTATGCCAGTGTTTGTTACTGCTTTAAGCAAAGTGTTGATTTTTTAAAAATTTTTTTTTTCTTTATATAAATAGACTTTAATTAATCCTTATTCATTTCATTTAATGAGTGCATATAATAGTTGTTAAAGAATAGGAAGCTACTAGCTTTTTGCGTTTCATATAATTTGCTTTTCTATTGCAGCACATCCCATAAAATATTGTAATTTTGTGCTTTTCATTTTTTAAATCTCACCCTTTCCTAGATCATTTCTCTTAGCTTATATAATTTTATATCTCTTTTATGTACATCTTATTACATGTAATTAGCATCATTTTTTTATTAAAGTTTTCTTTTCATTTTGTTTCTCTATTCATATATATATACGTCCGTATATATATTTGACTATATCTCTATATAATGGAACTAGATTGAAATACAAAAGTGGAAGTTGAGAAATAATAATAGTACAAAGCCCAGAGATTACAAGGCTTATACATATTGTAATACAGCTTAACAAAATTGCATTAAAAATATAAACACTTCCCACTGGATGAGGTAATGAACGAATAACATTCATGTCACTGTGACCAACAGGCAAAATTAATATTGGATAATGTTATTAAGATAACATGAACATGTTCTAAATATTTCATAAATTCAGGTATTCCAGTTATAAGGATGTTAATTTAAAAAATAAAAAATAAATTGATTTTGCAAATAATACATATTTGAGATTTGTTATATTTAAATACAACCATAAATGGGTTCATTCCATGAAGTGAATTAAAGCGTTAAACATTTTTATTAAATATCGCATTTTCGGAATACCATTAAATTCCAAACGTTTTTTTACACTACGATTTGTATAACCAGGTCATTCAACTTTCCTGATCTGAAAATCTAAATTTTTTAAACTAAGCATTTACCCTTTTACATTTCTCATTTCACTTAAAATAAAATAAAACGTTTCATATGCAATTATGACTGCTTGTAAAATATTGTTCTTTGTTTTAAAACAATCTTACAAAAACGAATTAAAATAAGATAAAGGATAACAGCAGCTCTGGCTTAAGATATAGCAATAATAATTTCATTTCATTTTTTAAAAAAAACTAAAAGACTCAAAAGTATAAAAGTAGGAGTGAGATAACATTTTAACCAAAATTTCGTTAAGGAGCCAACTAAAAAGCTTAAATTTAATAATTTGTCAGAGCCCCAAAAAATGGTAAAGAAAATTTTATTCTCTCCCTTCACATTTTCGGATTGCATGAGGGTCAAAAATAAGATTTGTTATAGAACTGGATATCAACAGTGGAAAAATCTAGTCTATTAATCTAAGGACCGTTATTACGACTTGCCAGTAGCAAACATTTCGAAGTTATCGGACTTGCTATTAGTTTGTCGTTATTACAAGGATACTTTAAGCCAAAAGTGACTGATAAGCTAAAGGGAAGAGTGTATTGCCTTTCACTTTTAACGTGCTGTGTATGTTTTTAATGTTGCCACATTTTCTGATCTATGAAGAAGAAATTCTCATCGATATAGTTTTGGAAATAAAAAAAAATGCAAAGCAGACCACGTTTGTTTTATATAAACGTTCATCCTAAGCACTTTCTTTAAATTTATTTACATATACTTAAATATATGTTTGTATATTTTTTTAAAAAGTTTTATTACACATTTACAGCAGTCATCTTATAGCAAAGGTTTTTTTAGTTTTTATTTAATTTTTTTTTTGTAGTAAAGTATTGGTTTGATAATAAAGTATTGGTTTGTCAACGATACAATTCTAAGCGTTTTTTTTTAAAGACTCAGCATTATCAGCGCTTCGCCTAACCGAAGGTTCGCCTGTAACATCATCATATATGAGTACTTTAAGTGGTGCAAATTCTTCACGATATATATTAATCGTTCTGTTATGCGACGCTCCAATAAGTTTTCATTAATGGCAAATTCAATAACAGAATCTAATTCAGATTTTCTTTTGGTCAATAATTCATATAACTTCTCAGCATGAATTGTATGGTAGATGGGAAGCCATCTGTCAAGAAGCGACTTCTACATTTAGGTTTGTCCAAATTCTTATCAATAATATTGATCACCAAATCACAAGACACTAATTTGCAATCGTCCATTACAAAGCACCATATATAATAGAGGATGTGCAAAACGCAATTGGATCCACTTATCAAGAGGGAAAAGATAGCTATAAACAAAAATTGATGGATCCAGCAACGTATGAAATATATATAAACCGAGATATTTGGATCAGCTCAGTGCAAAGTGTTTCTCTCTGTTACGAGATTTAAATAATAATGAGTGAAAAAAATTTTACGATAAAAATTAAATGAGAAAAATACGATTTTATATAAAATTTTATTATTTTGTAACAAAAGAGAAAATTTATTAATTTTGTTAATTATAAAAATATTTTCAATATTATGTTAATGTGTAAAAAACATAATTAAATAAATTTGAAAAAAAATTTAAATAAAAAAAATTGTTAAATATGCCACTGGTAGGATTTGATATGATGACCTTGGATTACATTTGGTAAATCAAACAAATAAAATGGTAATAACACATGAATATTTTTGAATATTTTTTTGCTTAAATAAATTTAAAAAAAATTAAAAAAAATAATAATAATAAGATTCAAACATTGTCTGCATCATGAGGCGCAAATGCATGTCATGGGCGTAATAGCGGAATTGTACCAAAGACAATAAAAATTATTTTCTTTTTTGTTTTTTTTTTTTTTTAAATTAGTTTAATAATCACGCACAGTCAAGGCGAGATTCAAAACTCATATGAATAAGGAAAGAAAGGGTTTTAATAAAAACTTTGTTTTTATGGGTTTGATTATTTTCTTTATGAAATTAATTTAAAAAGCTTTGTGTGTTTCATTTAAATTTTTTGTATTAGATTTTTTTAACATAGACATTATACAGTGTAATATCGATTTAACGAACAGTTGACTGTCATACTGTTCGTTAGGATCGAAACCGTTAAATAGAGAATTCACTGTATTTGTTGCACATAAATTCATACACTTTTTGTTTTGGTTTTTTTACAAATGAAAAAAAGGGAAAAATGACAACACACATACATTAATTTATAGATGCATACAAAACAAAATAAGTTTTATTTAGTTTCCATTACATTTTAATATTTAACAATTTATGACTTTTATTTCCATTATTTTGAATTTGAAATAATATCAAAAATTTATAATACCTTAGCTGGTACTCGAACCGCAAAAACCATGACTAAAAGGCTGGAACACTACCCACTAGCCTTGGTAGGATGTTTCAAGTTATTAAGTAATATAAAATTTCTAAAATCTATAATATTATGGTGGTTTACAAATTTTACAAAATTTTTATTTTAATTTTTTAATTTTTTCCTTAGAACTATGTTAATTTTAGAATAAAATAATTTCCTGTGTATTCTTATCTTTTTATACATGACTCATAATTCACATTTTTCTAACAAATACCAAAAAAACGTAGCAAAGATCCATTTCAATCATCCATTATATCCCACTGCATTATATATATTGTCTTGCCAGTATATACAACTGAACATCTAGCTAGATCCATTTGCGCCGGTAGATCTTATTGAATTTCTCACTGTACCGGTAGATCTGATCGAATAAAATTAAATATATTTCTGTCAATTCTGCAAAAATCTTTAATATTACGATGAAAAGATATAAAAGAGAGAGATTTGGTCCCATCGACATGGATCTCGGATCCAATTTTCAGCAATATGTTTATAGCCATCTTGTCCCTCTTGCATTTTCAGTTTTCATGGGACCGAATTGCGGTTTGCACATCCTCTATTATATATGGTCCTTGCCATTACCTTTACTAATTTTAATTTTATTATTTGCTATAAAATAAAAAAATCTTATTTTCGATCTTTATCATTTTAATGATTGAGTTTGAAATTATTCAGGCTTTATTCAGGATTTTACTATAAGCAGAGCAAAAACATTGCCACATTTGTTTCAAAAATTGATCTATATTTTGCATGACAAGCTATACAGCTGATTCGGTAAGAGTCACCAACCCTTATCAGTAACCAAAGGCAGTAGATAGTTTGTTTGGTAAAAAGTTAAATCCATATATATTTGCTGAAAATAACTAAATGAGAATTCAAGCAAAGGTAATACTATTTAAGCCTCTTCTAATATAACAAACTAAAATATAAAACAAGGCTTAAATGGTATAACTTTTGCTTGAATTTTCATTCGTTTGTTTTCAGTAAATCTATATGAATTTAACTTTTTACCAAACAAACTTTCTACTGCTTTTGGTTACTGATGAGGTTTGGTGACTCTCCGCGAAACGGCTGTGTAACATGTCATGCAGAATATAGATAAATTTTTGTGCCAATGTTTTTGCTCTATTTGAAGTAAAAATACTTGATATTGAGCATGAATAATATATTAATTTTATTTCACTGGGAAGTTGTAATAACGAATTACATTTGAAGGTAACTTTGTTGCTCACTTTAGCTAAAGTTATCTTTTATTAACATTTACTTTAAAGGTGAGTTGTAGTAATGGTCCTAAACCTAACAGTTTAGGACGAAGATCAATATATAATAAATAAGTTAAAAAACAAGTAAGAAATTTATAGTCGGTCTAGACCGACTAGACGATACCCTATACCATGCGTTTAGAAACCCTATCTCTTAGGCCCAACTAACTGGACATTGAAAATAAGCAAAAACCAAATTTGAGTGGGATTTTTATTAATTTTTTTGGCTGCAGATATGAAAAAGTTCATATCGGATGCTATATCTATAAAGGGACTAGGTCCAAAAATGGACCGATCCTGATCATGTTTGGTAAAGTCTTTTGTATTTTGCAAAAATATGTACAAACAAAATTTGAGAAGAATCAGTGCAATATTTTTGTTTTTTAATAGATTTAAGTGAAGATCGGGAAGCAGCTCTATATGGGGTCAAAGGGATCATTTTTGGACTACTCATTAGTGGATGTAATGAACGCATACAAACCCAATTTGAGTAAGATCTATATGACAATTTGGATCTTATGGCAATTTATGTCGATTTCATAGGGGTCATTTGTATGGGGGCTAGGTCTGAACATGGACCGATTCTCACCAATTTCAATAGCGTTCATCCCATGGCCGATGAAAGCTTATATACCAAATTTCATCAAAATACATTCATATTTGCGACCTGCAGTTTGATTACAAACTTTTCATGGACACACAGAGGGACGGACGGACGGACATTGTTAAATCAACTCAGAAGGTGATTCTGATTCGATCGGTATAATTGAAGATGGGTCTAGGTCAAATATTTTTGGTTGTTACAAACAGCAGCACAAAGTCATTATACTCAAACCACATAGTGGTATAGGGTATAATTATAGTTGGTCCATACCAACAATCGGGAAAATCGAGGATCAGCTTTTTATAGGGACTATGACTAAAAACAGTACAACGAGGTTTACTTTTTGTTTTAAGGACATACATGCACCAAATTTTGCGCTAATCTCGATCTTATGATCATTTTTGTCCATATAATATAAACTAGCAGGCTAGGTCTGAACATGCACAGATTTTCACCTATCTCAGCAGGGTTCGTCATATGATCGATAAAGCTTATGTGCAAAATTTAATTAAAATGTATTCATATTGGAGACCTGTTAATTTTTTTTTTTTTTTTTTAACGTTTATTTAACAAAATTTATTATAATTCAACTATAAATAAACAAACAGTAGTTAATATAACTTAATATACACTGTCCCTTAATCGGGCTCTCAAGTATATTTAGGAGACCTGTTAATTGATAACAAGGTTTACATGGACACACAGGTGGATGGACTGACTGACGAACGGACGGGCGGACATCGCTAAATCTATTCAGAAAGTGATTTTGAATATAATGGTTTTTTAATGGTTTGCATAAAAATAAAGAGCTCTTAATATAACCTGATAAGGTGTTAAATATTTAATTCTGCTAATAAATGATTGTCTTCGCTTCTGCTTCTGCTAATCTAAAGTAGTACCAATATTAAAATCTAATAAACCATTCATTATACAGGCCCATAAGCTCATTTTCGTCAGTAAGCAAAATACTGAAGAGTCATTAAAGAAAAACTTACCAATTTTATAAACACAAATAGCATACTGCCAAATTATCAACTTGGTTTTGGAAATGAGCATAACACTTTCCAACCGCTGATTAGAATAAGGAACATGGTGCACACAAATTTTAAAGACGGCAAATAGACCGGAATGATTTGGCTTGATATTAAGGCGGCCCTTGATTCAGTGTGGTATAGCGGTCTCATCTCTAAAATATCAAGAATAAATTTTTCTACTGAAATTATTAAAATTACTGTATACCTAGGTTCCACATACTCTCAACAAAGAAGTTTACTTGCAGGTTGCCCTCAGGGCTCCTGTTTGTCTTCCATTTTATATAATATTTTCACGGCAGTTTTAGATGTGTGTAAAACTTCGATTTTTTCAGACGATATTATGCTCCGAAATTTAAGCTACTTACTTTATTTTTAAGTTTCAAGAAGCATTAGAGGAAATTCATGAGTACTTTATTAGATGGAAAATTATTTCTATGAGACGTAAGCCGTGTGTTTTTCCACAAAATCTATATCGTTTTAACAACAACAATACAACTTGGTATAATAATGCTCAATGCTCGGATGTTATTCTTGACCATAAATTAAAGTACAAGTATAATATCCCATATATCATAGATAACATAAATAAACTTACCAGAATAATGTACCCTATTATTAATAGAAATTCAAAACTTAATATTGATAACAAGATTTTAATTTTTAAAAAAATTTTCCACGCATTTTATGTTCTAGGCGTGCCCAATATGGGCCACAATCGCCCATTGCTACGTTAAAAAACTACAAATAGCTCAAAATAAACTACTCAAGAAGATATAAAACTTGCCATGGCATTTTTCCACACAACGTCTACATGCACTCGCAAATATCGAGCTCGTAAAATTTAAAGTTGACAGATTGACTTAAAATGTCAATACAAGATGTCTTACTTCAGACAACAGCCTTGTCAATGAGTTAATTTCAACATAGTTTTAGCCTTCTTTTTTATCTTATACCAAAAAATTTTTCAAAAAGGGTTTTTATCGCACTGTTCCTCCCATGGCCTAATACATTATTTATTTGGGTGCATGTATTAATTTAGATACAACAAAGTAGAAAAGAATCGTACTTAATCCTAAGCTCTTTAGTTACTAAGTTATTTTTAAGAATTCCATGTAATATTATATAAATAAAGAATTGAACTGAATTGAAAAGTTTATCTTATTTTTGTTAGAAATTTTTCTGAATGAAAACGGAGTGTTATATCACGAGATTTAAGAATTTTAAAAAAAGAATGTTTAAAACAATAATATAGAAACAGTCCAATCAACTATAACAACAATAATAACCATGTTTAACATAATCACCGATGAAGGCAAAATCCCAAAAACAATTCTGATAACGAAGAAAAATTTGTTTGAATTTTAGAAACATATGCTTTCTGTTTCTTTACCAAGCACTATTAATAAACATTATCAAAATTTGCATAGTAAGTATTTTTACTAATTGCAAACAGCCTGATAATAATTACGTTAAACAAAATAAATAAAAAAGTTTAATTAATATTCTATTTAATCATGATAATATTTACAATATTTGGCTATTCAAAGTGAAATGACAGCAGTTAAAAAAATATATAAGTACAAATTTTGATTTAATTAACTAACGCCAAAAGTGTCAATTGAATAATTTATCCCATTTTCATTCTACTTATATAGTATATCTCTATAGCCAAATCACTTTATATTTGGGTAATTTCACAGAAAGATCTATACCGTGACGGAAAATTAAAATGTTTATAAACTATTTAGTTTTCATAAAATTTTCAAATTTTTTATAATAGAATGTATTTGAAGCCTGCAAGTACACTTTTTCTTGCTCTTAGCTCCTTCCAATGGCATATTCACCTTAGAAGTTATAGTATAGTTAAAATGTAGTTAGCATTTTCTCACTTTCCCTTATATGTAGTCCGATTTTTATTATCCCTTATATGTAGATTTTTATTATCTAAAATCTATGTATGTATATATATGGGGGGTTTCATGTCAAGTGCACCAACTTTTGAAACCGATGTCTTCCGATCGGGATGAAATTTGCACCAACGTTAGTCCTATTGGATAGTAGTTTAGACACAATTTTTCAATAAGATCGGTCCAGATCTCTCTGAGTTAGAGGGGATCAAAATTTGACATTTTGGCCAAACAGGTGTTTTTTCTCATCCATGTAATTTATTACCTATTGTTCTTAGAAAATTTTCTCCCAAAGAGTTTAGATAGCTATTTGTTCAATATTTCGGAAAAAATACTTAAAAAAAAAAAAAAATTTGTAGACTTTTTTTTTGCTAAATTAAAGCATTTTTTGCCTTTTTTTCAAACAGGGCATTTTTTTTTTCATAAGAAAGCTAAGGATTTTTCCTTTAACAACTTTTTGGTCGCTTAGTGGGATGGGAGTGGGATATCTATCAAAATAAATGTTTTGTAACCCAAGACAACGGTTTTTCAATTTTTCACAAATGCACTATTTTGAATTTTTTCCTATTTGTGTGAAAAACCTTACAAATAACACTTATACTGGGAAACTAGACAAATTAACCTTTCCGAAGGTATGTAACATACCTTCATAACATAACAGAAGAGAATGGTTATCTGTAACCTGAAAGAGTTATTTGCAACATTTCAATCTGAACACGAGGATGTTAGAATTGGCTTCACGAAATTAACCCAAATAAGGCCAAAAAATTGCGTTTTGGCAGAAAGCAGCGGAACTCACACAGTATGCGTTGAAGGAAATCAGCTTAAAGTATTTAACAGATGATTCGGCAGAAGATTTACACGATTACCGCGATTGCCTTAAATTGACTATGTGTCCTAATGCAACAACTTCTTGCCACTTAGGTGAATGTACCAATTGCCCGAAAACCACATTCATCAAAGAAAATTTAATCAACTCTTTAGATCAAGAATATATAGAGGAGGTCAAATTTGATTCTTGGATTCAGACTGACAGATACACATTGAAAACAATCATTTTAAATGTGGATGATTTTGTGGAAGAAATGTGTACAGGATTGCTAAACTTGAGAAACCATGACTTTCAAGGATTTGAACATAAATTTGAAGTCTGGTGAATTCGTTATTTCATATGATTTCGCAGAAAACTATAAATATTTTCTTCAGGATGCCATACAAGCATTCCACTTCAATAACGACCAAGCAACTATATTCACAGTAGTTATTTACTACATGAAAGATGAAAAACTGGAACACAAAAGTATGGCAATCATATCCGACGATTTAAAACATGATACCGTTGCAGTTTATGAGTACCAGAAGAGAATACTAAAATTTCTAAAATCTAAATTTACAGTAAAGAAGGTATACTACGTTTCAGACGGAGCTCGTCAACATTTCAAAAACAAAAGTAGCTTGGCAAATCTTACGGCCCATGAAAAAGATTTTGGAATGCCAGCTGAGTGTCATTTTCATCCTACTGCTCATGGTAAAGGAGCATGTGATGGTATTGCAGCAAACTTTAAAAGAAATGCAGCGAAGTATAGCCTCCAGTGCTCTCATCAAGATCGCATCTTAGATGCGACTGCTTTATTCCATTGGGCAAAGAGTTATCGTAAAAAAACTAAAATAGTTTTTAGTAGCAAAGAGGATCATCAGGAAACATTGAAAACACTGAAGAGCAGATTCGATGCTGCGGTAACAATCGATGGCACCGCTCAATACCATGCTTTTATACCGCTTGTCGATGGAAGACTCAAGTTTAAAAAGTTTTCTGCCTCTTTTCAATGCGATTTCTTTCCAAAGACAACAAATAAACCAGCAGCGAAATCAACAGCTGAACCTAGTAACGCCAAGAAAGGATTGACAAAAAAACGCAGTAAATAAAGGCGACAAAAAAGCTGGATGAAAGACTGGGTATTTAAAAATTTACAAGACTTAAATACTTAATCAGCTACAATAAATTAAGTATAAAAATAGTTATGATATAAATGGATCTAATGCAATTAAGATTAAATTTTAATAAATTATTTATCTTTTTATTTTTAATATTATTATTATTATACATTAATTTAATTATTATTAAAAATAAATAAAAAATAATAATTTTTCAACATTTCTATAGAAAAAAAGCGATTTTTTTTTCATGATGTTAACATATTCTGGGTATCACAGTATCGAGGGTATAAAATTTTAGTTAAGTATGTTATATACCTTCGGAAAGGTTAATTTGTCTAGTTTCTCAGTATAAGTTTTATTTGTAAGGTTTTAGACACAAATAGGAAAAAATTCAAAATAGTGCATTTGTGGAAAATTGAAAAACCGTTGTCTTGAGTTACAAACCATTTATTTTGATAGATATCCCACTCCCATCCCACTAAGCGACCAACAGGCTCTTAAAGGAAAAATCCTAAGCTTTCTTATGAAAAAAAAAAAATGCCCTTTTTGAAAATAAAGGCAAAAAATACTTTAATTTAGCAAAAAAAAAAGTCTACAATTTTTTTTTTTTTAAGTATTTTTTTCCGAAATATTGAAGATATAGCTATCTAAACTATTTGGGAGAAAATTTTCTAAGAACAATAGGTAATAAGTTACATTGATATTTTCGTTCTTCTTCTTATTTTTTGTATAGGAGGTGCCACGCAAATTAATCACATCCCGCTCAATTTTTATCTGACTACTCACATTAATATCTGATGCACCAGTGCAAAGTTATTTACTTTGTATGAACGGTGCTACGAGCACTGCTCCGACCACGCCCATGCAAAGTCACATGGCTCTCACTTTTACAGTATTTCAGATATATGGCATTTAGTAATTATTTTGAATGGGGAGTGCCACGCCCATTGGTGTGAACCCGCCATTTTTTGTCCGACTACGCATATTAATATCTGATGGGCTCGAGTTAAGTGTCAAGGCTTTCCCTTTTAGAGTAGACCAATTACACGATATTATATATTTACTTTGGCCTGCCGTAACCAGGCCAATAGGTCCGATACCGCCCATTTTTTTCCGACTACTCAAATTAATAATAGTTGACCTCAGACAAATTCAGCAAAGCTGTCTCTGTCATAGTACTCGAGATATATAATATTGAATTATTACTTTGTGTGGGAGGTTGCGCGCCCAGTTATCCAATCCGGCCCATTTTTGGCACGTCTACTAACATAAATAATAGGTGATGTCACACAAATTTGCGAAGCTCTCTCTGTCATAGTATTCAATATATGTACATATATGATATTAATATCATATTGATATGGCTATTAAATTTATATGGGAGGTGCCACGCCCACTAAAAATATCATAAACATTATAGCCTATGTCCAGCCTTAAGTATCTTTCCAAATATTGGAACCAACATTTTTAAATTCAGATTAGTAGTTACGCAGACTACGTCCTACAAAAAAAAAAAACAATCACACATTACCCCTTTATTATATTAGATGAGCATTTATTTAAAAGAAAATAAAAAAACAATTTAGAAAATTATTACGATACCCTACAAATATGGGTCCACTAATATGGAGTCAAAAAATAAACCATATAGGAACCATTTTCAGATATAATACCCATATAAAACTTATTCCCGATCTTCACCTAAATCCATCAAAAAACAAATATAATGAATCGATTTTTTACAAATGTGGCTTATATATGTTTTTGTTGCCTGCCGAGGTGAAAAAGTCCATACCGCACGCAATTTTTATATGGGAAGTAGGTCAAAAAATATACCGATCATAATTGGTAAGATCATATATATAAATTATTTTGAAAAAAGTTTTTGGAAAATGTTTTAAGCTCTATATCACTATGTGTGTAAATAGTTAGTGCTGATGTTTACTAATTAAATTCTTGGACTAACACCCACCTTTAATCACACTGATCGGATCAGAGTTGCTCTATGAGTCCGTCCGTCCATCTCTCTCTCCATCTGTATCGTCTTTTTTGTTATCAAGCTACAGGTCCCAAATATGAATATATCTCAATAGAAGTTTGTTATAGCTGGAACGATTTCAATGACCGTAATATCCACATTATAATAGACATGTTTGTATGTATATTACACAGTAATCGGTAGTTGAAAAATAAACCCTGTAGGACCATTTTCAGACACAGCGCCCATATAAAACTTATTGCCGATCTTTACCTAAATCCATAAGAAGAAAAAAATATTGCAAAGTTTTTTCAAAAATTGGAACCCAAAAAATTTGGGGAACATTTCGTTAATCTCCTTTTAGCGTATATCTCAGAGCGACATTCAATAGATTCGATAACCCGCTTATTTTAATAACTATCTAGCTCCTAAAAATAATCGTCAACCTCAGATTCCACCTTTACATTGTAGGCAATTATTTTACTACCGGAACATTTCGATAAAATGTGGAAATATCAGATTATCCGAGGGAACTGGGTCTGGCTAATAAGGTGCGTGGTGACGCAATTTGATCTGTAAATCATGGATTTTGGCAATGTTAATAGTGGATGTGTAAATTAGTGCATTGTCCTGAAACATCACTTTCTTTTTCGACAAATGCGGCATATTCTTCTGAATTTAATCACTTAAATATGGCAATAGTTAAGCTTAATACTCGTCGTTGATTGCTTTTCATTTTTTAGTTAATAAAAATTATACCATGGGCGTCCCAAAAAATAGAGGCCATAAATTTGTTTGAAGATGGAGCTGTCTTAGCCTTCTTTAGTCAGGACTCTACCACATCAGTCCACGATTTTGTTTGTTCCTTTATCTCTGTTAGAAAGTGGTGGACCTACTTCTCATGATTACGACTAGATGAAAAAACTCGGCTTTATTGCGGTCAAATATCGCCAAACACACTATGAAACATAGTTTCAACGCAGCTTTGGTTTTATTGTGGACAAACGCGGCACATATTTCGTGGACACCCTTCTTGTCTCAAAATTGTAGGTCAATATACGATGTATGGCACTTCTGGAAATGCGTTTCTTTTCAGCTAGCTCACGCGCCTTCATTCGGCGATCATCCAATACTAATTTTTGTATTTTCTTAACTGCTTTTGGCGTGGTCGCCACCTCAATGGGCTCACAGCGGTGTTCATTCTTTACAGTTCTGAACGAAGAAGCAGACTCTGTATACTAGAATCCGGCTTGTATATGGTTTTCTGAAAATTAAGTACATTTGCCAAATAATGTCATCCGTCCACATTAGGGTGGCCCTTCATTATATGGAGGAAAAAAGTGTTCAACCTCTTGGTCGCACCCCCTACAAATATGCGAGTAGCAAAAAAACTGAGAAATACAAAGTTTTGGGCTAATCAAAAAAATTATTTAGAGGTGGGTCAACGAGATTGAAATTTTCAAGTGTGTTTTATATGGGGAAAATACGATTTTCTTTCAGATTTTACGAAAATTAAGTTCTATAGTTTAACTGTTGCGACAATTGTTATATAATTCAGGATTACTGTTAAATTATCCTTTTAAGAAGCTATAAAACTTCAAAATTGAATGAAAACTCGCCAAGATATAGCAAATGCCCCAGACCACTTTTGTGCCAAAAATAAAACTAGGTCATGAAATTTGATGGCATTTTGTTCGGCTTTAAGAAATTAATTAAAGCCAATATTTTATTCTAGTCTATGTATCTGTTAGTACTCAGATGTGAGGTATTGTTTTATTACTACCTTGTTAACCTATTAAGAAATGAGACCGAAAATGGGAAATTTTTTGGATAAAATTTTGAAAACTAATTTTTCAAGTTTTGAAAAATTTTCTTAACTAAAATTTAAAAAAAATGATCTGGCTATTTACAGTCTTCTTAAATGAATGTTAGGGATTAACTGTGTGAATTTTAAGGTAAATCCTTAACCCAGAATTTTTTGGACAAGGATTTTATTTTTTCGGATTTCAAGAAAAAATGGGATTTTTGTAAAATATTCTGTATTTCTAAATACGTTAACCCATTAATCAATATTCGCGAGCAATAAGCAGATAATTGCACCAAATATATATCACAATGGATTATTTTGATCACAGGTGCACTTAACGGTTATATAAATAAAAATTAAACGAATTATTGTGGTTTCATCGACTTTAATAGAAAAACTCGTTTTCGGTAATTTTTATTTAAAAATATCTTGAAATCCAAAGCGTTCCTTGGAAAATAATGGGTTAACATAATCGGATTTATCTCAAATTTTAGAGGCGGAAGTTCCACACATTTATTTATTATATTTTAAGCGTCGCATCTAAAAATACTATAGCACTTATAAAATATTTGAATTTTTTGAATAAAATGTTTTTTATTAGCTTGGGGTCATATGTGACCCCAATTTCAAAAGGGTTAATGGGGTCATAATATTTATTTCCGAAACCCTACGCTATTGAGATAAAATATAACATTTAAAAGTAGAAAAGTGATGAAATGTTGATACAAAGTATTTAGAAAGACAGAATATTTTACAAAAAACCAATTTTTCTTGAAATTCGCAAAAATAAAATCCTTGCCCAAAAAATTCTGGGTTAAGCATTTACCAAAAAATTCACACAGTTAATCCCTATCACGCATTTAACAAGACCTTAAAGAGGCAGATCAATTTTTTTACATTTTGTTTATGAAAATTTTTCAAAACTTGAAAAAGGAGTTTTCAAAATTTTATCAAAAAAATTTTCCACTTTCGGTCTCAGTGCTTAATAGGTTAACAAGGTGGTAATAAAATAATACCTCACATCTGAGTACTTACAGGTACATAGACTAAAATAATATATTGGCTTTAATTAATTTCTTAAAGCTGAAAAAATGCCAAAAAAAAAACAAATTTCATGATCTAGTTTTTGGCACAAAAGTGGTTTGGGGCATTTGCTATTTCTTGGCGAGTTTTTATTCTATTTTGAAGTTTTGTAATTTAATACTAATTCGAATTATATAACAATTTTTCAGAAAAATTTAACTGTAGAACGAAATTTTCGTAGACCCTGAAAAAGTCATATTTTCCCCATATAAACACACTTAAAATTTTCAATCGCGTTGAGCCACTTCTAAATGTTTTTGATTAGCCCAAAACTTTGTATTTTTCACTTTTTCTTTTTTTGCTATTCGCATATTTGTAGGGGGTGCTACCGAGAGTTTGAACACTTTTTTTATTAAGGGCCACCCTAGTCTACATGTATGTCCAACTGATTTTCTTTTCTCTACCCATTTACAGTTTTTTTAATCTCTTTTGTTTACTTATATTCCACCTGAAAATGAGCGAGGAGCTCGACTATCATGACCGGTTCATTTTTATGTACAACTGACTTTTTCCTCTACCAATATAAAGTTTTAAAAATTTTTTTTTTATTCATACCCTATCTGAAAACAAGTAAGAAAATTATAGTCGGTCTAGACCGACTATACGATACCCTATACCATGCTTTTAGAAACTCTATCTCTTAGGCCCAACTAACTGGACATAGAAAATAAGCAAAAACCAAATTTGAGTGGGATTTTTATTAATTTTTTTTGGCTGCAGATATGAAGAAGTTCATATCGGATGATATATCTATATGTTGACTAGGTCCAAAAATGGACCGATCCTGATCATGTTTGGTAAAGTCTCTTTTATTTTGCAAAAATATATACAAACAAAATTTGAGAAGAATCAGTGCAATATTTTTGTTTTTAATACATTTAAGTGAAAATCGGGAAGCAGCTCTATATGGGGCCAAAGGGATCATTTTTGGACTACTCATTAATGGATGTAATGAACGCATATAAACCCAATTTGAGTAAGATCTATATGACAATTTGGATCTTATGACAATTTATGTCGATTTCATAGGGGTAATTTGTATGGGGGCTAGGTCTGAACATGGACCGATTCTCACCAATTTCAATAGCGTTAAAAGCTTATATACCAAATTTCATCAAAATATATTCATATTTGCGACCTGCAGTTTGATTACAAGGTTTGCGTGGACACACAGACGGACGGACGGACGGACGGACGGACGGACATTGTTAAATCAACTCAGAAAGTGATTCTGATTCGATCGGTATAATTAAAGATGGGTCTAAGTCAAATATTTTTGGTTGTTACAAACAGCAGCACAAAGTCATTATACCCAAACCACATAATGGTATAGGGTATAATGAGCGAGGATCGAATGATCCATCGACAGGATGTTAAATTTATTGGTTATGATGGAAATTTTCACAATACGACTTCATTGGATGCACTTTATAATTTATTTAGAGATAGAACAGTGGACAAGTAAAAAATGTATGGTACGTGCGAGTATTATTTCAAACAAGCTTTGAAGAAAAAAATGTTTTCCATATTTGAATATATATAAGTAATCGGAATTTCATTAGTTCTGTGAAGAAAATTCTCATTCAAAACTATAAGAACTTAAAGCAAAAATCTAAAAGAAATTCGAAAGCGTCAATAAAGTTAAAGTTTTTTTTTGCTTTTTTTAATGATGGTATTAATTCAAGAATGTTGTGCACAGTCAAAAGTTTTAATATCTAATTTGAGCGGTGCTATTTTACGCTTTTTAAGATTGTATAAAAAACTCATGCTAACAATGCTTAATTAAATATCAACCTAATTATAAATATATTGTAGAAGACAAAAGGTTTTTACTGAATCATAGTCTCTATTTCTATTGCTTAAAGTATTATATCTAATGAGTTATGTATAAATGAATCTAATAAACTTTTATATATTTTTTTTAACTATTTGAATTTAATGGAGCACAAATAGAACACCAGAACAACTCATAACAGCTTTAAATCATGCGGTATGTTTCCGCATTTATTTTCATCCTCTTATGGTTTTTATTTAAAAATACGTATTTGTGTATATTTCAGCCATGGCTTCAAAAAAAAAAAAAAAGGATTATCAGGGTAATTTAATGAAGTTTTAATTAACTCATTTGTTTAATGTTTTAAAACAATGTACATTTGGTTTAATTTACAGACCCAATATTTTGAATGAAACAATTTCAAACATACAAAAATTATATTAATAATGAATTAAATTAATGTATATACCGGTAAATTCTCAGCATACTTGTATAAAAATAATTCATTAGAGCATGTTAAATTTATTCTACAATTAGCAGTGTTGTTTAAAATACAAATTTTATATATACATAAATTACACAAATTAAAATTTAATTTATTGTATTAAATATTTTTAATTTAATTAAAACAAATAGAAAATATTTGTTCCATCTGGATCGACTGTGTAATTATCTACACTAAGTGCTGTGACACAGGGTCTGAGGTCCAACCAATTTAAAATCCCAACTTAGATGCCAACTAAGGCCAACAACTTATGTCATATAGTTTAGTTAATTACAAATATAAGCACAAACTGATTGTATTCTAAACACACTGAGTTGTAGAATGTATAAAATTGCTGCTTATATTATTGGAATATATTCTTAGAATTTTTTTTAATTATTTTAAAAAATAATAAAAAAGTAATTCGCCTGTGTTAGATGCTAATAATCAAAGTTTCGAAGCAAACATTATATACCTATTTTAAAGTTTTGCGGAATAAATAAATTTTTTGGCTTTTAAAGTATTTTGAATGTAAAAAACGTAATTATAAAGTTTTTTTTACTCACGCGAAACTTTTGAATGAATCTCAAAACTTTTCCTTTTTTAAAAATTGTAAAATTTTAAGTTTTTTATTTAAAAAAATTTATTTAACCTCATTAATCTTTAAACATTGCTCGTTTTTATTGAATTTTTTTTTTTAATTTTCTTATAAAATTTAATTTTAAAGCCCCTTAAGTTAAAACTGTTTTTATTAGTTGTACACTAACACTATTTTGTTGTTTTTCAAAATAATTACCAAATTAGAAACTTATGAAACACCAAATTTTATTTTCTTATTTCTGCTGAAAATTTTTTTTATAAACCATTTTACGCGATAGAAGTATTTTGATATTCATGTTCATTATAGATAAATAAAAACGAAAAAAAAATATAACAATATTATAGAAAAATTCAAGAAAATATACTTATTACGGCACCATTTTTTTAAGAAAAAGTGCCATTTTAAGAACAAATTACTGTGTTAAGTAGAAACACTTTTTATAAGAAAAATAAATTTTTTCCGAAAAATCACTTTTTCCGAAAAATCACTATTTTCCGAAGAGTTACTTTATCAGAAAAGTATTTTTTTAGAAATGACAACACAGTTTTAAAGAAAATATATGGACATTTCCACAGAAATGTCTACCGCAGCCAAAAACTTCAAAGTCTATAAAAGAGTGTTGTTTTAACATATTTTCATAGGGAATGCATCAAATTTAACTTATGTAAACAAATTTTACATGTGTTCATACACATTTTGAAATATTCAAATGCAAAGTCGAACAAGTGAAAATATTTTATTTTAAACATTCTGTTGCATGTTTTGTTTTGTTCTTAATGAGAGATATTATGCATTGACCTTTGCTGTTTTAAATCTCGGTTTATATTTAAAGAATATAAGAAAAATATAAGAGGAACGATGCGATTGCCAATTACGGTAAATTTTTTGTTTTATATTTCGATGACAAGTTCGAAATTGAAAAACAACATTTTTTATCTGTGCGTCAAAGGTATTTGTACAATGTCCATTAAATATTATTAACAAACATACATTTTTATTGCATATTAAACAGAGTTCAGGAAAAAACACACACTGAATAAAAAACTCGTACATATATGTAAACAAACATAACATAGACCAACACACACATATTTTTATTTTCATATCAATTATGTTTGTTTTTAAATTTTCTTCGGTGCCCAACACAACCATGACTGTGTTCGTTTTAATATTTCGTTATTTACACGAACATTTTTCTATCACGTACTTTTTGTTTCAATCACACATAGAGCACACATTTTTGAGCGTTGCTTTATTTGAAGTTCATGTTCTGGTACGTGTACTGAAAAAAAACACAGAACATGTAGAATAAACAGGTTCGACTTCAGTTATATTTTAAGTCATGTTGTGGCTCGTGTAGTAAGAAAAAACAGAACATGTACAATAAACAGGTTCGAGTTCAGTTATATTTTAAAAACGACTTAAACACGACTTAAAATATAACTGAACTCCAACCTGTTTATTGTACATGTTCTGTTTTTTCTTACTACACGAGCCACAACATGACTTAAAATATAACTGAACTCGAACCTGTTTATTGTACATGTTCTGTGTTTTTTTTCAGTACACGTACCAGAACAAAAACTTCAAATAAAGCAACACTCCGAAATGTGTGCTTTATGTGTGATTGAAACAAAAAGTATGTGATACAAAAATGTTCGTGTAAATAACGAAATATTAAAACGAACACATTCATGGTTGTGTTGGGCACCGTAGAAAATTTAGAAACGCACATAATTGATATGAAAATAAAGATATGTGTTGGCTGCTTTTGAACAGAACATTGTGTGTTTCATGTGTGTATTTTCTGAACCTTGATATTAAATAAAAAAAAATTTGCTTTAAAATAATCAGCGCTTTGCTCGTGATACTTATTTAAAGTTTGTAGCATACGACATCGTAAGTGTAAAATGTATAAATTCTAAATATTTTTTTTTTTTTTATAAAAAATAAATGCAAAACATAAAATTTTTGAATGTGTATTTGGCTCACTAAAGCTGGAGAACTGCTTGACCGATTCACCAACCAATGTATGCGTTGGAAAGGTCTACTTTCACTGATGGTTTAAAAAGAATGAACATCGAAAAAGTCAACGCATATGAGTATTACGCATAAGTTTTTGCATCAATACATTGTTGGTATGTATGCAAAAATTGAATCTAAACGTTTAAATTATATCATTATGGAAGACCTGATCACGTTCCATCCGCAATGGAAAGAAGTTAAAGAATATTAATTCGGAGGCCAGCAGCCAGCAGACCGACATGATATAACTGCACGTGTATTTAAGCGAAAGATGAAATCGCTAATGGATATGCTTGATAAAATTAAAAATATTTGGTGAAGTACGTTTCTGGATGTATTCGATTGGATGACAAAAGAAAGGACTACCGCATGCTCACATTTTAATTTGGGTGGTTGATAAAATAACACCTAAACAAATTGATAGATAGCGTTATATCAGCATAAATTATTGATCCTGAGTTGCATGAAATTATTATCAAAAACATGATTATTGTACCATTCGGTACTTTGAATATGAATTCAGTATGTGTGCAAGATGGAAAGTGTACAAAAAATTATCCACAAGTATTAGTTTTTAAACTATTACTTTTTTTTTTGCCTAGTTCCGCGAAGCCGGGTGGCTTGTCTGCAGATTCTAAGTTTGGCTAGCTTTTTTTTTGCAGCGACACACCAAAGCCTCTGGTGGGAATCGAAAATAAATATACTGAATAATAAACATAAAAATATGATGGAACAAATTGTCACATGCGACATGTAGCGTGCGACATGTAGCGTGCGACAGTGATTAAAATTAAATAAAAAATAAAATAAACTATTTCTTAATCAATCAAAAAACATTACTAAGATGCGTCAATGCATATCAGTTTAAAATTAGTGAAATAAGTGTTCGAACAGTTCGCCCTGAATTTTGTTTTTGTCGCATGCGAACGCCTTGGTTTTTTCTAATTATCTTGAAAACGAACAATTGCCCAAAATCAGCGTTAGCACCTGTTATAGTGCTAATCAGGACCTATAAGTGTTGCCCTTGGCAAAATAAAATAATGATTTGGCATATGTTTTCCTTCACTTTGAATGCGTACGAATGTCGCATTCGACATTTGAGAAATGCCCATATATATTTTTAAGAAAATAAATATTAATTAATGATGTTTTTATACGACCTTTCAAATTGTAAATAAGAATAAAATATTTGAGAAATATTATGTGACGAAGGTGGAGCAATAAATTTTAGTTTTGTTGTTTATGTAAAATTTAAAACAATCCCTGTAGATGACATTCAAAGAATATCGAAATATTGGATATTAATAAATAACTCTTACCAAAATCAGACCTCGAGCTCAAATCTTAATTAAGAATAATTTAATAATAAAATGTTCTCTTTTTAAAAAAAAGTACTTTATTAAGAAAAGAAACTTTTATAATAAAATGTGCTTCTTTAAATAATGAATTTTTTTAGGAAAAAGTTTTCTTTAAAAAAAATGTGCTTTATTTTAAGAAAAAATGTGCCTTGTTAAGGAAATTAATTTTCTAAGAAACTACACCTTTTTGAGAAAAGGCACTTTTGCGAAAAACGCACCTTTTGAGAAAACGTATTTTTCATAGAAATGATGTTTATGAAAATGTTTCATTTTTAAGACAATTCACTTTTGGAAGAAAATTCGTAATTTCGAAAAAAAAAGATAGATACCTTCTTATGAAAACGAAATTTTTAAGAAATGTTTTTTTGAGGAAAGGTATGTTTTATGAATAACTCCTTTTGTAAGAATAAGTTTATTTTAAGAAAAGATTTTAAAAGAAAAAGAGTACTTTTTTAAGAGAACTTACATACGGGTATCTCCTGGGTAACGGACGCGACTTTCGCTCGCTTTCAAATATGGCAAAAGCAAGAAAGATGCGCACAGAGATATATGTTTTTAGTGTTTCAAAACGTTGAATGAGTGATACATTTTCGAAATATGTGGAAAGTATTTAATTCGATTTAGTAGAAAGTTATAGGCAATTATGAAATGAAACGGACGCGACAAAAAACAGAAGTTATTTTGAAGCGCCTTTAGCCCTAGAAGGCTAACATACGTAAATTTTAAGTGTAGTTTTTTTTTTCTTAGTGTTGATACACGAGCATCTAGTAACCTAACGGTACCAAATTCAACAAGTGCTTTTTTCAATATTTTCTACGTAAGCGCAAAAACATAAACAAGGCTTTTTTGGTTATTGAAGTGCTGTTAGAGCGAGACCATTAAGAGGCTGTACGTAAAAATTACGTGGTGTTAGTGTTAAGAGTATAACTTTTGCACGTAAATTTTACGTGGTGTTAGCAATAAAAGTAAAATTTTGTAGAAAATGGAAAGTCAAAAAGCGATTAATTTTAAGCGCGGTTTTGACTCTGAAAATATTGCGGCATTGCTTAAATCCAGCGACTTCAGTGATGTTAGCGACGTTAGCAATATAGAGGAGGAAGATGATTTCGATAGCGATGACAGTTTTGCTGATAAGAATTGGTATCTCATTGCGAACGATGAAAATGACATTGAAAAATAATTGGCAGACGCATTTGATATATCACGGAATACTTCGCATTTACCAAAAATTAAATGTTTAGTTAGGCCCAACGATCACAGCAAGGCAATCTGTAGAGCTAGAAGATATATTTGATTTATTTATGACTGAAATGTTAAGTACTATTTTTAATCACACAAATTTGAAAACTTTTATTTTTAAAAATTGTTTTTTTTTATTTATCTTTTAAAATTGTTTTGTTTACTGAGTTTAATAAGTATTTAATATGAGTTTTCATAAATATGAGTTATTTAATAATTACCAAGTAAGAAAATTATAGCCGGTCTAGACCGACTATATGATACCCTATACCATACGTTTAGAGACCATATCTCTCAATCGCAACTAACTGGATATAGAAAATAAGCATAAACCAAATTTGAGTGGGATTTTTATTAATTTTTTCGGCTGCAGATATGAAAAAGTTCATATCGGATGCTATATCTATATAGGGACTAGGCCCAAAAATGAACCGATCCTGACCATGTTTGGTAAAGTCTCTTCTATTTTGGAAAAATATATCGAAACAAAATTTGAGAAGAATCAGTGCAATATTTTTGTTTTTTGATAGATTTAAGTGCAGATCGGGAAGCAGCTCTATATGGGGCCTATGACTAAGAGTTTTTCCAGGGATCATTTTTAGACTACTCACTAATGGATGTAATAGACCCATACAAACCCAATTTGAGTAAGATCAATATGACAATTTGGATCTTATGGCAATTTATATCGATTTCATAGGGGTCATTTGTATGGGGGCTAGGTCTGAACATGGACCGATTCTCATCAATTTCAAAAGCGTTCATCCCATGGCCGATAAAAGATCAAATACCAAATTTCATCAAAATATATTCATATTTGCGACCTGCAGTTTGATTACAAGCTATACATGGACACACAGACGGACGGACGGACGGACGGACATCGTTTAATGGAATCAGATGGTGATTCTGATTCGATCGGTATATATAAAGATGGGTGTAGGTTAAATATTATTGGTTGTTACAAACAGCAGCACAAAGTCATTATACCCAAACCACATAGTGGTATAGGGTATAAAAAGCAAAAAATACAAATTTTCCCACATTAATTGAAGCGCTTTAGGAAAAATTCCATAGTACGTAAAATTTACGTGGCGTTAGTTTTAACGTTTAGTTAAATCATGTTAGTCTTCTAGGGTTAGAAATATATAAAGTTCAGCGATATTTGAAAACTTTGTTTCCTTATATACACATGGAAATGAACGTCAAAGGATAACTGTTGTTCGTAGACTTATCAAATATGAGAATTATCGCTTAGTTTTTTTTTAATTAAGTATAGCACAAATATTGACGCGACATAACGGACGCGACAAATTTTTTTTATAGGAAAAAAATAAAGTAATGGTGTTCACTTAAATTTTTAGGTCGAAAAATGGAGCGATCCTGACCATATCTGATAAGGTCACTTATTTTTTGCAAAAACATACACAAACCAAATTTGAGTAAAAATCTGTCAAATATATTTGTTTTTTGATACATTTAAGTTAATATCGGGAACCAGCTTTATATGACTATGAATTGTCCTATAGGTTTTATTTTTGGACTACTGATTACTGGATGTAGTAAACATACACAACTATTGACCGAGATCTATATGATAATGTGGATCTTATGGCAATTAAAGTCGATCTCATAGGGCTCATTTGTATGGGGACTAGGTCTAAACATCAACCAATTTCCACCAATTTCAATAGAGCTTATTCTACTGCCGATAGAAGCTCATGTGCTAAATTTTATCAAAATATATTTATATTTGCGACCTGTAGTTTGATTACAAGGTTTATATGGACACACAGACGGACGGACGGTCGGACGGACATAGCTTAATCAACTCAGAAAGTGATTGTGATTCGATGGGTATAATTAGAGATGGGCTTAGTTCAAATATTTTTGATAGCTTCTATAAAATATTAATTTTAGTCTTATTTATACAACTTTATGGAATATTCAAAGCATACCGCGACAAATTTTAAACACCAATAAAATTTTTAAACCAAATTTGCGATAGCCAATTATTTAATTTTCTAGAGTAAAGTGATGAGCTTCCTTAACATCTGAAAGCTAATTCAATTTCAAAAACTTGTCCATCAATGATATCAATGAATAGTGTTTTTGGTATACGGACGCGACAATTTGATTTAGGAAGAAACAAACTCAAAAAACTTCCGTTATTCAAACTAAACTATATATTTGTTTATTAAAATATATTAGGTTATTGTCAGTAGAAAATTTTTATATTACAACAACAATATATGTAATATTACTTTGAATAAGCTAAAGACAAAGAAAGAAAGTTGCTATAATTCGTCAAAAACTCAGATTTTTTTTTTTTTTTGCAGATGTATATTTTGGCTCAAAATAAAAATATATATATTTTAGCTTGATTATTAGATAATAGAAATTTATTCTGAGCAGTTTGAATTTTTCACTAGTGGTTGGTCTTTTTCGGGACATACCCATATGTCAAAAAGATGCTTTTTTTCAAGAAAAATATTTTTTTTTAGTAAAAGGTACTTTTTAAGAGATAAACAAGTAAGAAAATTATAGTCGGTCTAGACCGACTATACGATACCCTATACCATGCGTTTAAAAACCCTATGTCTTAGGCCCAACTAACTGGACATTGCAAATAAGCAAAAACCAAATTTAAGTGGGATTTTTATTAATTTTTTTGGCTGCAGATATGAAAAACTTCATATCGGATGCTATATCTATAAAGGGACTAGGTCCAAAAATGGACCGATCCTGATCATGTTTGGTAAAGTCTCTTGTATTTTGCAAAAATATGTACAAACAAAATTTGAGAAGAATCAGTGCAATATTTTTTGTTTTTTAATAGATTTAAGTGAAGATCGGGAAGCAGCTCTATATGGGGTCAAAGGTATAATTTTTGGACTACTCATTAGTAGATGTAATGAACGCATACAAACCCAATTTGAGTAAGATCTATATGACAATTTGGATCTTATGGCAATTTATGTCGATTTCATATGGGTAATTTGTATGGGGGCTAGGTCTGAACATGGACCGATTCTCACCAATTTCAATAGCGTTCATCCCATGGCCGATAAAAGCTTATATACCAAATTTCATCAAAATATGTTCATACTTGCGACCTGCAGTTTGATTACAAACTTTACATGGACACACAGACGGACGGACGGGCGGACGGACATTGTTAAATCAACTCAGAAAGTGATTCTGATTCGATCGGTATAATTAAAGATGGGTCCAGGTCAAATATTTTTGGTTGTTACAAACAGCAGCACAAAGTCATTATACCCAAACCACATAGTGGTATAGGGTATAAAAATGAGCTAAAAAATAAATGGTACCATTTTAAGAAAATCAGGTTTTTAAGAATATGTCCTTTTGTAAGAAGAGATGACTCTTTAAGAGGATGGTTCTCTTTAAAAACTGTTTTTTTAAAAGACACTTATATAAGAAAAGTTGATTCTTAAGAAAAGTGTGCCTTTTAGGAAAAATGTGGATTTTTAGTTGCTTTTTTAAGAACAATTGTTTTATAAGCTAAGGTTATCTTTTTAATAAATATGTACTTTTTAAAGAAAACTATACTATTTTAAGGGACAGTAACTTTTGAAGATAATTATGGTTTTCAGAAAGGCTTAGTTTTTTAATTTTTATGTTGCTTTTTAAAAAGCGAATACACAGCAATACAGAGTTAGTCAATTGGTCAAAGATGAGTAAAACTATATTAGTAAAATGCTATACGCATACATGTATACGTATATACGCATATATTCAACATTTTTTCAAGATTTTTTTATTTCTGATCCTTCTTTCGAGACATAATTAACCCATTTCCAATAAAAGCAACCAGTGTAGATAAATATCAATATTTCTATGATTGACTAATAGGGACATTAAGAAAAATGATACCGCTAGTTCAACGCAGTTTGTTATAAAGATCAAACATATAAAAGGATATTTTTTTTTTGTGGGAAATGACGGTCAGTTTCACTTTATTGAAATTGTTAGAAATGCACTGCATTGAATTAATTTTGAAAGATTAAATTCGAAACCATTTATCAAGACTTGGTAAATCTTTTTCAAACAAAACATCAGTATAATGAATGGAACAATTCTAATTCTGTATTAATATATAATAATTCTGCCCATATACTGCGAGCGTCAAAAAAAGTAAACACCTTAGGTACTCATATTAAAAGTTCTATTATAAATATAAGGAATTCAAGAATTATTTAAATTTTCTGAACTCAATAAAAACATTTAACAAAAGTAATACAAAACAGAAATAAATGCACTTTATTTAGAAAATGACCAAATTTTATGCATAAAAAAAAGTAAGCAACAAACAAAGTGCAGCAGAACTTCAATACAAAAACTAAACTTTTTAAATATTGTAATGTTTGGTTTATTTTCATTTGGCGCTAACCAGATCACCTCACCGCTATGTAGTTTTTTTTTATATCGAATCCATTCTTCCTATAGAGCCTTCTTTAAGTTAACCTTGCTTGAAATAACCCTTCGATTTATTTTTCTGTCAACATTTTCCCACAGGCTCTCGATTGGGTTAAGGTCCAGAAAATGCGGCGGATGATCAAGTGTCCTAGGAGTCCGGACAAGAGACCTCTCTTTCACAATTTTAGGTGAATGCTTTGATCAGGGGTAAGAAACCTTTTTAATCAACGGTCCAATTAAAATTTTAATTTTGTTTGGCAGGCCGCACATAAAATAACTCTTATTAATAATTTACAAAACTTTATTTATAGTAAACGTTAGAATAAAAAAATATAAAATACTAAAAGGAGTAATGATTTCATATATAAATTTTAACGCAAAATAAAAGCGAATAAGAAAAGAACAATAAAACGAATTTAGTTGAAATTTTTAATGAGAAATTTGACACTGTTTTTCGATACAAGCTGATCAATATTAGCCGGAATTGGTGAGATAGCTAGATGTACGCAGCTTTCTAATCGTGTATCGCTTAGTCTTGATCGATGGTCATTTTTGATTAATTTCATGGTTGAAAATAATTGTTCGGAAAAATACGTACTTCCGAACAGAGACATCTTTTGCTTTGCATTTTTCGTCAAAAGCGAAAATTTCTCAGGGCTCATATATGATTTGTAAAAATTTTCGATGTTAAATGAGAAAAATACATTTTTTAAATCGGTATTATTCTGCATGGCAATCCCTTCCATTTGCAAGTCTTTGGGAATTGTATCCACATATTAAATGGCGAGGAAAATATTTTCATGGAAACCGCTGTCTTCTCAGCTTTGAACATTTGGATCGTAATTGAAATTTGTTGATTAAAATGTTTACATATTGATAAGTAGTGACGTTTTCTTTTTCTAAATGTGGAAAGTGAGACACATTGATGGGCAAGATATGCTGTTTCCACAAAGCCCTGAATTTTATCATACAAATTGTGAATGAACTATCCTTTGCCTTGAAGTTCAACATTAAAATCGTTGAGATGTTGAGTCATGTCGATAATGAGGAAAGGCATATCCCTTCATATCCACGAACAATTGTATTTCGCTTTTTAAGTTGTATACTTTTTTTTAGCATTGCACCTCTACTAGTAATGTCAAACAAGGCAAAAAAGACCTTGCTGGAATATAAACCCATATCGTAAAGAATCATTACAGCGAGATTCAACACTAAGTTCAGAAAAATGTCTGTAATTCAGTGTTATGCTCCAACCGAACTTGCTGATGATGATGCTAAAGACCTGTTTTACCACCAACTTAATACGGTATTCAGCAACATCCCTAAAGGCGATATCAAAATTATAATCGGCGATCTAAACGCAAAGGTTGGAAATGATAACTCTAACATACAATCCATCATGGGCAATCACGGTCTTGGTAATGCTAGAAACAAAAATGGTGAAAGGTTGGTCGATCTTTGCGCAAGCCACCGCCTATTTATAGGTGGCATGAAATTCCCGCACAAAAACATCCACAAATATACATGGGAATCACCAGATGGTATAACACGAAACCAAATAGATCATATTATAATAAACAAGCAGTACCTTGGCTGTTTACTTGATGTGAAGGGAAGAAGATCCGCCGATGATGACAGCGACCACGTACTACTTCTTGGAGCTTTTAGACTCCGGCTAGCATCTATAAAGAAAGAGCATCCCGCAAACAAATACAACCTCCAGCGCCTAATAGATCCCGAAACAGCCGTTCGCTATAAAAACACCCTTCAACAACAACTCCACAACTCTGGTTCCAATGTCCATTCATGGACTGATATTACAACAGCTTGCAACCATAGTGCAAAGTCAGTGCTAGGGCATAATCTAATATTCGTAAACTGTGGATTAGCGAAAATACATGGAATGAAATCTGCAACCGCAAACGTTTGAGGAGGTCCTATCTAAACGCAAAGTCTGATACTTCGAAAACTTCCACTCGGGCCGAATACCGACAGTCGGCCAAAACCGTTAAACGTATGGTACGTACAGACCATAAATTATACTTAACCAGCATGGCGCAAGATGCTGAAAAAGCCACAATACTGGAAATATGCGTGGAGTCTATCATGCAATCAACCAACTCCGAGGCTGCAATATCAGGAAAACCGCGGTTAGTAAAGACCTCGACGGAAGCGAGCTAACGTCAACCGAAGATCAATTACGTACATGGCGCGATTTCTTCAGCTCTTCACCAAATAACACAAGCAACTTCGAGGAAAGTTCCTGCCCATGGGTAACATGCAGGCGTAATCCAAGTAGAACCATCTCAACCTCGCCTCCTACTCTCGAAGAAGTTAAAACCACGTTGCGACAGCTAAAAAACAACAAGTCACCTGGACCAGATAATTTACCTGCTGAGCTTTTTAAGTACGCTGCAGAACCATTAGCCGATGAGCTTACACCAATGCTACGTCATATTTGGGAAACTAACAACATACCCAATGAGTGGAAGAAAGGGACCATAGTAACAATACCCAAGAAAGGCGACATTAGCCTCTGTAAAAATTGGCGAGGTATTACACTCCTCAACACCATCAACAAAGTACTTGCCCTTATAATTCTCCAACGCATCACACCCTATGTTGAGACAATCTTACGCAAAGAACAAGCAGGCTTCAGGACAAATCGTTCGTGTGCAGACCATGTGACGACCCTAAGAATTCTAGTAGAACAATCCGTTGAATTCAACAGCCCTCTGTACCTAATTTTCCTGGACTTCGAACGTGCGTTTGACACTGTGTCAAGAGGAGCTCTCTGGGCCTCACTCAACTGTAGAGGATTTCCAGAAAAAATTGTAAACCTAATACGCGAGCTATATACCGATGACGTATGCGCTGTTCGCTTCAATGGAAAGGAAAGCCAACCTTTCTCGATTGAATCTGGTGTAAGACAAGGCTGTGTCCTGTCTCCAATGCTTTTTCTTATACTTCTCGATTGTGTTATGGAACAGACAAACTCGGATTCTCCATTTGTTATCCAATGGAACTTATTAGAACGTCTGAACGACATTGATTATGCTGATGACATCTGCCTACTTGCACACCGACACAGCGACATACAGGCCAAATTATTTCATTTGGCTAAGAACGCCGAAAAAGTAGGTCTGAAGATAAACATAAAGAAAACAAAGCTCATGCGTGTTGTAGCAGCAAACAGTCTCCCAATTCATCTTAATGGAGATATAATAAACGAAGTGGAGTCATATTGCTACCTTGGTAGTACATTAACTGTAGATGGTGGGTCGGATAAAGATATAAATGACCGGATCAAGAAAGCTCGATCAGCCTTCCAATCGCTTTACAAAATTTGGAGATCAAGCAATATCACTAGAAAAACAAAACTTCGTATTTTCAACAGTAGTGTTACAAGTGTCCTACTCTATGGCTGTACTACATGGAGACTAACTCAGGAAAGCTTGAGAAAGCTACAATCATTTACAAACCGCTGCCTATGCCAAATCCTACAAATTTTCTGGCCATACTGGGTCACAAACGAACAGCTTTTTGAATTGGCAAACCTCAACTCGATTGAGAATGAAATAAAAAACGTAAATGAAAGTGGATTGGGCATACACTTAGAAAGCCTCCACATGAAATATCACGCGCAGCGATGGAGTTGAACCCGCAAGATCAACGAAGTCCTGGTCGACCACGCTTAACGTAGATAAGAAACATAAAAAACGATTATGAAGATATCGGAATGACATGGAACCAAGTTAAATCATTAGCTAATGATCGAATAAGATGGAAAGAGTTCGTTGGCGCCCTAAGTTCAAATACAAAAGGTTATAAATAAAAGAATTAAAAAAAAAAAAAAAAAACTTTCGCATACAAAATTTCCTGGTGAATTAGGCAGTGGTTAACGAAAATTAACGAGTTTTTTAAGACAAATTCATTCAAATTTTATATTAATGGAAACAGTTACAAATATTTACTAATTATGACCAGGGGTCGAGACAATTATTTGAAAACAATAAATATGTATATAGAAATTAATAAAAAGAATAAAACTCCTGAACAACAACTTAAAAATTTACAGACTGAAAATATTAATAATAATTTACAAATAGAAATTCGAAAGAAAAGTTAGCAGCAACGTGATACAAGTGAAATAAATAATAACATGCATCATTTTGGTTATGTCGGTCAGTAATATAACTACATTTTTAATGAGCTGCAGTTGATAGCTTTTTTTTATGATATAATTTGATATAATTTAATTCAAGTTTTACTTCCAAATAGCACAAAATGAACAATTTTAAACGATCATAATATGTCATTTAAAATTAGCAAATAAAATAAGAAGGATTTTAATTGATTTTTCCTAGAAATTGTTGACTGTTCAGTGAAATTAATATGAAAGACTTGTTATTCTTATCAATTTCATTTATTTACTTTACTTTTTTTAATATATTTGAGGATAACTTTAATCATTTTACCTGATATTGGTCAAAAAGTGTAATTATAACATAAATTTAACTTTGCATTTAAATAACTTTTGAATAAGTTTATCAAAAAAAGAAAGGAGACGTTTTTTGTAGACCGTTAAGTTTTTTATAAAAATATGCTTCAGTCATTGGAATTTGTCCATTGCTTCTTAAGATATAAAATTATGCATTTGAAAAATAATTTTTCCTAAATATTAATATTAAGAGCTCTGATTTTTACAGGCGTTTTTTTTTTTTGACTTTCTGCATATATTTCACAGGGAATATCGAAAAAAAATCTATTATTTTTTTAAATCAGCCTAATGTATAGGTATATATTATTATACCCTATACCACTATGTGGTTTGGGTATAATGACTTTGTGCTGCTGTTTGTTACTACCAAAAATATTTGACATAGACCCATCTTTTATTATACCGATCGAATCAGAATCACTATCTGATTCGATTTAACGATGTCCGTCCGTGTGTCCGTCCGTCCGTCCGTCCGTCTGTGTGTCCATGTAAACTTTTTAATCAAACCGCAGGTCGCAAATATGAGTATATTTTGATGAAATTTGGTACATAAGCTTCCATTGGCCATAGGATAAACGCTATGGAAATCGGTGCAAATCGGTTTATGTTCAGACCTAGCCCCCATACAAACGACCTCTATGAAATCGACATAAATTGCCATAAGATCCAAATTATCATATAGATCTTACTCAAATTGGGTTTGTATGCGTTTATTGCATCCATGAATGAGTAGTCCAAAAGTTGTCGCTATGGGACAACCATTACTCATAGGCCCCATGTAGAGCTGCTTCCCGATCTGCCCTTAAATCTATCAAAAAACAAAAATATTGCACTGATCCTTTTCAAATTTTGTTTATATATATTTTTGCAAAATGCAAGAGACTTTACCAAACATGATCAGGATCGGTCCAATTTTAGGCCTAGTGCCCATACAGATATAGCATCCGACATGAACTTTTTGATATCTGCAGCCAAAAAAATTAATAAAAATCCCACTCAAATTTGGTTTATCTTATTTTCTATGTCCAGTTAGTTTGGCCTAAGAGATAGGGTCTCTAAACGCATGGTATAGAGTATCGTATAGTCGGTCTAGACCGACTATAATTTTCTTACTTGGTTTTGTATTGGAAATGTTAGCATGGTTAAGCTTCAAACAAAATTTCAATGATACATCTATTAAAATAATCCCTTTAAATAGCTTTTTTCTGCCTATTAAAGTAATTGATTTAATTTGGAAAATCCATTTGGTAAAATATATAATACCCGTCAATAGTACATTGCTAATAAATAAAGCCATTTAATAATTTTACTTTTGATTGTTATAAATACAAACATAATAACTTATTTAACACAAAAACTTGGATTAATAGTTATATAAAATAAAATACTGGGAATTTAGTATGGTCGCTTTAGCTTTAACAGTTTTATGTTTTATTATAGTTTCAAACTAAAATGTATTAATAAACCTTATATTTCAAAATGAACGAAATAAAAAAAATATAACACCATTTAAATAATAGAGAAATATAATAATTTACAAGCCGATTAGAAATGTTATTTATTTCATTATAACAATCTAAGTTTTTCACAAAGTTGTTGGGCTATTTTAAACTTCCAGTTCAACATTTAGTAAATTATAATTTAACTATGTGACAAACTAAGTTGTAGAATATTCCCATAACTTCCAGAAATTTCCTCTAAAATTCTTGATATATAATCTGTTTTAAGATTAGAAAAAGTTTCCAAAGATTGCATAAATTTGGCCGGGTTGATAAATCGAAAACACTAAAACGACACTTGAATGCTTAATTTATGTATTTAATAAAATATTTGTTTACCACCTTTTATTATGAATAACAGATTGTACAAACTTTAAATGCATAAATATAAATATTTAAAATTCTACAGTGTATTCTTATTTAACTCTATAAAATATTATATAATATGAAGTTTTTAGTTGAAGAAACTTTGACAAAGGAATAAATTTAGCTTAAAATTGTTATAAACTTAGAGTTTTGGAATATATAAACAAAGTAAATAATTCTCAAAAACTACAAACGGAAGAAAAGAGAACACAAAAAATTAAAAAAAAAAGTAACTTAAGCAGCTCAATTCCAGAAATATACAACAAATAACAAAAAGTGGGTCAATAGTAATGCTTTTGAAAAAAATTAACAGAAAAAGCAAAAACACGAGCTATAAGTATGGAGAAATTTTTTAAGCTACCCTGTAAATACATATAATTATTATCTGCATTTATTTGTAATACGAGCATTACTTTAATAATATAAAATAAAAACTTATTCATAATTTTAGAAATAAATAATTATCAATTTGGTGAAAATGTCGTCAATTTGATTAAAATTTCAGTATCCACATTTGTAAGTATTTAGAAAAGTCTTGATCGATTATAATACAAGTGGATAACCAGTTATTTTTAAAATTTCGTAAGGTGTGAATTACCACTCACTCATTATTTTCTTAATCAATTTGAAGAAGTATGCAGCTGAGGTGCATCGATTGAAGAAACATAAGTTGAGGCTGAGTCAAGTTAGCGAAGATCTAGCTAGTGCATCCAGAAGTTTAAGAACGATGAATTTGAATGAAAAATATAAAGTTTTTTGAGACGATATCCCTTTTTAACTTATCAATACTGATGAAATTTTTCTTCAGTTTCAATAAGACATCAATAGTCTTTTCTTATTATTATAAAAATTCAATTATATCTAAAATTAGTGCATTTTACTTTTATTTGCTCACAACAATGTTTGCTGTTTTTTTGTACAACATTGTTTACGGAGCTAAACTAACTATAACAATTCTACATGTAAAACTGCAGCATGAAACTTGCAATTTTAATTGGACCCAACACGAGAAACTTTTTGTTTTTAAAAAACATATTGAAGCATTTGTTTAAGGGAAAAACAAACAAAAGTTAGAATAAAGAAATACAAACACAACAAATGGTTTTATGTAAAGATGGAAAAATAGAAGTAGCAACAACAACATTCATTTGTATGTAACATGCATAAATATTGTTATTTTATGGCGACTTTAAATAAGCATGTAAGATAATACATATAAAATTGAAAATGTTCTTTTAAAGAAAGAGGAAAAACAATATATGAGGCAAAAATGTTAACCATTCCCATTTTCTGTGTACAGTGGAATTGTTTGTTAAAAAGGACGGCATATGAAAATACGTTTTTAATTGAAAGATGCGCAGAGGCGATATCGTAGCCAATGAGGTCCTACCAAAGTGATGAAAGCTTTCACCAATACCCCACGTGAAATACCGCTACCTACGCAAATTTTGGAAGTCCGAGAGGGATTATTAAATAAAAAAAACTTGATTTCAACATCATTTTAATACATTTCAGATTTGTTATACCCTATACCACTATGTGGATTGGGTATAATGACTTTGTGCTGCCGTTTGTAACTACCAAAAATATTTCACCTAGACCCATCTTTTGTTATACTTATCGGCTCAGAATCACTTTTTGAATCATTTTAGCGATGTCTGTCCGTCCGTCCGTCTGTGTGTCCATGTAAACCTTGTAATCAAACTACAGGTCGCAAATCTGAATATATTTTGATGAAATTTGGTACATAAGCTTTTATCCGCCACAGGAGAAACGCTATTGAAATTGGTGGAAATCGGCCCATATGGAGCTGCTTCCCGATCTTCACTTAAATCTATCAAAAAACAAAACAAGTAAGAAAATTATAGTCGGTCTAGCCCGACTATACGATACCCTATACCATGGTTAAGATACCCTATCTCTTCGGTCCAACTAATTGGATATAGCAAATAAGCATAAATCAAATTTGGGTGGCATTTTTATTAATATTTTTCGGTGCAGATATGAAAAAGTTCATATCGGATACTATATTTATATGGGGACTAGGTCGAAAAATGGACCGATCATGACCATATTTGGTAAAGCCACTTATACTTTGAAAAAATATAAACAAACCAAATTTGAGAAAAATCTGTGCAATATTTTTGTTTTTTAATAGATTTAAGTGAAGATTGGGAAGCAGCTCTGTATGGGGCCTTTGACTAAGAATTTTCCTATAGGAAGTATTTTTGAACTACTGATTAATAGATGTAATAAACACATAAAACCCAATTTGACTGAGATCTATATGATAATTTGGAACTTATGGCAATATATGTCGATTTCATAGGGGTCATTTGTATGGGGGCTAGGTCTGAACATGGACCGATTCTCACCGATTTCAATAGCGTTCATCCCATGGCCGATGGAAGCTTATATACCAAATTTCATCAAAATATATTCATATTTGCGACCTGCAGTTTGATTACAAGCTTTACATGGACACACAGACGGACGGACGGACGGACGGACGGACGGACATTGCTATTTCGATTCAAAAAGTGATTCTGAGTCGATCGGTATAATTAAAGATGGGTCTAGGACGAATATAGGGTATAAATATTGCACTGAATCTTCTCAAATTTTGTTTGTATATATTTTTGGAAAATACAAGAGACTTAACAAAACATAGTCAGGATCGGTCCATTTTTGGGCCTAGTTCCCATATAGATATAGCATCCGATATGATTTCTTTCATATCTGCAGCCAAAAAAATTAATAAAAAACCCACTCAAATTTGGTTTTTGCTTATTTTCTATGTCCAGTTAGTTGGGTCTATGAGATAGGGTCTCTACGCATGGTTTAGGGTACCATATGGTCTAGACCGAATATAATTTTCCTACTTGTTTTAATATATTCCGGATTTTTTTACTTTTATTTTATCACTATATTTTAAAAAACTTTAAAGGAATGCGTATGTCACAGTTTTCTAAGTTTGGTCAGGTCTATCGTGGCGGAGTAGCTTGTCTCTTCACGTTAACCGTGATTCATAGCTATACAATCTTCTCATTTTTTATAGCGAAAAAATTTATCAGTGTCAAATCGACCTTCGCAATATCATTCAAGTTTTTGAACTCTATTTTAACCACAATATAATATCAAGTTCGTATCACAGCGGGAAATTGGCAAAAAATTAGTTCTTCTCTAACCTCTGAAAATGAAATCAGAAGTAACCACTAACTAGCCCGGTGAGTGTACGGCAGTCCTATCTAGTAGGTAATGTATCTGCTTGAGTTCCTAGGAGACCACAGCATCCTGGTGATAGTAAATATTATTAATTCCTTTCCATATCTAATTTTACCGGAGAGTTTCAGACAATATCGCAAAGTTCTTTCGAACTGAGTTACACACACAAAATCCACTTTTCATCAGTGATAAATTTGGCTTTTCTCTCCTTTGATATCTTTTTATTCCCTATACCAGTATGTGGTTTGTTCTACCCTATATCACTATGTGGTTTGGGTCATTAGAATTTGTGCTGCTGTTTGTAACTACCAAAATATTTGACCTAGACCCATCTTTTATTATACCGATATAGCGATGTCCGTCCGTCCGTCTGTGTGTCCATGTAAACCTTGTAATCAAACTAGGAAGTCGCAAATATCAATATATTTTAATGAAATTTGGTATATACGCTTTTGTCGGCCATAGCATGAACACTATTGAAATTGGTGAAATTCGGTCTATGTTCAGATCTAGTCCCCATATAAATGACCCCTATGAAATCGACTTAAATAGCCATAAGATCCAAATTATCATAGAGATCTCGGTCAAATTGGGTTTGTGTGTGTTTATTATATCTATTTATCATTTGTCCAAAAATAGACGCCATATAGCAATTCTTTGTCATAGCCTTCGTATAAAGATGCTTCCCGATTTTCACTTGAATCTATCAAAAAACAAAAATATTTCATAAATTTTTCTCAAATTTGGTTTGCATATATTTCTTCAATTCGATTTCTCGCAAAAACCAATGCAATGATCTTCATGGATTTTATGCAGGGTCTTACTGATATTTTGGTGGGTGTGGCGCCTACCATACAAACTGAACTTTTAAAATCATATATAAGGAGTACTATGACAGTGAGAGCTTTGCAAATTTGTGTAAGATCATCTATTATTAATGTTGGTAGCTATGTAAAAAATAAGCGGGATTGGATAAGTTGGCGCGGCACCCTCCTATATTATTAAATACCATATATCTGGAGTGAGAGCCTTGGGACTTTGTGGGAGCCCATAAGTTATTCATGGGATTAGTGGGCATGGCACCTCCTACACAAAAAAGATATGAAGTAATATGAAAGCGAAAGTCTTCTTTTGACAAGTATATATTTCGTGGAAACGTTAAAAATCGCCAAAACTCAAATTCGCGAAAAACAAAAGTCTTCAAAATCAAAAATCGACAAAACAAAAACTCACAAAATTAAAAATCACCAAAATCAAAAATCGCTAAAATAAAAATTTGTCAAATTATAATCCATATTTAAGGCCAATAGTTAAGATTCCAGATTTAATTTAGAATATCCATGTTTTTTTCATAGGCAGCTATATGTAGCTTGCTCCAGAGTAGGAACTCCGAAAAATTTTATAATTTTTTTGTACCGAATGAAAAAGCAAAAAAATTTTGTATATCAGTAAGCATGGAAATAAAAAAATTATAAAATAAATAAAATAAAATGTTTTAATTACACAACACAATCTTGTTGTGTAAACCACATAGTGGTATAGGGTATAATTACAAGTATTACTTCTGTCATTCCCCGATCCATTCGCTATTTTTGTTATTCTTAGATGTCTTTCCTACTGTAATTTAGAATTGCAATATCCTTATGTGTACTGATGATTATTTTATTTCACAGTTATGTCATTTTATAGTTTCAATGATATGAATGGTCACATTATTATACAGAGTGAACATGATTTTATAGTTGAATATTGTAATGTGAACTTGATGGACCTGAAGCTTAAGAAATATAAACATATAATGTTTTGCAGAAGAGGAATAATTTCTGACGAGAATTGTATTAATGGAATAATTCTAAATTACAGTAGGAAAGACATCTAAGAATAACAAAAATAGCGACCTTGTAAACCTTGTAATTAAACTACAGGCCGCAAATATGAATATATTTTGATGGAATTTGGTGCATAAGCTTTTGTCGACCATTGGACATCGTTCGAACATTTCGGGATCTTGGTGTACTTATGGATCGAAGACTTGACTTCATTGGTCATATTGACATGATATATTCTTGGTAAGGATATTCATCAGTAATGTGGAATTTATATTACCAAATTCACACCAATTGAGTCTGTGCTGAAAGAGTTTTTTTTTTTATTCTGTCTACGTTGTTTATATTGGAGTTATGATGACTTCCAAAACATCAAACCACGTTGCAGTGATGCGGTTTTACTACCGTTTCAATAGAAAGCAAACAAGTGTGTTGTTTACTTTGTAATACAAGTACGTTCCATATTTTTTGCATTTAGAAACACCTTTTTGAAATCAGTTTCTTTGAAAATGGCGGTGTCAATAGTAAAAAAATACTATTTTAGAAATTATTTCCTTGCATTTCATCCCCCATTATGATATATGTACTTTATTTTTTAAATATGTCAACAAAGCACCAACAAAATTTGTGATGCCTAGTTTGCTTTTTGTATACACATCAATAATTTTATTATACATTTAGGGATGTATAACATTGTAAACGATTACACGGTTGCGTTCATGAATGCATGACTTTGTTCATTTACATTGTAAATGACTTTTTGGAACTCACCCATAGTACTAAACTAAGGCTTATTGCGATTCCAACTCTTGAGAGTAGGAGGCCAATGCTGGGTGTTACCTTTCTATCCAACCTTGCAAACGGTTACGTTGACTTGGAGTTTCTTTTATCAAATCAGACATTTTAAGCCGCTTCATTTGGACTATTTTGGGAGACAATATGCTCATTCTTATCCTTTCCGCGGAATTTGTAATGATTATAATATGTTACAGAATTTCCTTGATTTTAATTGTAACTTAATAAAAGTAAAGAGCGATATAAATAAATATTTTTTGTTGCTTTTATTTGGTTTTTTCTCTCACTTAAAACACTGTACAACAGCCACTCCAAGTCTGGTTGAAAGTACTACGCCAGAGTGATAAAAGTTCCACTGGATTTGGCGTTATCAGCCCATACTTTAATGTTTTTGTTACGCGCTTTTATGGTTTTTCTTATTCTGTTGTTTGTTGGCTTAGGGTTTTAAGTCTAACTTAATAACCAGTGATAATTTCGCATTTCATTCTGCAGCAAATATCCTTAGCGAGCCAAGTTGGACTAATTTTATCGAAACAAATTTTTAAAAAAAAACTCAATTTTATCCCTGTTTTTAATTAGTTTTTTGTATCACGTAACATATTCAGGGCATATGGTTATTATTTATGAGTAGAGTGGAAGAGATCTATGCGAGTTAGATCGTAGGAGTTACATATATTTTTAATAATAAATGAAAGAAAAATTTTTTCAATATTTTTTATTATATTTACTACGTTATATGGACATTTTTCAAGTAGTGATTTTGGGAAGAGGCGGGTTCCAGTTTGTTTCCTTTCTATATAAAACTAATAAATGTGAAGTTTGGGGACAATCGAATAAAGAAAAGTCGCGCCGGAAATTGATTGAAAATTTCAAGTGTGTTTATATGGGGAAAATGTGACGTTTTTTTTTTTCAGATTTTGTGACAATTTCATTCTACAGTTTTATAAAACGTCAAAATCAAATAAAAACTCGGCAAGAAATAGCAAATGCCCCATACCATTTTGTGCCAAACAAAACTATATCATGAAATTTGATGGCACTTTTTTCGCCTTTGAGAAATTTATAAAAGCCAAAATTTCTTTTGGTCTCTATACTCATAAGTCCTTAGTCCTTATATTGCGCATTGAAACCGAAAATGGGAAAAGTTTTTTTATAAAATTTTGAAAACTCCTTTTTCAAGTTATGAAAAATTTTCTTAAACAAAATTTAAAAAAAATGAATCTGGCACTTCAGGGTTTTATTAAATACATGTCATAGATTAACAATGTGAATTTTTATGTAATTCCCTATGCCAGAATTTTTTTGACAAGAATTTTATTTTTTCAGATTTCGAGAAAAATGGGATTTTTTTAAAATATTCTGTAAACGTACTTTTCTAAATACTTTGTATCAAGAATTAATTGGATATCCATTGGCTATATTAATAAAAATTATTTATTTAGGCCTTAGTTAAAATTTTATAAAGAACTAGCTGTTTTTACCCGGTCTTGCCCGGGATAAAGAGGCCTTCGTCTTGAAAAATGGTTCATTATGCTTACGACGCGCTGAGTACTTAGTCCCCAATTAACAAATTTCCCAATAAAATGAACTTTCTCCCCAAAAGTTTGTATGGGCAGTAAATTCATTTTTTATTTCAATTAAAATTTTTTGGATTTTTTAATTTAGAAGTTTTTTATAAGATGCTGAATTACATCATTCAATAAGTGATCATCATTGAGCAGAGACGTCAAATTCAAGTTTCAGAAATGAAAGACTAATGCGACGTTTAATATTGTGTGGCAAGGTTTCTTTAAGCAACGGTTTATAGTATATGTGTGGCCTCTTTTGATCAACAGGTAATTATTTCACATACGTAGGTAAAATTTATCATACGACATTTCACTAAGCTGTGTCCCGCGAGCGAGTCGCGTCCGCTTCCGCGCGTTTGACAGCCACACCCGTGCTGCCGCGCAGTTGTTGTCAACTTATTTTAATCGCCAAAATATATTTTTCAGATCGTTGCGATATTTTAGCTGAGCTGTATTCCGCGAGCGCGTCGCGCCCGCATCCGTCGCATTCGCGCGCCGCTTCCGCGCGTTTGGCAACTACACCTGTCCTGCCGCGCAGCTGTTGCCAACTTATTTTAATTGTCAAAATATATTTTTCAGATCATTCCGATATTCTACCTAAGCTGTATTCCCCGTGCGCGCAGCATCCGCGCAACGAAATTATGCTACTGAAACGAATACTCATTTTAATTGCATTTATTGTAGGACACATATTGAGAGCAGTACTAAAATAAAAATTTTACAAAATTCATTAAATACAAATATGTAAAAATTTAAGAATGAATTTTGGGGAGTAAGTTCATTTTTTATTTCGATAAAAAAAATGGGGAATTTGTTCATTTCTTTTGGGTACCTTTCTTTTAAGTTTGGGGAATTTGTTTACCGGGTAGTTATTTCCATGTAAACCAAATTTCAGAGAAATCCGTTGAAAAGTAAAAATTTTTATAGGGAAGAAATATACCACACAACAAAATATGAATTTTATATGAAAATTGGGCGTAAAAGCAGACGTGGTCGGTAAAAAATCATATGGCGATCTTCCCTGGAACATGTACTAAATTTCGGAGAAAGCCCTTGAAAAATAAAAGTTTGTATAGCAATCAAATAAAGAAACAAATAAAAAGAAAAAAATAAGTTTTATATACATAGAAGTTGGCGCAAAGTATGCATGGCCTGTAAGAAGCATATGTTGACCTTCCCTGTAGTATAGAGATCGTGTGACCAAATTGTAGACATCCCTTGAAAAATAAAAATTTCTATAATGAACAAATATACCAAAGAACAGAAAACTTATTATGTATAAAAAGTGGGCGTATAAGTAGGCGTGGCCGGCAATAATCATATGGCAACCTCTCTGGGGTAGCAAATTTCAGAGAAATCCGTTTAAAAAAAAATTGTGTAGCGAACAAATGTACCAAAAAACAGAATATGAATTGTATACAAAAAGTGGGCGTAACAGTATGCGTGACCGGTATGAAGAATATGTCGACCTTCCCTGGAGCAGAGAGATCATGTGTACCAAATTTCAGAGAAATCGGTTGAAAAATAAAAATAGCGAACAAATATACCAAAAAACAAAATGAATTGTATACAAAAAGTGGGCGCTAAAGTAGGCGCGGCCGGTACGAAGCATGTGTGTATCAAATTTCAGAGAATTCCGCTGAAAAATAAAAATTTGTGTAACAAACAAATATACAAAAAAACAGAAAACGAATTGTATACAAAAAGTGGGCGTAAAAGTAGGTGTGTCCACAAGAATCACACGGTGACCTGGCCGGGGGTACAAAGAGCGTGTGTACAAAATTTCAGAGAAATGCGTTGAAAAATAAAAATGTGTATAGCGAACAAATATACCAAAACACAGAAAAAAATTGTATACAAAAAGTGGGCGCAGAAGTAGGCGTGGCCGGTAAGCATCATATGGCGACCTTTCCTGGAGTACGGAGATCGTGTGTAGCAAAATTCAGAGAAATCCTTTGAAAAATAATTTGTATAGCGAACAAATACCAAAAACAGAAAATGAATTGTATATAAAAAGTGGGCGCAGAAGAAGGCGTGCTCAATAAAAAGTATATAAGGTCCTTAGCTGGTGTACAGGGATCATGTGTACTGAATTTCAGAGAAATCTGTTAACAAATAAAAATTTGTATAGTGAACAAATATGAATCAAACAGAAAATGAATTTTACATAAAAAGTGGGCTTAAAAGTAGGCGTGGCCAGTAAAAGGTACATGGCGACCTTTCCTGGGGCATAGAGATCGTGTGTGCAAAATTTCAGGAAAAGCCGTTGAAATAGCGGTCAAACAAACAAACAAACAGAAAATAAATTTTATATATATAGATGAAGAGAGGAATCGTCAATTATACTTCAGTTATATCTGAGGTAGTAAGCAAACACATACCAAGATTAGGAAAATATATAAGGGTTATAAGAAGGTGTCGTTAAGAATGCCAAACGCTTTGGAGCTTTTGCTATACTCGCCTAGTACATTCATGCCTACTTGCACAATATTATCAGCTGATGACACAGTTCTGTAGCTAATTTGTTTTCAATACACCAGGGTCCTCCAAAACTTGAAGTGCACACGGTCACCGCTTTAACGAGTCAAGACCTTTCGGTCAACATGGGCGGATACGTAAATTGCGGGGGATGTACATCCAAAAAAATATTTATTTAAAAATCCTGACCCAAAAAAGCAAAACGAAATGTGGATTCACAGTGAGGGGCTATCCATTCCCTGGTCTTCTTCTTAATCAAATTCCAAATTTTGAATTTTTATTAATTGTTTTTTTAACTTTATTAAACTAACACTGTCAAAGTTTATTTCCTTATGTAATATATTTGGAACGCAAGGTAGTTTGATACAAAAATCCCTGTACAATTCAGGCACATTTGTTTTTTTAATTTACTCATGTTGTAAGGACACTTATAGAAGCAAAGAAAATCGAAAAATACTCACTGAAACACGATACAAAATTTGATATTTTTTTCGAAGCAACAGATAACATTTTTCGCTTAATATGCTCCATATAAAGCAAAAAAATTTCTAAAAACTGTAATTGTACAAAAGTTAAATTGTTTTTATTTTTTGAAAGCAGAAAGTAGCAACACTGTGCAAATGTGCTTTAAATCATTTAGATAGATTAAATATTGCCGAGATAGGGCTCGTTAAATTTACACACTTTATCAATTTTGTATGTACAGTATGCAAAACACGTATTCATACACCCAAGAAAAAATGGAAAAACCATCATTTACTTAAAAACGAAAACAGAAACCTGAAACTTATACCATGCGTTTAGAAACCCTATCTCTTAGGCCCAACTAACTGGACATAGAAAATAAGCAAAAACCAAATTTGAGTGGGATTATTATTAATTTTTTTGGCTGCAGATATGAAAAAGTTCATATCGGATGCTATATATATATGGGGACTAGGTCCAAAAATGGACCGATCCTGATCATGTTTGGAAAAGTCTCTTGTATTTTGCAAAAATATATACAAACAAAATTTGAGAAGAATCAGTGCAATATTTTTGCTTTTTTAAATATTTAAGTGAAGATCGGGAAGCAGCACTATATGGGGCCAAAGGGATCATTTTTGGACTACTCATTAATGGATGTAATGAACGCATATAAACCCAATTTGAGTAAGATCTATATGACAATTTGGATCTTATGGCAATTTACGTCGATTTCATAGGGGTAATTTGTATGGGGGCTAGGTCTGAACATGGACCGATTCTCACCAATTTCAATAGCGTCCATCCCATGGTCGATAAAAGCTTATATACCAAATTTCATCAAAATATATTCATATTGGCGACCTGCAGTGTGATAACAAGCTTTACATGGACACACAGACGGACGGCCGGACGGACGGACATTGTTAAATCAACTCAAAAAATGATTCTGATTCGATCGGTATAATTAAAGATGGGTCTAGGTCAAATATTTTTGGTTGTTACAAACAGCAGCACAAAGTCATTATACCCAAACCACATAGTGGTATAGGGTATAAAAAAACAAAATTGCAAATTTGTGTTTACCTGGCTCATACATTCAGCGATAGGTGACGTATTATTATTATTATGTTTAATAAAATCCGTATTCGTACAGGTGGCAAAGATTAATATTCAATATGTATATAACGGTTGTTTTGAACGGTTTTCTTTTGAACATCTTCCTTCACGTTATGTTAGCATTTTAAAGGCACCTTAATTGAATTTCAGTTGTGTAATTTTAAAAATTTTGCGATGGGTCGAAAATCAACAGAATTATCAAATGATATAAGAAAAATTATACTTAATTTTTATATTGAAGGGAAATTGCTGCACGCAATCCAAAAATAATGAAGCGTAGCTCATCTACCATACAATATATAGTGTCGAAGTATAAAAGACGAGACAAACTAAAAAAGCTAAACGAAATTTAAACAGTGCGGAATTAACAAGAAGACATCAGTCATTCTTACGTCTTCAAATTCGAAGATATCCTCCTGTTAGCGGTGTGGCAATGGCTGCAAAGCTGGAGCAGTACTTTGAAATTCGCGTTACACCTCAGACTGTGAGAAATTTTCTCAAGAGCGTTGGTTTTAAAAATCGGTATGTTGTCTGAAAACCATTTTTCAGCAAAGTCAATAAGCAAAAGAAAATTTAATCTGCAAAAAAAAATATCAAAATAAAGGCATTGATTTCTGAAAAATGGTTCTTTTCTCGGATGAATGCTAATACAACATTAAAACATCTGATGGACATATAAAAATTTGGCGGGAGCAAAGCAAGAGTCTATCCAGGCATAACCTTCTCCCTACATTTAACCACGGTGGAGGATTGTTGATGGTCTGGGGAAGTTTTGCCGCGCCACGGGAAGGAAATCTTAATTTTATAAATGAAATAATTACTTCGAAGGATTATGTAAACATTTTAAAGAGTAACTTAAAGGACAGCGCAGAAAATTGCGATGTCCTTGGGATTTCATATTCCAACAGGACAATGATCCCAAGCACAGCGCTAGATATAGGAACATGGATATTATACAACTGTCCAAAATGCCTTAAAACTTCACTGCGAAGTCCAGGTATAAACCCTATTGAGAATTTATTGTCGATTTTGAAGACAAATTTTAAATATTATGATATTAGAAAAGTAAAGGATTTTAAAAACGCGTTATAGGCAGAATGGGCCAAAATATCACCAACGAAAACCAATAAAATAGTTGAATCGATGCCAAGGCGACTAATGTAAAAAAATAGATACCCAACAAAATATTAATAACTTACGCCCGTATTCATAATCAAATTCTAGCAGTTGGCTAACTTTTTTTCATACAAATTTTGAAATTGAATTTTGGCAACTGCTAGAATTTGATTATGAATACGGGCGATAGTTTTTAATACTTTATATTTTTTACTTTATTCACATTTGTTGTTCTATACGAAGTAAGGATTTTGTTAAACATAATAATAGCTAGCTGATTACAGCGCTCGAAATTCGAGTGCAATTTCTAGGCAACTTTATTTTTCAACTTATCCAATTCACAAATCAACACTTTTTTGGTTTATTATTATTGTGAATGAAGATAACAAATTCATTAACAAATTTAATAAAAGCACATAGCACATGTATAATTATACCCAATACCACTATGTGGTTTGGGTATACTGAAATTGTGCTGCTGTTTGTAACTACCAAAAATATTTGACCTAGACCCATCTTTAATTATACCGATCGAATCAGAATCACTATCTGATTCGATTTAACGATATCCGTCCGTCTGTGTGTCCATGTAAAGCCTGTAATCAAACTGCAGGTCGCAAATATGAATATGTTTTGATGAAATTTCGTATATAAGCTTCTATCGGCCATATGATGAACGCTATTGAAACTGGTGAGAATCGGTCCATGTTCAAACCTAGCCCCTATACAAATGACCCCTATGAAAACAACATATATTGCCATAAGATCCAAATTATCATATAAATCTTAGTCAAATTGGGTTTGTATGTGTTTATTACATCCATTAATCAGTAGTCCAAAAATGATCCCTATGGGATAACTTTTAGTCATAGGCCCCATATAGAGTTGCTTCCCGATCTTCACTTAAATCTATCAAAAAACAAAAATATTGCACTGATTCTTCCCAATTTTTGTTTGTATATATTTTTGCAAAATTCAAGAGACCTTACCAAACATGGTCAGGATCGGTCCATTTTTGGGCCTAGTCCCCATATAGATATAGCATCCGATATGAAATTGTTCATATCTGCAGCCAAAAAAAATTAATAAAAATCCCACTCAAATTTTGTTTATGCTTTTTTTTTATATGCTAACCGTTGGGCCTGAGAGATAGGGTCTCTAAACGCATGGTATAGGGTATCGTATAGTCGGTCTAGACCGACTATAATTTTCTTACTTGTTTTATGTATGTGTTAGTTATAATTTGCTCAAAATAACGGAAAAAATTTAAAAATCTCTAAATCTGATGAACATCTATAAAGAAATACCTTTCAAATAATATACGATTGGTTAAAATCGGCACAAAACGGTAGAACAAAATATCGGTAGCAAAAAATCGCCTAGCCTATTAATCTTATAGATAAGCCACCTAACGTTAAATAGTTATATGAGCTAATAAAAACAAATTTGCAGTTTTGTTTTCAGTTTTTTGTTTTAGTTTTTGAGTAAATAACGATTTTTTAATTATTTATTGGGTGTATGAATACGGGTTTTGCATACTGTATGCATCCCGTGTTTTTTGAATTTTTTGGTTCTCACAAATTCTCTTCTTGGCTTCACCATTCGAGTCAAGCAACTCCCGAAGGCCGTTACCTTAAGCTTTTCGCGGTGCATAACCACCTAGCGCAAGTAGTGCATCAACCAACGTACATTCCGTGCACTGGACAATTACAAAATGCTCTCGACCCTGATAAGTATGAATTGAAAATATTTGCACCTCTCGGCAATTCTGATCATTGCACCATTTCCGCATCCTTTTCATTCTCTGTGCTTTAAAGTGTTTCAGCACCACTTATGAAGCGCTTAGTTTTTGTTTATGAAAAAGCACGTTGGGCTGGGTTCAACCATTTCTTTAAGCATTTCAACTGGAAACTTTGATTCCTCGATAAAAATGTTGATGCTGCTGCGACAAATGCTGGAAAAAATAATTGTGCTTGGTATGCGATTATGCATTCCATCAAAGCACATTTCGGCTAAACCTAATCAAAAATCTTGGTCTTACCAGACTAGCAGATGTGCGGACAGATTCAGAGAGGAAGCATTCAGATTTTTGCGTGAAAATAAAAATTCCATCACTGAACTGCAACGCAAAGAGGCGAGAACTGAATGTGCCAAAACACTAAGGCACCAAAAGTTTCTTTACGATCAGCGTCTTCTGGCTAAGGTTCTCTCTGCTCCTCGGGCTAGTAAGAGCTTTTGGTCATTTATTAAAAGGGTAACGAATAATGCTAGTTTTGCTATCCCAACTCTTATATTGAATGACCAAATATTCATTGAGCCGGTTGATAAGGCTTACCTTTTAGCTGAACTTTTTGTGAGAAGCTCGTTTATACGGCCAGCACTGCCAGTATGCTAGCACTTTTGCTGAAACAGTGTTCTCGACGCTAGCTAGTCTATTGCCCAACCTTTTCAGCCTTTCGTAATGCGCGGGAGTCCTTTAGTCTTGCCAATCTCTAAAACGGTGAGGCTACTAACACTGAAAATTACCGTCCAATTGCAATCTGCTCTGCGCTCTCAAAGGTCATGGAGAGCATGATCAATTACGATCTTGTTAACTGCCAAGAAGCCAACTCACTTCTTAATGATCAGCTTCCGTAGGAATATTCTTGTTAGTTCTTCTTTCTAAGCGATAGAGTCAATCCATTTACAATTGCGGTGAAAGTAAAGTGGTTTCTCCATATATTTCCAAGGTTATTTTTAAGGCATGTATCATGATACATTGATATAAAAGCTTATTGCATTTGGGTTCGGTAATGACCTGTTAACAATCTCCGAGTGGGGTAAAGCGAATAGGGTTGGTTTTAATGCGCAGAAGACTCAATGATGTATTTTGACCCATAGGGCCATGGATTTAACAATGTCATCTGTATATATAGATGGTATAGGTATTGAGGAATTGGATAATCTTGATATTCTGGGTATGAGAATTCAATGTGATGGTCGTTGAAATGAGCACGTTTTTCAAGTGTCGAAGGAAGCATTGAAGTGTCCTGGTTTTCTGAACGGTGTAAAAATTACTTCACCCCTTCTGATCTCCTTAAAATCTATGCCACTTACATCCGACCGAAAATGTAATACAACTCCCATAAATGGGCAGGAGCTTCTAAGTCTATTTTGGAGTTACTGGAAAATGCACAAAAGAGGGCGTTGAGTCCTTGTTCTTCTGAGAATGGCGAACTCATTCCAAGTGCCCGAGTTTCAGTTTGCTGAACCCGCTTCTGTAGTAGATCACATCTGCTTGTAGTATACTATCCAGTTGATCGCACAACGCATTACAGAGAGAATTCGTTTATCAGTCGAACTAGCCGTATATGGAATAAACTCCCCGCACAAGTCTTTCCTGACAGTTGCAATCTTATAAAATTTATATAAAATATCCACAAATACTCTCCTCCCTCCCATAACATATTTTTCTGAAATCAACACATTGCACTGCATTTGTAGGGGGCATCCCCTGGGTGTTGGTTAACAAAAAAAAAATAAAAATAAATATCTATATGTATGAGGATTTCTGTGTAAATTATTACGAAAATTGAAAAACACAATGGCGCAAATAGTAATTTTTTACCATACTTTTATGGACTATAAGCGCAGCTACTCGAAGTTATTAATTAGGCAAAAAAAAACTATGTTTCAAAGTTTTTGGTTTAGTTCCAAAAAAGTAATAATAGGCACTATAAGTCTAACCATATAATTTAATTTGCGATGTTTAGATCACAAACGTTACTATTTCGATAAATAATCATGATGAGTCTTAGAACAATAATTTAGAAAACACAAAAAGTACGTGTGACAAAATAGAAAGAAAATTATCTAATAAAGAAATTAATTTATTATTTCGAAGAAGGAAACCCTATCTACTGAATAGCTACAATGTAAATTATAATTTATAAATCCTATACTTTTAGTAAATTAATTTAATGTCATGTCGAGCGGTTTATAGAATTTTAAAACCACACGTTCGAAAAACTTTTATTATATCTACATTTCGTTCTTTTTCACCAACAATTTATATTTCTCGATATTTTTTAAAATCTACAAAAGTGAGGTATGGCAAATAACACACATAAATATTCTCATATACTGGGACATGTCCTATAAGTTTAAGAACTTGAAAAAATATTTCTGTTTTATTGTTATAGTGTTTCGTTTCCGCATTATTGTTTTATTAACTTGTGTTATTGCAACTTGTGAAAATTACTGACACTACGACAAAATACTTTTTTATTTTCTTAGTTTTGTTTTATGAAGTCCTTTATATTTTTCTTGCACAAGTTAGATTTTATTTATAATAAGACCGGAAAGTACGAAAGATTTTGAAATAAAATTAAGTAATTTAAGAATGTTTTATTTTTTTATTTTTAGAAAACTTGGCTAAATTTGTGGATTTGATATAAAATACAAAAAAATATGTTTTTTGCGAACCAACCGATATTTCACTTTCTTCGAATGAAATTCAGAATACTTAATGATCCCATAACAAGTCGTAATACACCATCTTGTAGTTGTTGTTATAGTTTTTACTGAAGCTCTTTGGATGATAATAACTAACAAGATATTTATTTGTGTTATGAAATATTGCAAAAAAGACAGGAAATTTACTATTGTTCGTACAGAAAGTTTTATGTTATGAAAACTTTCACAAATGCTCTATTCTATTCTCTAAAGAGAAATGTTTTGAAAAAGTTTTGTGCAAGAAAATAAAATATAACAATTGTTTGCCTTTTAAAAAAATTATGTTTTTCAGTTGAGTTATTTCAAGTTTTCCATTGATAAGAATGAGGTCAGCAGTATCTACGTATGTACAGTGAACTGTTTTTTTTTTATTGGAAATAAAATAAAAATAACAAAAACACTTGTCCAAAAAAGTTGACACAACTTTTAGGAAGTTTGAATCGGTTATCAATGATCTTGGAAATGAAATGATGATTCGTAAAGTGTCAGTTAGGAAAACAGTTATAAAAATCGAATATTTCTTTCTTTTTTTTGAAAGATTTAAATTTGATTTTAAGATACAAATATAAAAGACTTATTTTATAACTTTCAAGGTTATTATTATTTTTTTCATTATCACACAAGATATCAGTGAATAGGTAGGATAAATTGTTGCACTTCGCACTAAAGTCACACCAGGATTCAGGTAGTTTAAATCCAAAACACCTGAAAGTTTCATTCCAAGCATATATTAGAGGATGAAACTCAAGTTCGAACATAAAGAATAAATTTAAAAATTGTTCTGGTCCACCTACGTCAAATGGTTCTATATACGAGCACATATACTAGACATATTAAAAAAATACAGAGATGAGTTAACCGAAGTTCATGGCAAATCTGAACCCACACTTAGAACTATCCAAAATTAGATAAACCTATTGCAGGCCTAAATGCACACATGATGAAGCTCATTGTGGAAATCGATAAAATGCACGATACAGTTTTGAATGGCTGATGAATGAGCTAACTGAGGCCAAGAGAATATCATATAATTCAGTGATTTAAATTTTGCATTACGAATTAAGTTAAAAAAAAGCTAATGGCAATATGGGTGCCTTCTCGAAATCAGTAGCGACCCTTATGAATTTCATCACCATTACCCAAATGCTGATAAAACGTGAACCCATAACTGCCCAGCCAAAATGGTCAAAGCAATGAACTTTAACAGATGAATTTGCCCCGAAGAAAAAAAAACAATGAAATCGGCTTCTAAGGTTGTGGCCACGATTTTTAGCGATCTGCATAGAATCATATACGTATATTGAGATCTTAAAAAAGAGTATTATTCATCATTTAGTGGCCAATTAAACAAAGAAGACAGGGCCTGTTCAATTTAGATAGATACAATAAACGAGCCGAGGTTCGAATTGTTACCACATAGTACCTTATTCTCCACATTTGGCTGCCAGCGATTTTCTCATGTTTCCAAATTTAAAGAAATGGCTTGGCGGAAAAAGTTTTGGGACGAATAAGTAGGTCATCTCCATAATGAAATTAATGAAATATGTCGACTTTGTTGAAAAAAAAAGATCAACTATATCCCTGCAACTCCTTCACGTACTTGATAGTTGGTTTTACAACAGTATATTTTTAGCTTAACTCTTTTATAAAGGGCTTTTTTTTTGCTTAGGTAGAACTTGGGTTAGGTGTCAAACGAACCGTCAACCCACTTTTTGATGTTTGTGATCAATATACCCTGCAAATCATCACGAAAAGATTCACGCTTAAACAACGCCAACAAATTGTTTAAATTTACTTTAAAAATCAGTCATAGATATACGATGTTTTATCGAAAAATTGTGTTCAACGATCATGCTAATTTTTGGCTTAACATATTTGTAGATAAACAAAACTGCCACATATGGAGTGTGTAGTTTAAACACTAGGGTGGCTCTTAATAAAAAAAATTGCGAGTAGCAAAAATTTTGGGTCATTGTGTTTATATCGCGTAAATATGAAAATATGATATTGGAACTAAATTATCTTTTCAAAAAGCTATACAATTTCAAAATCGAACAGAAACTCGAGAATAAACAAGAAATGCCCCAGACCGCTTTTGTGCCAAAAAATTCTGGGTCATGAAATGTGGTGAACATATTTTCAACTTTAACAAATTGACTAAAGCCATAATTTTTTTCTCTATAACTATAGTTATAGTTTTTTCTATATAACTATAGTTATAGTTATACCTGTAGTTACTCAGATGTGACGTGTTGTTCTATTAACACGTTGTTAACCTACTGCGAAATGAGATCAAAAATTGAAATTTTTTTCATAAAACTTTGAAAACTCCTTTTTTACGTTTTAAAAAATTTTCTGAAACAAAATTTAAAAAAATGGATCCGGCACTTCAAAAGATTAACTGTGAGAATTTCTAAGTAAACTCCTCTTCCAGAATTTTTTTTGCATAGAATTTCTTTTGCGGATATCGAGAAAAAATATTTTTTTTGTGAAATATTCAGTAAATGTACTCTTTCTAAATACTTTGTATCAAAACAAAAACAGTTTTCTACTTTTAAATATTATGTTTTATCTTAATAGCCTAGGGTTTCTGAAAAAAAATAATATGACCCTATTAACCTTTTCGGACTTGGGGTAGCAAATGACCCCAAGCTAATGAAAGAAACTTTATTCAAAAAAATCAAATATTTTGGTGGCATTTCGCAATATGCTGATAAAGTGATAATCAAACAATACTTCATATCTGAGTACTGATAGGTATAGAGACCAAAAAAAATTATGGCTTTAATCAATTTGTAAAAGTTGAAAAAATGCTCATCACTTTTTATGACCTAATTTTTTTTTTTTTTTTTTTGAACAAAAGTGGTGTGGGGCATTTGTTATTTCTTTTCGAAATTTTATTCGATTTTGCAGTTATATAGCTTGAAAAGACAATTTAGTACTGATATCGCGTCATGTAATAGCTTGTCGAAAAAGTTAAACTGTAGAACGAAATTTTCATAAAATCTGAAAAAACGTCATATTCTCATCATATAAACACACTTGAAATTTTCAGTCGCGTTGAGGCACCTCAAAATTTTTTTTTATTGACCCAAAACTTTGTACTTGTCAGGTTTTTTGCTATTCGCATATCTCTAGGTGGTACGACTTTAAATTCGAACACTTTTTTCCCTTCCATACAATGAAGGGCCACCCTAATAAACACACTCCATTGCATCGGCAAAGATGTACCGTTTGTTGCGGTTTACATGTTGGAGGCATCATCGTTACAGTCAATGGAGATCATTACTGCAACATGATCAATAATTTTTTGCGGGCGAAAAGTGGTTTCAACAGGACGGCGCTATGTGCCATATGGTGACCGCAACTATCGACTTCTCGACAACAGGATTTGACGATAAGTTGATTTAGACAAACGGACCTGTCAGTTGGCCTCCAAGATCGTGCAATTTGTGTGCGAAGCCACTGGTTTATGCTGGTCATCTGGCAAAAATTGACGCTTTGGAGCACAACAGTTTTCGTGTTATTCGTGGCAAAAGGCCCACAATGTTTCAAAAGATGGCCTAAAATTAGACTTCGGAACGCACTTCAGCATCATTTTCAATGGTTAGTACCATGTATTGATTTTTCTAAGAAAAAAAAATTTTTTAATATCTTGTTTTGTGTTATTTTTAACAATTTCAATTCTATCAGGCTTAAAAAACACATTTTATTAAATCTCTTTTGCACCTAAGATTAGCGGAAGATATCACACTTATATGAGTGAATGCATAGTTAGGTACAAATATGTAAACTTAGTGATAGTCTGAACAAAATCTAAGTCCGTAAAACAGTATATTCATCCTCAAAGCCCTCAAACTAGGCATTTGTTTCAGAGATATTTTTTCGTACATTTAAAGCGTCAAAAATTTATTGATCCGCCCGTATATATTACTCCTTAGGGACCTCTAAAAAATTTGGTCATTTAGACCCCAGCACTTTAATTTCGAACAAAGATTTTTCATCAGTCTTACTTTAGTACTGTGTTACACTAATATGCAGAATGACATATAGAGGCTTAAAATTTTCCCCAAACAAAATATTAACGTAATAGAAAAATTAGCACAGAGCAGCATTTAAACTATTTTATACAGTCTCAGGCACAAAAAATAATGGCCTCGTAAAAAAAAATTTTTGGTAAAAAAATCAGCCAACTGAGTTCACAAAATTTAACATTTAGAATTATATTCTCATTTAATACAAATGAATTAATTTCAACAAAAATAAAGTTAAGAAGGTTATTATCGATTTATAATATACCTTGCAGGATCATTTTTGGTCATAGTGAACATATTAAGCTGATTCCAAATGTTCATTTATATGCATCAAAAAAAGATATATAGCACAAATTTTTTCAACTTTTGCTATAAATTTTTTTTTGAAATAAGCAAGTGACATATGGTCATCTTAAGTCCATTCTATGATCAAATCCCCATATAACAATAAAATCAAATAGGAATACTTAATAATAGTAGCACTAAAATTTGGTTTATGTACTTAGTTATACCTCAGCAAAGTTGGATTAAAAACCCAGTTATACGTGGAAAAATGTATTTTTATTCTAAATCTTTGAAGGTATTTTTATAAAATTTATTTTCGGTCTGAAAAGTTTTGTTTCACCGGAAAATTGTTTTTTATTAAAACATTTGAAATCCAAATAATCATTATGATCTCAGTCAAGTTGGGTTTGTATGTGTTTATTATATCCATTAATCAGTAGCCCAAAAATAATCCGGATAGGACTATTCTTAGTCATAGGCCCCATATAGAGCTGCTTACCGATCTTCACTTAAATCTGTCAAAAAACAAAAAATATTGCACGGATTTTTTTCAAATTTGGTTGGTATATATTTTTTCAAAGTATAAGTGACTTTACCGAATATGGTCAGGTTCGGTCCATTTTTGGAACTACTCCCCATATAAGTATAGTACCCGACATGAATTTTTTCATATCTGCAGACAAAAAAATTAATAACAATGCCACTCAAATTTGATTTATGCTTATTTTCTATATCCAATTAGTTGGACCAAAGAGATAGGGTCTCTTAATATAGTATAGGGTATCCTGTAGTCGGTATAGACTGACTGTAATTTTCTTACTTGTTTTTGTTATTGTATTTTTTTTACAATTAAATCTTACTTATCTCAAGCAATGTCCGAGAAACGATAGAAAAATATATTTTAGCTTTATGCTGGGATGAGGGTGATTGCAAAATCGGTTAATCAAAATAGTTCAACTCTATCACCTATGAAAATAAGAATCCTACTTGCCAAAACTTATCTGATGCCTGTTTTACTGTATGGTTGTGAGCTATTTGCGAAATGTGATACAATTAGTAAAAGGAAATTGAACGTTGCATTTATCAACATAATCAGATATGTGTATGGACTTAATAGACGTTCTAGTGTATTTTTGTTTTCATCGCAGCTATATGGCGTTTCTTGAGATAATCTTTTAAATATAAATATAAACCGGATCATATGTACGACAAACTTTATATTTTAGATATAAGCAGGGGAAAAAGAATTAGATCAATTAGATATAAAAGTTTAATATTGGAGTGGCATTTCTATATATTCGCAGTATCTCTCTGGAATTCTATACCCCATAGCTCTCAACTTTTAAATAACGCACGAAAATTTAAAGAAAATATTTTTAAAGTGTTTTCGGCATAACAATTTAAAACATTAAATATTATTTGATATTATGATATATTTGATTAAATTAAATTTCAAATATTTCAACTTTATTCTTTAATATTAATCTTATTGTTCTTTGCATTTTATATAAAGAAAGTTTGTAATTAGTTATTAATTTATTAACGATTTTATAATTTTATATACTGCAAAATAAAACTTGTGTATGGAGCAGTTCCAATAAATAAATAAATAAATAAAATAAATATCAGTATAGCAAAAAGTGGGGTTTAGAACTAACAGTTGTCAGTAACAGCGAATTATAACAATTTTGAAATTACTGAAATAACTCAACCTTAACCTCTCTTTTTACAGAGGTTAATGTTGATTAATATTTTTTATAGAGTTTAAGGTTCATTTTGGTCTGCTTAAGTTAATGGGCTTGCGCTACATATTGAATCAGATAAATATTCATAATTCCAAAGTTATATTTTAAACTGATAATTATAATAATATAATACTATTTATAAACACAGATATGTAAAGCCACTAAATTTTGTTCAACCTTTTAAATAAATACAGTCAAATAATATATTCATATAAAGACATCTATAACCATGCCATAGATACTTAAACTTGCTAATGAAGTCGTTAACGCACATACCCACACGTACAGATCTAATGCTGTCAAATATAATAATAAACACATTGATTGATTTATTATTTAGTTAATTGATAAAGTAAACAATGCGTGAAGAATACAAACACAATTCTCAGTGTAACAAAACACTTCTTCTGTTAATATTATGTCAAGGATAATTAGGATATAACCAATAACACACAAATCACGAATGATGTTAATGAAATTACAACAACACCTAAAAAAAATACCAGCTATGAAGCCATTCAAGTGAGTATAAACAGTGTTCAGTCACAAAAATTTGCCTAATGCGTCATTAATTATACACCAACCGCAACACTTAGCAAATATGTATTAGTCTTTTAGAAGAATTTTCCATTTAATCAAATAACACATCAAGTAAATATAATGGAAGAAATTGGAAAATATGAGCTAAAAAAGAACACACAGATTATGCAGATATGTACGCTTGTAGAATTTATGTTCGCTTTTGTATGTTTAAACGTAATTATAACAATACTAATTTGGATAAGAAAAAGTCAGCAAATTCTCACTCTAATAGCTATTTTTCAGGTTAATCATGCACAAATATTGGTTTGTAGAATATTTATTCAGATATTGGAATAGTAGTTTTGATAAGTTGTTTGCAACGCTGTTTGGTAAATGCAAATTATACATATGTACGAGAAATTATACAAGCATTAATAAATAGTAAACTAATATTTGACAAATATGTAGCGAGATCAAAAACATCTTAAAAGATGATTTTCCTCTTAACTTTATATTTGAATTATATATTTTTTTGTTATCAAGTTATCTTTAAAAATATATCAGTTATTATTTACGCCTAACGATAACCGTATTGATTTGTTGTTAGTTTGACTAAAATGAGTGACGAAATAAAAGTACGTGCTAAATTTAATAAATATTTAGAAAAAAACATGGTCCTTTAAGAGCTTGATCATGGTTAATAATTTCTTTCATTATTACTTGTTTACGTGAGCGTTTGAGAGGTCCCACTGTATCTAACTGATGTCAGCCTGGAATGGATGTTGACATACAGAGTGCGCTATAATTATTTATGTATCGTTTTTGTATGACATTTGCATATCAATTTGTTTTAAAATTTTTTTTTATTTTACTATTGCATGGTTTTCATTTTTTAATCGATAAAAATCTAAGTATTTCGATGTTTCGTAAAAATTTAATTTTTATATAAAGGGTGATTTTTAAGAGCCATAGGAAAGTTTAAAAAAAAAAACACATAAAATTCAGAAAATGCACGAAATCTTTATTTGAATCGATAGTACGGTCCATATAATTTAATGTTTGAAGATTATTTCATGCAAACGTTGACCGTGACTGCGCCTCAAATGGTCCATACGCTTAGTTCAATTTTGGCATACTCTTTCCAACATTTTGGCCGGTATCTCACGAATAAATGCTTCAATGTTGTGTTCCAATGCGTCAATTGAAGCGGGATTGTCTGCATAGACATGAGATTTAACATAGCCCCACAAAAAATAGTCTTAAGGCGTTAAATCGCACAATCTAGGCGGTCAATTGACCGGTCCCGAACGTGAAATAAAATGTTCACCGAACTCGCCTCTCAATAAGTCCATTGTTACGCGTGCCGTGTGGCATGTGGCACCGTCTTGTTGAATCCACATGTCATGCAAGTCAAGCTCTTGCAAAAAAAAGTTGTATATCATCTCTCTCGTTGTTGAGCAACAGAGGCCCAATTGCTGCGAACGGCGACGAATCGATAATTGATGGTCATCATTACCACTGACCGATACAGCTGCGATATTTTCTTCAGTTCGCAATCTACGTAAGCGTATTGTGGTTTAATGTCCAACAATGTAGATTTGGTGCGAAATTTAGTCACAATAGCCCGAATAGCCGCTTCAGTGGGTCGATTAAACTGACCATAAAATGGAAGAAGCGCGCGATGAACTTTCTTAACAGAACACGCTTTTTGATAATAAAATTCAATAACTTGCAAGCGTTGTTCGTTTGTAAGACGATTCATGGTTAAATTATAGACCAAACTGAAGATGTTTAAACCAGTGTTGCCAAAAAGATAATAGCTAAAAAATCACCTTTTAAAAGTTTAAATTCACCGCCATCTTGGGAGAAAAATAAGGGAGAGGAAATTTTGTTTAAAAACCAGTATTTGTGTGTTTTATTTTTATATCTTTTGATAGCCATGGCTTGATTTTTGGTTCCACAATTCTTGGAAAACCAACCCCATTTCTGCTTGTGAAATATTTATAACTCATTGAAATGTTGTCGAACCTCATATCCACTCTAAAGTTTAAGGTACTCATTCTGCCCATACTTAGCAAAATGTATAACATTTGCTTACTCAGACTCTTCTTCATTCAATGTGTATAGACGAAGCAAAATAAATATGATTCGATTAGGAACACTAAAATTCTCCTCATAAGGTTGTGCATTTGCTCTGTTGCTAGCATGGTAAATATGCATATTAGGGTGAGAGCGGTTTGTATGAAAAAATTTTTTTGTCTCATTTTGATCTGTCCCGATTATTGTGACACTTGATGCGCACTGAGTTCAAATTCCATATGTGAATTTATTTGTAAAAATTATTAAAAAAGATTGTTATTCTTGAAAATTTTGATATTAATAATTGCGTTTCAATTAAATTAATTAACAAACCCTAATCTAGAGTAAATTGGCTTTCTACGAAAATAAAAAATCTATTATCCGTTGAAAAACAGCCTAGTTATATGAAGTACCTCAGGCAATAAATGCGCCGCAGACCACTTTATTAAGATAATAGAGCTCACATTTTTAAAGACATTGAAATAATTTATAACAACAATATTTTTATATTCTCCTGATCCCCAAATGATTCCATGTAAAGTATTTTGCATATCGTCTATTGTTATTTCGTTTTAAATTATTGTTATTTCGTTCTAAATTAGCACTATTTTAAAATCTCCAATTTTACTTATTCAAAAATTTTGTTCAACAAATTTTCCGGAATTAACAATTAGACTCTAATGTCTCATTAACAAAATGTGTCTGATTAAAAACGTCAAATACTGTAGGCAGCATGTACTTAATTTGGCGAGGGCAGAGTTTTTATTTCAACGGATTTGAAGAAAAATGTGATTTTTCTTACTTTTTCTACTGTTAGGTTACATCTTTTTGGTGTTTTCATATTTCAAATATAATATGTCAAAATCGTATACTACTTGTTATAAGTTCTCAATCCTGTAAATTAAGGTTAAATTTAAACAATACAAAATGTCCCCCTTTAAGGCCAAAAGTCAAATTTAAGGATATTAAAATTTTTTTTAAACAAAATATTTAAATAATAATATATTTAAGGAAGGATTTCGATTAAACTTGTTGATAATTCCAAAAAATAATATTCTGGATTTATTTTCTGAAATTAACCCGTGGGATACTCTTGATGTCAAATTGACTCTATATGAAAATCTATAGTTATTTTTTTCATCAGGATTTTTTTAAATAAAACAAATTTAATGTATTCATATATAATTTTTGAAAATAAGTCCAGAATATTATTTTTTGGAATTAATTAAATAGTCATCCAAAACTTGGCTCATAATCTTGCTGTGACTACAGATTAATTTTGGGATAGACACTCAGAGTCACGCATAGTCACGCACAGTCATGGAGAGATTAAAACATCATTCGATCGGTCTGAAACTTTGTCCATACACTTGCTGTGAAAAAAGATTAACTTTGACATAGTCACGCACATTCACGCATAGTCATTTCCCCTCATTCGATCGATCTGAAACTTTGTCCATGGAGAGATTAAAAACTCATATGCATAAGGAAAGGAAAAGTTTTAATAAAAACTTTGTTTTTATGGCTTAGATTATTATATTAAATAAATTTTAAGTTTAAAGTACACATGTGATGGTTTACACAATGGCAAAATGCCTTTCACAATTTCTATCACCAGTTCTGCATAGATGTTGTTCCGCTGAGCTTCCTCAAGGCTATTAAATCTCCCAATAACAAACTTTACGTTGGACTTTGTGATGTTTTCCAATTTTACTCAATAAATTTTTTTGCATATTTAAAAAAAAATAAATAAATAAAAATTCAAACATTGTCGTTGTTATAAATTTTTTTACTTGATTTTTTATTTCTTATTTTTAATCTAGTTAATATAGCTTCTGTCTGTTGTCGATTTTTTTTATTTGTCAAATTTGGAAAGGAAAGATATTGTTCATTAGTGGAAAATTTTCAAAGAGTGAACACCGAGTGAATAATTAGTGGAAAATAAATAATTTTACTCAGCGAATATTATCAAAAGAAAAATTAATTGTTTTGGTGTAAATTTTTTTCTTTATGATAAATATTCATAAATTGTATGAAACTAATAATAAGAAAGAGGAAGGCCAAGGATTACTTGTGTGTATCCTATATATTCTTTTTGCGTAGCCAAAAGGCTTACACAAAAATAAAATCATTTCCGACTTCTAAAATTTGGTGATTTCAAGATAACAAGAATATATCACTAAAGTTAATTTTCCACAACACAAATATCAAAATTAACAAGGACATTACAAGATATTCTATTTGCATGGTAAAATATTCGTAAGAATTCACGCAATTCTGAAAATAAAATTACAAGGGACTATTGAGTCTTAACGGGAAATCGATATATAAATTTAAATTTTATAACTTTTTTATTTTTATTTTTTTTTTTTTTGCTTAAAATTCAATTATTTTTGCTTTTATTTATTTAAATCTAAAATCTAATTCTTTTAATTTAATTATCTAAATAATCTAATTAATAGTTTACATTTTATTTATTTCAATACATAACTTCAAATTAATTCATAATTATATTTTAAATTTTATTATTTCACATACACAAAATTTGAAATTTGATATTTAATTTAAAGTTTAACGAGAACAACATCCTCTACGTCTACCGGCGCACTGTGGTCAATGTTTTGAGATAGCGGCCAAAACTCCTTTTGGTTTTTGTTCTCCGATTTTAAAGTTATTAGACTCATATGAAAGTAGACGGTAGTAAACCTCGGGAGCCAAAAAATTAGAACTCCATTTCAACTATTTCACTGAGAACAGGGTGGTCCAAAATGGGCTTTTTCAGAATTTAGTAAATTTATGATATTTTTAGTTAATTTATAAAGTTTAAATGATCATAACTTTTTTGTTTTTCAAGATTTTTGGACGAAATAAATTTTGTGTCGTAACTTAACTTATTTCCTATTACTGGTAAAAAAAAATTGAAGCTCTGCTGTTTTCAGAACAATTTAAATTTTTTAAAAAAGGTCAAATTTCTCGGAAATTTCCTACTTCATAGAGCACAACTCCTGTGAGTCAAGCTGAGTCAAAACACAAATTTACTATTTTGTAGTCCTAACTCTCCCCTATATTCCTATATATACATGTCCATGCAGCGGGTCTGCACTTTTTGAGCTCCAGCAATTTTTCTGACCCAAGGTAAGATATTCGGTACAAATGCACGTCATATTTTTTGAGAAGTTATTTGTATGTGAAAGTGGCTATTATGCATATATTTTGATGAAATTTTGTACAAGAGTTCTTATTGACCCAAAAAATTATTCTGTTGAAATTAGGAGAAGTTGGTCCATATTTGGACCTAGTCCACATAGAAGGGTGTATCAAAATTTTGACAAAAATGACAATAGAACTCTCAAATTATGTGGTATCTGGCAATTCATTTGGAAAAGGTAAAAAAGATTTTATTGCCATCTAATATTACACAACTTAAATACGTGAAAATTGCAAATAAATTTAAAACCAATGGAAATAACTGGTAAAACCAAGTACCTTTTATATTATTGCCAGTACCTGTTAACTCTCAAATTATGTGGTATCTAGCAATTCATTTGGAAAAGGTAAAAAAGATTTTATTGCCATCTAATATTACACAACTTAAATACGTGAAAATTGCAAATAAACTTAAAACCAATGGAAATAACTGGTAAAACCAACTACCTGTTATATTATGTTTCAAAGAGGTAAAAAAGATCATGTTGAAACTTCGAGCAATATTATATTAATCCATGCATTCATTTTTTTTCACCATTATTGTTTAAACAATGGCTAAATTCAGTTATAGTGTTCTATCTGATATATATTTTGAACGGAAAGATGAAAACGACATTATTTTACATATAATGAATAATCCATTCTTCAAAATATGCGACAAACAAGAAATTAAAATTCATAACTTAAAAATAAAAAACTTTTTAAATACTTTAAGAAAACTGTACAATCAATGTTCCAGAAACAAGAAATTGTTTTACAAACGCAACCAAAAATGGCTAAGAAATAAACTTATTTTTAAAAAGCCATCAGTAACTACCACGGAAACTGGAAAAGATGGTCGATCAGCAAAGCCAATTGATAATTGTAGTGAAAGATCACGAAGACGCAAGCTTAAACATATCAATGAAGAAGTTTCTTGTAGCATCATAAAGGATTCATTTCTGCATCAAATTCAACCATCGAAAACTAAAAAGGGTAAAATTGCTATCATTGAAAAAATAGTGGAAGCAAGCCCCAGACGCACAAAAAGGATTTTAGAAAGTATGCCGACACCAACTGAAGAAAATAAATTTACTCCAGAAGAAGCATTTGCACTATTTTTGGATTTGAAAATGACTAAAAACCAATATACAGAATTGCGGAAGCGAACCAATGAAAAAAATTGTGGAATTTTTCCATCATATCGAGATATAGTTTCTGCCAAAAAAGATTGCTTACCTTCACCAACTGCTATTAGTGTAACTTCAAGTTCAGCAGAAATAAAATTGCAGGATCTTCTTAAACACACTGCAGAACGATTATTAAAGACATTTGATGCTGACTATTTAAAGAAGTTTAAAAATTGCAGCAAGACTTTAATTTCTAAATGGGGATGTGATGGGTCCTCTTGCCAGAAACAATACAAACAATGTAATGCGGAAAATTCATCAGATGCCAATTTATTCATGATTTCTTTCGTTCCATTACGTTTAACAAAAACTTATATTGGTTCAGAGCCGTCAACTAGTAGAGCTGCAGAGATAGATGTATGGAAGAATGAAATTCCCTCGTCAACAAAATTTTGTAGACCAATAAAGTTTGCTTACAAAAAGGAGACTCAAGATGTCATAGATGAAGAAGTTCGAAAAATAAATGATCAAATTAAAGAACTTCAACCAGTAACATTTAAATTTGATGACCAAGACATTGAAGTAAATTTTAAAATGTGTCTCACAATGATTGATGGAAAAGTTGCACAAGCTTTAACCAAAACAAAGTCATCGTCAAGCTGCACCATATGCCAAAAAACATCAAGTCAATTGAGCCAACCACCAACACAAGACGATAGTTTTAATGAAGCATATGAATTTGGAATGTCACCTCTTCATGCTAGAATTCGTTTTATGGAGCATATTCTTAAATTGGGATACGATTTGGAATTTGGCCCGTTAGGCGAAACAATGAGAAACAACAAAGAAAATTTGGAAAAAAGAAAGCAAAAAAAAAAGATATTCAAGAAAAATACCGTAAGATAGGCCTTATAATTGACCAGCCAAAGCAAGGAGAAGGAAATTCTAATGATGGAAACACAGCAAGGAGATTTTTTTCCGATCCAGAAACTGCAGCTTCTATAACTGGAGTAGATTATGATTTAATACGACGATTCCAAATCATATTACAAGTTATAGCATGTAGCAAAAAGATAGATGCAAAAAAATTTGGTCAGTATGCTAATGAGACAGCAACCCTTTATAACCAAAAATATTCTTGGAGACATATGCCAACCACAGTTCATTGGGGAACAAATAGTTCAGCACAATATGCTTCTAATTGGAGATCTCTCAGAAGAAGCCCAAGAAAAAAGGAACAAAGACTACAGATTCTTTCGCGAGCACAATACAAAAAAAATTTCCAGATATTGTACTAATGAAGATCTTATTAATATTTTGTTGTGCACACCAGACCCATATATGTCCAGTATTCGACAAAAATGGAAATCAACCTCATTAGAGTTAGATGAAGAAGCTAAACAACTACTGCAAAATGAAAATCAAAGCTATTTGGAAGAAATTTTTACTAATATTATTTAATTAATACTAGTTTAAAGATTATAATTTGTTTCTAATCTTAGTATAAATTTTTATTAATACATTTAAATAAAATATATGTGCACTTTAAATCAATAGTAAAAGTTTACTTAAAATTTTATCGATGTTGTGTTCTGTATATAATATATCCAAATTGTATTGATATTGTTGGGAATTTCAGTGTTATTTTTCAGTTTAATCCTCACAAGAATTAGCTTTCTTCCAAAAAAACCAACCTTTGGCCCCTGTGAATATTGAGACTAAATAAATGTCAGGGGCCAAATGTTGGCACTTTCTGACCAAAATTAAGTTTAGGAATAATAAATAAGTATTGGTTGTAAAATACGATTGAAGAAAATACGAAATTATAAAAAAATACCTATTTAAAATGTCAAAATATTCAACTTTTACATGGAAACTCAACAAAAAATTAAAATGCATTTTTACCTCCAAATTACTTACGTTCCTATCAGTCGATTTTTACGTTTGAGCACGGCAATTGAAGCTTAAAGTCCCTCCTATTGAACAAAACAAATTGCGTAAAAAAATACGAATCCGGTCAAAAGTTATAGAGTTTTGACCGCTATCTCGCGAAATTGACCACTGTGCGGCGCCTGCAGATAACTTTGGATAAAATGTAAGTTATATTAAATTTGTATATTGTTAATTTTCAAATTTTTATTACACAAAAAAAGAAAAAAAAAGGGGAAAAACACATACATATATAAATTCCCTCCCAATAAAATATCTGAAATTTTTTTTATTAAATTGAGAGGATTTTAAAACGTAAAATTTATCATAATAAAATAGACATTTAAAATAAATTTTGACATTATAAACGTCAAACATTATTTTTTCAAATTTAAATTTATAATTACTTTGAGCTTTTCTTTTCTTATCAAATGAATTAAATATTTGAATATAATGTGTTAAATTAAAAAGGTGACCATTCTCATTGTTAAAATTATATATTTTTTTTTATCTTCAAATAATTTGATAATAATTTTTTTTATGACAATTAATTTTATAATTCACATTCATTACTATAAATTAAATTTAGATTTTTTTTTATTTTATTAATTTGTGAAGTGAAGATTTTCAATATGAAACTATAAATATTTGTGTAATTGTTACGAAAGGTGAAGTCAATATAGGGATGTAAGTATAAATTTCATTTTCGATATGGGCTGACTACCGAATGATCTACAGTCAGCAAGGTGGATGGGTGGGTATATGAGTGAGTAGGAATTACAACTAGCTATTGCATTTGCATCAACAATTTTTTTTGTATGTTTCTTTTATGACATCATTTTGGTATTTTTATTTGATTTGATAATCTGCTACCTAAATTAAGTTTTCATGTAACGTATAAATATTCCCGATGGGGCAAGAACACACTCCCAGCCCTGAGCACGGCCGGTTCCTATAGGTAGCCCTGCCCCAAAACGAATTATACTAGTTCGCCTTTTCTTTTTAGAAAATTCGTTACAACTTATTATATAGTTTCAAATATTTAGTGTCCACATTTTTTATACATTGTATATTGTTAGCAAATTTTCTTCCACGCAATGCAAATTTTAGCCACACCTTTAGCACCTTTCTTAAACATTTTTACAAGCAAAATCTATTTCAAATTTTAAAGCGAATGATAAACCAAAAAGCTAAACGATCTTATTAATATTACACTATGCCGGTTTTCGAATAACTTGCTATTTTTTTTTTTAATTTTTTCAATTTTCTGAAGAAAATTGGTTTCTGGGTTTGGTGGGGCACTTCCCTTAGCTCCATTAAATTGGTTTTGGCACATGAGGACGATCGTTAGTTGTTTAAACATCTAGTTATATGAAGAAAAAGTATACAAAACTTCGTTTTTGTTAGCAGTTCTAGTAAAAAAGTAGTTGCGTTTGGTGCGCAAACTTTTTGGAATTTAGCAAAAAAAAAAAATAAATAAATAGGTCTCTAAAGTTTTTATGCTCTATTCGACTGGAATATGTAATTTTTTCCTATTTGCAAAAATTTTTAAAAGTTGCATTCCTATTAACTACTACTAGCAGAACCCAGCACTCGAAATTCGAATGCAAATTCTAGGAAATTTTATTTTTTCATTCAAGTTTTCTTTGAATATTTTTTTAACCTATATATCCCACTTGCACCTCTAAAGTGGGTCAACTCAAAATTTACAAATTTTCGGTAGAGGCAAAAAACGGTTTTTTTTAATATGTACTATAAAATTTTAAAACAGTTATTTCGTTGTAAATAATTGCAAATTATAAGTATACAACAGTAGTTGTTTTTGTGATTTTTTCAGTGATCATCAAAAATAACAAGTTTTTTGGGTGGATCTCCAAATACGTCTTTTTAGTGGATTCTAAAGAAGCTACTCTTATAACACAAAGAGGGTTACCACTGAATTTTTTTTGCAAAAGACTAGAAAAATCGATGTAAGATTTTTACAGTGGATAGATATGACCACTGTGTATCGTTTTCTTGTAAAAAGTGAAAATTGAAAAATTTTGAGTTGACTCACTTTAGAGATACAGGTGCGATATGTGTATAGAAAATTGTGAATATTTAAATAAAATTCATTAAATTGTGAATTGTTAAATAAAATTCTTTAAATTTGATTACAAGTATTTTAAGAACATAGAGAGTGAAATATGGAATTTTTAATAACTCATTTTATAAAAGCCTAAAGGTATGCTAACAAATTTTAAGCAAATCACAATTCAACACAGGGCGATTAAAATGCACTCTTTTTTGAAACCGCCAATAACCAATGTACAGGCGATGAATTGTGAATTAGCTAGAATTGATTAGAAAACCTTTAGGCTCTTATAAAATTATTTATTATAAATATTTTATTTTATTTTATTTTATTTTATTTAAAATAATATATTTTTAACACATATTATACATAAATTTTATCATTCTGCACTTCTCCTCCATATGAACTATAAATGTACCAAATTTCACACTCATGCGTTCGCGCACTTTGCTTAAAAACTGGTAGAAAGGTTTACCTTCACGTATTAATATATACATTAAATTGTTATTTGCCCATTTTTGCTAATTTTCAACGATTTGTCACTTTTGCATCACTATATTTTTTGACCTGCAATTGCTAGGGTTCAAGTTTTTGCAGATTACTAAATCGAATAAAGTCGAGCATAAAAATTAATGGATTTTGAGATGGTGAGGTAGATCTATAGTAGATAGATATAGTCTATAGATCCGTCGAATACTAAAGTTCCAGTCATAACATTTTAAAAATAAGTTCGACTCCAGTTTTTTCTATGGAATTGTGTAAATTTGAAGATATGGTAAATATTTAAATGTATTTGCATTTGTGTTCATTAAAGCCATTCAAAACATGCTAGATTTCGTTTTAAGTTAACACAATTTCTTACCCTTATAAACCCTTGCCTTTACTTGTTTCTATTATTACCAAATGTAGCTAAAACATATTGCTTTTATTTTCCTTTAGGAGTTTAGCACTTTGTAATTATATTATTTTGTGCTAATTGCAACTAATGTTTATTTTAGTTTTGCGTGTTTTTCTATTTAATGAATGCAAAAATCCAACCCATTTATCACTAACGAAAATGGCAAAATGTTTACTGATTTAATCTCGTTTATACAAAACTTTACAAGCAGTGCAATGGATAAAATCTTCAAAAAGTTGCTATGAACATTAAGTAATAGTTCTAAGTGAATTGTGCTTGAAATATGTGTAAGTTAACGAAGTCAATGTAGGAAGGACCATAACATTATGTTAGTTTATGGATTTAAGTTTAATTTTATATAATTAGAAAATTTATTTGAATGACCTATTATTATAACAACCAGTTAATGATGGATGTTTTTAATCTGTTTAATTACATATGATTTTGTTGTTGTTGTAAAATATTTATTTACAATATTTATATTCAAGCCTAAGGCTAAAGGCATGTTTATTCAATGGCTTTACAAATATTTTAAAACGTCAAAGGAAGTGCACGAAAACAATATTTAAATTTGACTTATTGATTAATTATGTTATTGGCCTGTAGGAAAATTTTCAAATAAATAAATTTTTTTTAAAGAAATATTACTTCAACATAAAAATCTAAAACCTTAAAGTTTATTTTCTGAACAGAATACCTCTGTTATAGAAAATATGTTCATGGTAAAGGACATCAATATATATTCCAATAATGATAAGAATTTTTAATTCAATAATTAGTTCATATGTTTTGCATGAAATTAAGTTTGCTTATGTTACCTTGAAATTTTTATGAAAGTTACACTATATTCATAAATGGTTTTAGATTCCTATTGTGATAATAAAAAATGTCCCAAAATCCACGCTAGATTTGAATTTTCCAGCAGATGTACATTAAAGTGTTAGCAACCACAAGAAAAAGACAGTTTGACAGCGACAGTTGATGGTTTGCAAAAATGGGGCATTATATGATAAGTAGAACAACGCATTTTGTTTTTCTAACAATATCTCAAAAATAATGAAAGTTTTGCAATCAAGTATATTTTGTCCTTGTTGGCTTCGTTAATTGTCAAAATTGCCACATTTGGGCTTTAAAGGAACCATATGAGTTTCTTTAAAAAAAAAAATAAAATGCATTCGCAACGTGTTACTCTTTGGGCTGGATGTATCATTGCATCATACTTCTTCCAAAATTAGGCTGTTGAAGCAGTGACTGTTACTGGTGCTCGATACCGCAGCACCCTAAATTGGTTGATATTGATGTGAACGTGTGGTTTCAGGAAGAATTAAAAATTAAGCTAGCTGCTGTATGGAAATATTTTCAATATAGACCATATCTGCAATGTGAATGAGGTTTTTGTATTTGCCACGTACAGATAAATCGCATAAAGAATCTGTCAAAATTTAAATTAAGTGTATAAAATATATTTAAATTTATGTCAATATATAATAATTGCATGGTGAGTTGTTCCATTTTAAAATTAATATACGTCCGAAACAAGAGACCAATTGGTATAAAACTCTCCTTGTGTTCTTCATTTTGTGATCCTGATTTCTTTTAACAGGACTTCTAAACTGCAAAGGGTAGAATTAAAAAAAAATATATTTTCATACCTATACTCATCCTGCGATACCGTTATCAGTGCTAAATGCAAGAAGGGCATATTGAGACTAAAGAATATCCTTTACAACATTATACTTCAATATTTTTTGAAGCTTCCAATAAAAGCTTTAAAAACAAATTTATTTGCAAAATTATGCTAATATTCATAAAATGGTTGAAAATTTAACATATTCACGGAAGGCTTCCCTTTCATTGTAAAAACAAGTTACGTAGGAGTAGTCATTCCGCACATAAAAGTTATGAAAAATATGTAAATAACTAGGCACAACGTCTGAGCCTTAACATTGTATTTCCAGAGGAGCAGGGATCTTAGATTTATTTATCTATTTTTTTTTTTACTTCTTTTACCAGTAAAAATTACGGTTTTTGCAAACGCTGAAATTCTATTTGATATTGTGTGATTTTGAGTTTTTTTTCTAGCATACCGAAATTAAAAAAAAAAATAGTATCTCTAATAAAAACTATATACAAAGATATACATATAAATAAAAATATCTTATAAAAATCGAATTTTTTATGTTTGTTTGTTTGTTTGTGCCTTGAAATTTTTACAGTAGGTAACTGCCTACCCCGACGGAAAAATACTATAAAAGTACTATGGAGTACTATAATAGTGAAAGTCTTGGACTTTGTGTGTGATCATAATTTATTAATGTGAATAGTTGCCCAAAAAAAGGGGCGCGATGAGACTAATGGGAGTGGCACCTTCTGTACAAAAAAAGATCAGAGGAAAACTTTCTTCAGCTGTAGATAGTATACCACATTTAATTTTAAAAAATTTTCCGGAAATTATAATTTTAAAATATTGCAAATTATTCAATAATATATTAAACAATTTGTATTTTCCAAAAAACTGGAAAATGACGATAGTTGTTATCTTACCAAAAAAAGGATAAAGTAATGCAAAAAACATAAGAGCAATAACCTTACTTCCTAATATTAGTAAAATTTTTTTAATATAAATTAACTTTGCAAAGACAAAAACTTCATAAACGAAAAAACAGTTTGGCTTTAAATATAAACACTCAACTGTCAACACAATACACTTGCTAACATCAAGCATCAGTTATAATTGGAATAAAACATTATGTACAGGTGAATGCCTCATCGATATGGAGAAAGCATTTGACAGCATATGGATTCCAGGATTAATATACAAATTAATTGTGTTAAAATTTCGTACATATCAAATTATTTTAATCTATAATATGATCAGTGTGAAAACTTTCAAAATACATCACGGAAAACACAAAAGTACAAAAACGTTCAAAATGATCAATGGTCTACAACAAGGAACGGTTAGCTCTCCCATTCTTTTCAACCTATTTATTTTTGACCTACTTAACAAAATAGAAAACCTTATATCATTCATTGATGACATTATTATTTACCACGCTGACGAAACGATTGACAAAATTAACCAAAAAAAAAAAAAAATAAATACAAGAATCATTTAATAAAGTACAAAAATTTACAATTGATTGGAATATGACAATAAATGCACCAAAATGCGAAACAATTTTTTCAGACCCCCCAGTGGGTAAATGTAAGAGCTACATAAAGAAAAATCGGAAATAATTTGGAACTAAATCTATTTTTACCAATACGACAATACCAAGTAAAGATATAATTAAACACTTAGGTACTTACAAAGATAAATTTCTATATTTCAATAACCATGTTAATGAAATTCTGACTAAGGCCAGAAATGCGTTTTTTGTATACAAAGCTTTATTTTACTCAAAACACATTAAGACAAGGGTTAAAATCTTAATGTATCAATCGCTGATTTGGCCAATTATTACATATGGTTGCCCTATATGGTTTAATATCTCACCATCATACAAGGAAAAAATACGTACTTTTGAAAGGAAATGCTTAAGAGCTTGTACTTCGTTGTATAGATCCCCACACAGTTATTTTGTAAAATATATTTCAAATAAAAAATTATATAATGCTTCTTGTGTAATCAGGATAATTGATTTTATAATAAACTTAAGAAGAAATTATACAGTAAGATGTATCAAATGTAAAGAAAATAACTTAATAATGGCACCTTACTATACAAATGGAGAATACATATATGAAACGTTGCAAAATGGGTGCGTAGCTACTGAAGCATTTTTATACCTTGATAAGAAAAAGGTAATACAAAATGAAAACGGAATACCTCTATTTTATCATACATATAGATGCGCAAAAGTAAAATGCGTGAATGTTGATGCAACAGCAAACAGTAAAAATTTAAGACATGATACTAATATTGGCAATAAAGAATTCTGCAACATTCAAAATTACTTAATTAACTAATGTTTTAATACTTTATTTTATTATTTTTTTTTTTTACTTTTACCATTTGACTTACATTTTTATACCCTCTACCACTATGTGGTTTGGGTATAATGACTTTGTGCTGCTGTTTGTAACTACCAAAAACATTTGACCTAGACCCATCTTTTATTATACCGATCAAATCAGAATCACTATCTGATTCGATTTAACGATGTCCGTCCGTCCGTCCGTCCGTCCGTCTGTGTGTCCATGTAAACATTATAATCAAACTGCAGGTCGCAAATATGAATATATTTTGATGAAATTTGGTATATAAGCTTTCATCGGTCATAGTATGAATGGTGTTGAAAGTGGTGAGAATCGGTTCATGTTCAGACCTAGCCCCCATACAAATGACCCTATGAAATCAACATAAATTGCCATAATATCCAAATTATTATATAAATCTTGGTCAAATTGGGTTTGTATATGTTTACTACATCCATTAATCAGTAGTCCAAAAATTATACCTATGGGACTACTCTTAGTCAAAGGCCCCATATAGAGATCCTGCCCGATCTTCACTTAAATCTATCAAAAAACGAAAATATTGCACAGATTGTTTTGAAATTTTGTTTGTATATATTTTTGCAAAATACAAGAGACTCTACCAAACATGGTCAGGATCTAGACCGTCCATAATTTTCTTACTTGTTATAAATGCCATTATATATAAGCAATGTTTTTCCAAAATTTTTCATTACAGTTAAAAACCATATAATTTCTTCATTTGAAGTACATAATTTAACCATAAAAAAAAACGTTTTTATATTAATAATACTTAAGATCTCGGTAAGGGACATGGTATATATGTATGTACATATCGCACCTGTGCCTCTAAAGTGAGTCAACTCAAAATTTACAAATTTTCAGTAGAGGCAAAAACGGTTTTTTTTTTCTATATTTACCATAAAATTAAAACAAGTACGAAAATTATAGTCGGTCTAGACCGACTATACGATACCCTATACCATCCCATATCTCTTAGGCCCAACTAACTGGACATAGAAAATAAGCAAAAACCAAATTTGAGTCTGATTTTTATTAATTTTTTTGGCTGAAGATATGAAAAAGTTCATATCGGATGCTATATCTATATGGGGACTAGGTCCAAAAATGGACCGATCCTGATTATGTTTGCTAAAGTCTCTTGTATTTTGCAAAAATATATACAAACAAAATCTGAGAAGAATCAGTGCAATATTTTTGTTTTTTAATAGATTTAAGTGAAGATCGGGAAGCAGCTCTATACGAGGCCAAAGGGATCATTTTTGGACTACTCATTAATGGACGTAATGAACGCATACAAAACCCAATTTGAGTAAGATCTATATGACAATTTGGATCTTATGGCAATTTATGTCGATTTCATAAGGGTAATTTGTATGGGGGCTAGGTCTGAACATGGACCGATTCTCACCAATAGCGTTCATCCCATGGCAGATAAAAGCTTATATACCAAATCTCATCAAAATATATTCATATTTGCGACCTGTAGTTTGATTACAAGCTTTACATGGACACACAGACGGACGGACGGACGGACGGACATTGTTAAATCAACTCAGAAAGTGATTCTGATTCGATCGGTATAATTAAAGATGGGTCTAGGTCAAATATTTTTGGTTGTTACAAACAGCAGCACAAAGTCATTATATCCAAGCCACATAGTGGTATAGGGTATAAACAGTTGTTTCATTGTAAAGAATTGCGAATAATTAGCATACAACAGTAGTTTTCTTGCGATTTTTTCAGTGATCATCAAAAATGGGAAGTTTTTTGGGTATAACTCTAAATATGTCATTTTAGTGGATTCTAAAGAAGCTACTCTTATAACACAAATAGGGTAACAACTGTATTTTTTTTGCGAAAGACTAGAAAAATCGATGTAAGATTTTTACCGTGGATAGATATTGACCACTGTGTATCGTTTTCTTGCAAAAAGTGAAAATTGAGAAATTTTGAGTTGACTCACTTTAGAGGTACAGGTGCGATATATTGAAAAAAAAAAACTATATTGTTTATTAATGTTTATTGTAGTTTAAGTTTTCAAAATTGTGTATAAATAAACAAATAAAAAAAAAATATGTAGTATTACGGAATTGCCCGTCTGTAAATATTTGACAAGTGTATTAATTACCAATATGAGTAGTCGTGGAGAATATGGGCGGAATAACCCATCGTCAAAATCGAAAAGCGCTAAGAACAAAAATCGCCAAAATCAAAATTCGCAAAAATCACAAAAAACTAAAATCACCCAAATAAAAAATCATAAAAAACAGAAATCGTCATAGTCAACAATCGCCACAACCGAAAATTGCACATAACAAAATTTGCCAAAAACAAAACGCGTCAAAAAAGAAATAGTCAGTACCGAAAATCGTGGATAACAAAATCGTAACAAACAAAAATCGACAAAATCAAAAATCGCCTAAACCGAAAATCACGAATAACAAATCGACAAAATTAAAAAAAAAAAAAAACAAAAATCGCTGAAGCAAGAAATTGCCAAATTCGAAAATGACAGAAACCAAAAATCGCGAATAATATGAAATGTACTCCCAGTTATTTATTTCGTTGCAATGGGTGTAGCCAAGCATATCAGATTACGGCTAGTAAATATATAAAAAAAATTTTATTGGAGAAGTATTTGAAATTTAACATTCGAAGTGCAGCGTTAATATTAACCCTTTATATCGTAATTGATATCGTAATAAAGTTGTATATTTTATTTCAAAATTATACCCTATACCACTATGTGCTGAGGGTTTAATGATATTTTATTATACCGATGGACTCAGAATCACTTTCTGATATATCAAAATATATTCATATTATTGAAAGTGATTTTGAGTCGATCCGTCCGTCCATCTGTCTGTGTGTCCATGCAAGCCTTGCAATGAAACTACAGGTCGTTAATTTGAATACATTTTTATGAAATTATTACATATCGGCCATAGAATGAAAGCTATTGAAACTGGTGAAAATCAGTCCTTGTTCAGACTTAGTCGCCATACAAATGACCCGCTTCAGATCGACTGTAATTGCCATAATATCCAAATTATCACATATACCGCGGTGAAATTGGATTTTTTTACGTTAATTACATCTATTTATCAGTAGTCCAAATATACACCCTATAGGACAATTCTTTGTCATAGCCCACATATGAGGCAGATTGCCGATCTTGACTTAAATCTATCTATAAAAAATTATATATAATAATAGTAGCACTTGTAATTCGAATTTCAATTCTACCTCAAATACCTCAACTTACTGTGCTGAATTAATATAAATTCATCCAGCTGTAGATTAAGTCAAGGAAAAAAGTGGAAAGTTTGCCATATGTTCAGATTTCCTTTCGTCTTTACCACTAATACTTAACATTTATTACAACGATTACTGTACAACTAATATCATAATAGTCCTCGTCCAAATATGTACTGATATAACTATCAGACCATGCTGACGAAAATGCCTCTAAACATTTCCTTCATTTAAAAACGAATGCAATGGTAATGATGTTGACCAAATGATAGATAACTATTACCCCCAACAAGATAGGAACCATATTTTTGGTTTGTCTTCCTTTTGGTACAGGAGAGTTAATTTAATTCGAAAATAATTAGTCCCGATTAATGGTGTTAGTCAATACATTGTTAATAGATTGGACTATTTTAAATTCGAAAGGCTTCGTCTGGGTCCCAACGGACTTACCTATGGGCTATGGCTCAACCTCAATACTACAGCTTATTGTAACTGCGCCATATCCTACCCAAAAAATACCCGGTACTTCCTTTGTGAATGTTCAAAATAATAACTACATTTCAAAAGTATTAACCAGCCATCTTTTGTCCAGTCCCTTAATAGATAATATCGCACTAATAACGAAGTTCCTCAAAATATCTAATCTATATAATGAAATCTAATAGATACCTGTAAATACCATATCACTATTCAAATAATGTATATTTTAATATAATTATAGTGAGCAGAAGGCCTGCGTTGCTATTGCCCATAAATAATATTAGCTGATAATCTTAATTATATGTCTAATAAAAAAATAAGTAAAATAAATGAATATTTATTCAAACTTCTAAATTTCCAAAAATAAGATTCCCTAATGCCATAAAGATATAAAAACCATAATGAACTGGATATGAAAATTATTTTTACAACTTTGTTCATACGATTACAAATTAGAAATTAGAAATTCGTTTGAATTATTTTTGATTTATTTTTGACCCAAATTCAATTTTTTTTTTTAATAAAATATATGGAAAACTCTTTTACTTATTATAATTATAATTACTTATTTTTTATTGATAAGTAACAGCTAGAAATATTGGCTACAAATCTTGTATTTGGAGAACCAAAAAACTATTTAGCCAAAAAAATTAAGGAAGTTATTAAAACCAGACTTTTAAGTTGGAGTATTCTAAGAAAATTTCACACTGTTACAGGTTTATGGGATGTGTAATAGCGGAAGAAGAACTTTATAATTTAAAAAATATTTAAGAAAGTTTCGACGTTTTTTAGTAGCTATGACTGATTTTTGAAATTAGACTCCTATAAAAAAGTTTTAGATCCTTTGTTGAATTGCACCCACTCTGTAGTCAGGCTTTAATTAATTTGTGCTGATTTTTGTAACTACCAAAATACTTGACCTGCAGCCATATTTAATTATACTGATCGAATCACTGTCAGACTTGATTTATCTGTGCTCGTGTGTCCGTCTGTATATCCGTCTATCTGAGTGTGCATCGATGTGAACTTTTTAATCAACCCACAGATTGAAAATATAAATAGATTTTGGTATATAGGCTTTGTTGGGCTATAGCACGAGCGCTGTTGGAATTGTTGAAATTAATTAAAATGGAGATGGACTTGAATTGCTATAAGATCTATATTATTATAAAAATCGATGTCAAATTTTGGTATGCATATTTTTAATAGCCACAAATAAGTGCGCCGAAAATAAGCCCATATTTCTACTTTGTCATAGTCTGTATATGAATTTCTTTCCTGATTTTCACCTTAATGAATATATATATAAATTATATATGTATTATGTATGAATTATATGAATTTATTTCCTGATTTTCACCTTAATTCTTCAGAGAATTAAATATTGCATAGATTTTTCTCAAATTTCAGTTATATAGATTTTGAGAAAAATGAGTTACTTTGTTTAATTGGTCCGTTTTTCGACCTAATCCTCACATAAAACCAGCTTCATTTTTGTAACAACAAATTCATAATAGTGAATCTCAAATTTGATTTATGATTATTTTGTTTATATTATTAGTGGTACCAAAGACCTTTTCTCTAAAATCATAGTGTATGCAGACTAGGCTTAACTATAATTTTCTTATTTTGTTTATATGTAGTTGTGGTATGCGAAATTTCTCTTTATTAAGTCTTAAATTATTAAGAAAATAAAGCGAAATATTTTTCAAATTACATGTATACATATGGTGTGTAATATATTATCAATAATTTTTCGAAATCATTGTATAATTTTGTGTAAAATAAACCTCATAATCCTTATCTAAAGCCTAATAAAATTAACATACATATATTTTACCTTGTGACAAAATTTTGTTAATATGTAAAATTAAATTAATAAGTGTTATCGATATTTATAAGCTCTATCATGGGTAATAATTTTATGTTTAAGAAATTTGCTTGTAATTGATATTTGTTTAATTATAAGTATAAATATCCCCAACCATATTGTAATTTGTTAAATTTAAGGACAAAATACTATTGCAGCAAATTGCTATAAAATATTTATCAGGAAGTGCAGTCTGAGTAAAATACTTAAATTACATAATATTTTAAGAAGAATACGAACAAGAAATTTACAAATTTATTTTTTGAAAATAAATAATGAAATTGTATAATGAAAGGATAACGATTTATTAAAAAGAGCAGAAAATACAGTTGCGAGCAATAAACTAAACGCTAAATTCTAAGATCTTGAAATGTGTCTTTTTGAATAATAACGGTATCAAATTTATCTATTTTTTTAAACTTTTTTATTGTGATATTTTATTGTGATTCATTTTCTTTTGTGAAATGTACGATTTTTTATATTGAGTGAAAAAAGTGAGTAATTTGGACGAGTAAAGAAAAATGTAACGTAGTGAATCAATACTAAATGTCAGTTATATTAAGTTAATTATATGTATTAAAACAACAATTTGATTTAAAACGTGAACATTGTTGAATTTATAATAGAAACAGCTATTAGCTGATAGCAGATCAGCTATAATTCCAGCTGTAGAAGATGGTAAATCGATGAGTGAAATTGGGCTCCTACTTAATGTAACCATATCCACGGTGTGCGGTATTAAATTGCGATTTAAAATAAGAAAATACGGGCATAGAATGTCAGGCAGTGGTCGGCGATGAAAACCCACTATTCGTCAAGACAGAAAAATTTTGAAAATGGTTAAAACTGATCCACTAAAGACGGCAGTAGATGTAGCTAGATATGAAAATGAACACATATGAGTCAACATCGTAGTTCACACTGTGAGACGTAGGCTAAATAAAGCAAATTTGTTTGCAAGACGTCCCGCTTATACTATATTCACACGGACAGCAAGAAGTTATTATACCCAAACCACATAGTGGTATAGGGAATAAATACTAGGCCAGTATAAAAAAAGTAAGAAAATTATAGTCGGTCGAGACCGACTATATGATACCCTATACCATGCGGTTAGAGACCCTATCTCTTAGGCCCAACTAACTGGATATAGAAAATAAGCATAAACCAAATTTGAGTGGGATTTTTATTAATTTTTTTGGCTGCAGATATGAAAAAGTTTATATCGGATGCTATATCTATTTGGGTACTAGGCCCAAAAATGGTCCTGACAACGATCCTGACTATATTTGGTAAGGTCTCTTGTATTTTGCAAAAATATATACAAACAAAATTTGAGAAGAATCAGTGCAATATTTTTGTTTTTTGATAGATTTAAGTGAAGATCGGGAATCAGCTCTATATGGGGCCTATGGCTAAGAGTTGTCCAATAGGGATCATTTTTGGACTACTGATTAATGGATGTAATATATACATACAAACCCAATTTGACTAAGATTTGTATGATAATTTGGATCTTATGGCAATATATGTTGATTTCATAGGGGTCATTTGTATGGGGGCTAGGTCTGAACATTGACCGATTCTCACCAATTTCAACAGCATTCATCCCATGGCCGATAGAAGATCAAATACCAAACTTCATCAAAATATATTCATATTTGCGACCTGCAGTTTGATTAAAAGCTTTACATGGACACACAGACGGACGGACGGACGGACGGACGGACATCGTTAAATCGAATCAGATAGTGATTCTGATTCGATCGGTATAATTAAAGATGGGTGTAGGTCAAATATTTTTGGTTGTTACAAACAGCAGCACAAAGTCATTATACCCAAACCACATAGTGGTATAGGGTATAAAAACCTCCCAGTACAAACATTTTTTTCCCTTATTTTGACGTTCCTTTGCTTAGGTGTCCAGCTATAAGTCAAGAACCATTGATGATTTCTCATCAATTGCCAATGAGATCTTTAATTATTTCCCTTTTTTGCATTTTTTGAATAAAATTACATATTCTGGGCGTATGAGTATTATTTATTAGTAGACTAGAAGAGATGTATACGTATTAGTGATATTTTTATTATTAATTCGAACATACATCATTATTATCTCCTATACCCCATTCAGACCTAGCTAATTAAATACATTTTTGATGATTTCTTACCGGTGTTCAGTGATTGTGAGTTCTCTTGCGTGCTCTTTGCACAAAAGAGTATTAAAAAGAAAAGAAAGTAGATTTTGTTTGGTTTAACAATGACGACAATCTTTTTACTACTCAGGTCTGAAAGGGATACCACTACGTGGTAAGGGGGGTATAATGAATTTGTGTTGATGTTTTGTTAATGTTTTATTATACCGATCGGCTCGGAAACACTTTCTGAGTCTATTTAGCGATGTCCGTCTGAGCGACCGTGTCCACGTAGACTTTTTAATTAAACTACAGATCGCAAATAGGAATATGTTTTCATGAAATCTAGTCTATAAGCTTCCATCGCTCATATGATAAGTACTATTGAAATTGGTGAAAACCGGTCATGTTCAGACCTAGTCCCCATACACATGACCCTTACGAGATCCACTTAAACTGCAATAAGATCCAAATTGTCATGAAGCACTCGCTCAAATTGGTTTTTTATGCGTTTATTACATCTATTAGTCAGTAGTCTAAAAACAAATTCTATGGGACAATTCGTCATAGTCATAGCCCCTTGTGAAGCTGATTCGCGATTTTCAATAAAATCTATCAAAAACCAAAATATTGCACAGATTTTTCTCAATTTTTTTTTTGTATATGTTTTTGCATAAAATAAGTAACCTTACCAAATATAGTTAGGATCGGACCGTTTTTCGACCTAGCCCCGTATAGATATAGCATCCGATGTAAACTTTTTCATACCCGAAGGCAAAAAAATTAAACCAGTCAAATTTGGTTTTATTATTTTCTATATCAAACTAGTTGGACCTAAAAGATGTGCTCTGTAAACGCATAGTAGAGAGTATTGTGTAGTCGGTCTAGACCGGCTACAAATTCTTTAAATGTTTTTTGATATTATTATATTGATATTTTGATCCAAGACTTAATTTTCTTACTTCTTCTTGTTTTATAGGTATATTAAAAAAAAAGTATTTTAGCTTTAGCTACGATTTGACCTGAGAACGACAAACACTTTAGAGACTTTAGAGACTATACTCACCTAAATCCTTACTTGGAATTTCTTACCCCTAGACAATAACCGCGAAAATATTTCACAGTCTAATCAAGCGCACCATAATTTACCTAATGATACACGGACAAATGAAATATATTACAAATGAAGATATTCAATAAAAATAACAGTGCATATCAAAATACAAAGAAATATTGGCTGGTTGCCCTATCTCCTATGTTATATATTATTTTCATATCAGACTTTTCAATACTATATGGCTGCGATACATCGACATTTGTTGATGACACTGCATTTCTGAAGTAATAAACAACCTAGAATCAGGACAGATCTATGTTCATTCTTACCCAAAAAAATAAATTTTAGTTAATCCACAAAAGACACAAGCCATATACTGTTCTCGATGACGTTCTACTTAAACAACTTATTATTTTCAACACTCAATCTATAACTTAGGAAGACGTGGTCAAATATTTAGAAGTGTTGCTGGGTTCGAATCCTAAATTCAAAGACCATATTCAATACATTGTTGACAAAATAATGTGGTAACAAGATTGTTATACCCATTGATGAATCAGAGTTCTAAGCTCAATATTGATAACAAAGGCCTAGTACTGAAATCTGTTTTTCATGCAATAATATTATACTTACACTGCACCAATCTGTTACCAATCAGCACAGTGTCATAAAAATTTTTTGCAGATTATCCAAATAAACTTTTTTAAAATGATTAACTTGCTGATTTTACATTCTAGCAAATGTTGAACTTTTAAATTATAAAATACAAAGATCTATGCCAGATGTCTTAGATTCGAGCATGGTCAAATCAATGAGTTGCCCTCATCATATCTCTACTTCATTGTTTTATTTCACATTCGTAAAAACACATCAAGACTTTTTGGTAAATTTTTGCCTGAAATGTATAACATTATATAAAACCAAATCTATATATGGGTATGTCCCGAAAAAGGCCAACCACGAGTGAAAAATTCAGACTCAGAATAAATTTTTATTAACTAATAATCAACCTAAAATATACATATTTTATTAATATCAAGGCATTTATAATTTTTTTTTTTAATTGTGAGTCAAAATATACAACTGCAAAAAAAAGAAAATCTGAGTTTTTTGACGAACAGCAACTTTTTTTTGTCTTTAGCTTATTCAAAGTAATATTATATTGTTGTTGTAATATATAAATATTTTCTACTGGCAATAACCTAATATATTTTAATAAACAAATATATAGTTTAGTTTGAATAACGGAAGTTTTTTGAGTTTGTTTCTTCCTAAATATAATTGTCGCGTCCGTCTACCAAAAACACTATTCATTGATACCATTGGTGGTCAAGTTTTTAAAATTCAATTAGCTTTCAGATTTTAAGGAAACTCATCAATTTACTCAAGAAAATTTACTAATTGGCTCCCGCAAATTCGGTTTAAAAAATTTATTGGTGTTTAAAATTTGTCGCGTCCGTAACCGTATGCTCTAAATATTCCATAAAGTCGTATAAATAGAACTAAAATTAATATTTTATAGATGTTATCAAAAACATTTGAACTAAGCCCATCATTCTGAGTCGATTAAGCTATGTCCGTCTGACCAGCCGTCCGTCTGTGTGTCCATGTAAACCTTGTAATCAAACTACAGGTCGCAAATATGAATATATTTTGATAAAATTTAGCATATAGGCTTCTATCAGCAGTAGAATAAGCCAAATTGGTGGAAATCGGTTGATTTTCAGACCTAGTCCCCATACAAGTGGCCCCTATGAGATTGACTAAAATTGCCATAAGATCCACATTATCATATAGATCCCGGTCAAATAGGGGTTGTGTGTGTTTATTACACCCAGTAATCAGTAGTCCAAAAATAAAACTTATAGGACAATTCTTAGTCATAGCCCCCATATAAAGCTGATCCCCGATATTAACTTGAATCTCTCAAAAAAAAAAAAAAAAACAAATATTGGACAGATTTTTCTCAAATTTGGTTTTTATATGTTTTTGCAAAAAATAAGTGACCTCATCAAATATGGGCAGGATCGCTCCATTTTTAGACCTAAAAATTTAAGTGAATGAACATCATTACTGTATTTTTTTTTTCTATAAGGAAAATTTGTCGCGTCCGTTATGTCGGGTCCGTATTTGTGATATACTTAATTTAAAAAACTAAGAGTTAATTCTCATATTTCATAAGTCTACGAACAAAAGCTATCCTTTGGCGTTCATTTCCATGTGCATATAAGGAAACAAAGTTTTCAAATATCGCTGAACTTTATATATGCATTTCTAAAGGCGCTTCAAAATAACTTCTTTTTTTTGTCGCGTCCGTTTCATTTCATAATTGCCTATAGCTTTCTACTAAATCGAATTAAATACTTTCCACTTATTTGTAGAATGTAGCTTTGAAACACTTAAATATATATCTAGTCTGTGCGCATCTTTCTTGCTTTTGGCGTATTTGAAAGCGATCGAATGTCGCGTCCGTTACCAATGATATACCCATATATATATATATATAAATTACATGTATGCTTGTCGCACTAAAACTAAAGAACCAAGGGACCATATTTCATAAAATTTATCATGTATGATGATGAGTATGGTTTTTCAAAAAACAAGCTTTAAAAAGTCAAAAAAAAAATTAAATATCAAATGTTTATCATATTTTAGCGCCACATACTATATATATTAGTGTGCTAAAAAGTAATATTCAAATTTCTAAATATTGTGTCAGTGACAAGAAAATAATTATTTGGATGTAAATAAATCATTTTTCTGTTATCAGTATGGGACAATAAAATTAAAAAATATATATATATAAACATCACAGTCAGCTGCAATTGAATATGAACAACTTGAACTTAGAAATCAATCTATCCGATTAAGAAATAGACAAGCAACAACAAGCACCTTACGTCTCATACTTCGTTATTACCATACAATTGATTATAGCTTAAATCCAATTGTTGACAAAAGCAGAATAAACAATATTTGTGTAGATTAAAAAGCTTTAAAATTAAACAAGTAAGAAAATTATAGTCGGTCTAGACCGACTATACGATACCCTATACCATGCGTTTAGAAACCCTATCTCTTAGGCCCAACTAACTGGACATTGAAAATAAGCAAAAACCAAATTTGAGTGGGATTTTTATTAATTTTTTTGGCTGCAGATATGAAAAAGTTCATATCGGATGCTATATCTATAAATGGACTAGGTCCAAAAATGGACCGATCCTGATCATGTTTGGTAAAGTGTCTTGTATGTTGCAAAAATATGTACAAACAAAATTTGAGAAGAATCAGTGCAATATTTTTGTTTTTTAATAGATTTAAGTGAAGATCGGGAAGCAGCTCTATATGGGTCAAAGGGATCATTTTTGAATTACTCAATAGTGGATGTAATGAACGCATACAAACTCAATTTGAGTAAGATCTATATGACAATTTGGATCTTATGGCAATTTATGTCGATTTCATATGGGTAATTTGTATGGGGGCTAGGTCTGAACATGGACCGATTCTCACCAATTTCAATAGCGTTCATCCCATGGCCGATAAAAGCTTATATACCAAATTTCATCAAAATATATTCATATTTGCGACCTGCAGTTTGATTACAAGCTTTACATGGACACACAGACGGACGGACGGACGGACGGACGGACGGACATTGTTAAATCAACTCAGAAAGTGATTCTGATTCGATCGGTATAATTAAAGATGGGTCTAGGTCAAATATTTTTGGTTGTTACAAACAGCAGCACAAAGTCATTATACCCAAACCACATAGTGGTATAGGGTATAAAAATGAAACTCGTGGCTTATGTTGTGCAAATGGTAAAGTCAAATTGCTAGTTTGAAATGATCCACCGGAGTCATGGGTAATATTAATTTCGGGAGCAACACCACAATCGAAGCATTTTTTACCAGACAGACAATAACGCATGTCAAATGGTTTTTTTTTTTTTTTTTTGGTGCAAGAAATATTATTACTGACAATTTCATGCCAACATTCAAAGTTCTTGACCAAATTTATCACTCAGCAAGTTCTTTATTACCACTTGCAAATGATGTACATAAATTTCTACATATTTATTTTATTGGAAATTTCGATGATTAATTAAATGTATGTACGTACATTGTGACATTAATTCAACAACAAGAAGAGAAATGATTAAATCTTTACAAAACCTACTTCATCAACACAAAGAATTAATAAAATTAATTGTAACATCCGTTGAACAAAAGCCATCTGATAATTTTAAAATAGTTATTAGAGCTGATTAAACTCCTGTTGGAGAAAGCTCGAGAAGGTTCAATGAGCCAAAAAAAAAATTAAAAAAAAAATTATCTTTATAAATATGTATATGCATCCGAAGGAGCAGCCAAATATATTGGAATAATTAAAACAATCAATGCATTGGAATAATTAAAGAAAAATATATTTATATTTCTGATATGTATATAATTTTAATTTGCTGTAAATTAGAAAATAATTTATGTCTCTTATTTCAAACACATTAATTTCTGACGGCATTTATTTACTTAAAAAAATAGTAGGACAAGTTAAGCAGGCAGGGTTCAGCTAGTGTGTTATAAAATATTATTATAAAGATTTATTATATTTTATTTTAACAAATATAAAATTAAACTTTTAAAAAATCTCTGATGTTCTTTGCATTACTTAAAGTACTAAGGTATAAAAATACTAAACTTTTTATCAAAATTCCAAAACTAACTCACATGCAAATATGTGAAAAAAAAATACATACTACATGGAGTGAAAACTCCGTGGCCTAATAACGAAAAACCAGTTTTTTGGATTTTAGATCAATTTTATTCTTCAACATAATCTCCGCTAAGTGAAATACCCTTCTTTCAAGGATTCTCCAACATCGTGCTACCCTCGAAAAAATACGATTTTTTCAAATCCTCCCATCTCTGATGTGACTCCTTCATTTGCAGACAATCTCTTTCCCTGGAGCCATATTTTCATGTTGAAGAACAAGTAATAATCGCTGGGGATCAGACGTTTAGAACGCGATCGGTGGGGAACCAATTCATAATGTAAAGACTTCAATTTTTCTGAAGACAAAGCAGCTCTGGTGCATTGTCACGATGATACAAGATTTTATTACCTGGGGTCATTTTTTCTTAATTTCTTCATAAGTTATTGTTTTTTCCTTTCTCTAAGTAATCAGTAATTATTATAGCACGCCCATCCAAAAAAAGACACCGACCATAACTCTTCCATCCGATTGTTGAGTCTTCGGCCGCTTTGGTCGGATTTCGCACGCTGTATAATAATGAATCCACGTTTCATTCATTGTTATAAATCGATGTAAATATTCAGCTGCATTTACTAACAAACATCTCCAAAGCGTGCTTTGAATCATGAACACGTTTCAGTCTTTTTAAGCTGTTAAAAATTGCGGCACCCATCGAGCAGAAAACTTTTTCATATCTAAATGATCATGTCATATACGCCGAATTCGATGTTTTGATATCGATTCTTCAACACAACCTGATGTATTTTTCTTAAGTTTTCTTAGGTAACTGCCTCATTTGTGCTCGTACGACCGCGTTTAAATTCAAAATGCCACGTTGTGTCCATTAAATATGATGGCAAGGATTCACCATAATGTGTATCGATCGATTCTTTGGCTTGCACAGTACTTTTTTCCACAAAAAAAATTGTTTAATCAAAATAAGAAACTCTTTGCAATCCATTTTTTTTTTTCAAACTTTAAAAGCAGCATCCTTTTTGTAACGGTAATTCTTTTTCTAATTAATAAAATGTCAGGAAATTTTAACACAATTTTTCTAGTTAACAGTTGGTCATACTGAATAAGCAGACAAAACTGGTACTTATCACGCCATCTCTATGTGAGGACACATACTTTTCACTCCATATAGAATGTTATTATTATTTTCAAGACTACTTAGTCATAAATAACGAACGGGAGACCTCATAAAGGGTGTCCCAACAAGAACGCAATTTTTATATCTGGCAACATTCGAAGTGTCATTGTTTGACATTTGAACAATTGTTATTGTTTGCTAGTAGAAGGTACGAGGTTAGTAAAAATGGAGCGCTACACGAATGAAAAACGTATTCTAATTGTGAAATTGTTTTACCAAAATGGTGAAAGTTTTGCGGCTACAGTTCGCAAATTGCGATCAATTTGGGGTCACAATAATGCTCCAAAAGAGTCAACTGTAAAGAGATTAATGGATAAATTTGCCGAAACTGGGTCTGTTAGTGATGTAAAGACAACAACGCGCCATCGACCAGGTCAATCGACCGAAAATGTCGCAGCTGTACGTGATGATGTCGCTCAAACTCCATCCACCTCAATTCGACCCCATCCACTATGCAGCGAATTTTGATGAAAGATTTGTATCTTCATGCATACAAAGTTCAATTGACTCAGGAACTGAAGCCAGCTGACCATGGACAGCGAAGGGAGTTCGTTAATTGGGTATTGGAGAGACAACATGAAAATGCTGGTTTTGCCGCTAAAATCATCTTCAGTGACGAGGCCCATTTCCATCTTGATGGCTTCGTCAATAGGCAGAATTCTCGTATTTGGGGTGAGGAAAATCCTCGAGTGATTCACTAGAAGCAAATGCATCCTCAACGTGTCACTGTGTGGTGTGGTTTTGGGGCTGGAGAATCATTGGACCTTTTTTTATGAAAATGAGGCAGGTCAAGCGCAAACAATCAGTGGTGTTCGGTATCGTGAAATGATAACCAGATTTTTCTTGCCTCGAATTGAAGAAATGAATGTGGAGGGCATGTGGTTCCAACAAGATGGCGCCACATGTCATACAACCAGAGAAACAATTCAATTGTTGCATCAGTCATTTCCCGGTCGTGTTATTTCGCGTTTTGGAGATCAGAATTGGCCGCCTAGATCATGCAATTTAACACCATTAGATTTTTTCTTTGGGGTTTTTTGAAGTCGATGGTTTACGCGAATAAGCCGATGACGACTCAAGCCTTAAAAGAGGAAATTGGACGCTGCATTAATGAAATACCGCAGCATTTATGCAAAACGGTCATTGAAAATTTCATTAAAAGATTGTGTGCATGCCAGCAAAGCCGCGGCGGCCATCTGCTCGACATATTGTTCCATACATAACCTCATTCTGTCTACTTTACGATATAATAAAGTTTCACGATTTTTTTTTTTAAATATCTGTGTTTTATTTAAAATTTAAAAATTGCGTTCTTGTTGGGACACCCTTTATGTTCAAAATTCTACAAAAATTAGTACAAATGCTTTACCTTAATCCGGCAATACACTACAAGAGTTCAGTGCTTAAGTTTGGTACTAACAAATTGAACAAATATCAAAACCGTTTTGATTTTTGCTCAGTTCTACTGCACAAATAGGGCAAACACCCACCTACATTATAGAATCGCATTGTACAGTGCTAAGCTTGAGCACTGAACTTGTGTAATATAAGGTCGCCAATATTTCACTAAAAAATTATTCAAAAGTTAAACCCCCCGCAAAAAGTGTAAAAGCGTACATGGTGTGGCCAACAATTAAACTTTATATTTAAATGTAGAAGTTCTATTGAGGTGTCCCCATAGAAGTATTAAAATTACCTCTAATAAGATAAACGAAGTACTTTCTTGGCTAATTTCAACATATAGGTAATCTCAAAAGGTAATATTTTAAGGAATTAAAAATATTGTTGTTGCTAGTTACATATAAATAAAGATTAAAAAGGTACACAAAAAAACATCAACCGAATTGTCTATAATTTAACAAATGTATTGTCAATTATATCAGCAGAAATTTAACAGAAGCTACTCGATTTTTATTACAACAAAATTATTTATGGTAGGACAAGAGAAACTTTAGTGTAATTAACTCGAAATTCGTTTATTAACTTTATGGAAATTTGATTGGATTTATATTCGGTAGTAATGTCATCCCAAAACCTTGATTAGAGCTCCTAAAATAAACACAGTTGTCCTACACTACTTTATTCCGGTATATTTATACATATTTTACTTTGCGCGCTGCAACATTTCAGGAACTTATACAGCTAAATTCGCCTTGGCTAAATAAGGTAGTATATTTTTGCGTCATTTTATCATATTTAGCATATTTTATTCGTTATTATAGATAGAAGTAACCACATCACACCTGTACTTCTAAAGTGAGTCAACTCAAAATTTTTCAATTTTCACTTTTTGCAAGAAAACGATACACAGTGGTCATATTTATGTACTGTTAAAATCTCACATAGGTTTTTCTAGTCTTTCGCAAAAAAAAAATACATTTGTAGCCCCCTTTGTGCTATATGAGTATCTTCTTTAAAATCCACTAAAAATACACATTTTGAGTTGCACCCAAAAAAATTCTTATTTTTGATGATCATTGAAAAAATCGCAAAAACAGCTACTGTTGTAAACTTATTATTCGCAATGCTTCACAATGAAAAGCTGTTTTTAAATATTATAGTAAATATTAAAAAAATTTGTAAATTTTGAGTTGACTCACTTTAGAGGTACAGGTGCGATATGTATAATTAAAATAAACACGAAATAGCTAATTTCATAAAGTTTACAGTTTTAACAATTTCTACAACTGAAATTAAATTTAACAATGCGATGACCCTGAAGATGGGGTCCGATCGGTTAAATATTTCACACTTAGAGCTGAAATAAATGTGAAAGAATACATATGCTCATACATTGTTGCTCCTAATAAACAAATTATATGAAATATAAGTTTGTACAATGGTATGTGTTACCGATAATTAGCAATGATCTTGATAAATGGATAGTAATTCCATTTTACTCTTCTAATTGATTGTTTCGTGATTGTAAATAAGAAGAAAAAAATTCATGATATGGATCGCATAGGCGATTTTTTATAACACGACTATAACAATTCATATTTTTCACGACTGAATAAATTGCTTATAACAACTATTAGACACGGTTATTTTAATTTCACCACTTTTTACAGAATACTGACATTTTTCTGCAAGTAAAACTAAGATCGAATTAATTCTTTTAGTGAAATACGGTGCGTATGGTTAATATTTATACCCTATACCACTATGTGGTTTGGGTATAATGACTTTGTGCTGCTGTTTGTAACAACCAAAAATATTTGACCTAGACCCATCTTTAATTATACCGATCGAATCAGAATCACTTTCTGAGTTGATTTAACAATGTCCGTCCGTCCGTCCGTCCGTCCGTCTGTGTGTCCATGTAAAGCTTGTAATCAAACTGCAGGTCGCAAATATGAATATATTTTGATGAAATTTGGTATGTAAGCTTTTATCAGCCATGGGATGAACGCTATTGAAATTGGTGAGAATCGGTCCATGTTCAGACCTAGCCCCCATACAAATTACCCATATGAAATCGACATAAATTGCCATAAGATCCAAATTGTCATATAGATCTTACTCAAATTGGGTTTGTATGCGTTCATTACATCCACTAATGAGTAGTCCAAAAATGATCCCTTTGACCCCATATAGAGCTGCTTCCCGATCTTCACTTAAATCTATTAAAAAACAAAAATATTGCACTGATTCTTCTCAAATTTTGTTTGTACATATTTTTGAAAAATACAAGAGACTTTACCAAACATGATCAGGATCGGTCCATTTTTGGACCTAGTCCCTTTATAGATATAGCATCCGATATGAACTTTTTCATATCTGCAGCCAAAAAAATTAATAAAAATCGCACTCAGATTTGGTTTATGCTTATTTTCTATATCGAAGTAGTTGGACCGAAAGATAGGGTCTCTAAACCATGGTATAGGGTATCATATAGTCGGTCTAGACCGACTATAATTTTCTTACTTGTTTTTTTTTTTAAATTTAATTCCGCAAGGAGAAAAATTGAGTTCGACAAGCAGCACACGGTTGTTTAATGTTCTACCGAAATTTTAACATATATGGGATTTTTCCATGTGTTTTTAGCTATGTCGGACAAAACGTTGGAGACTTTTACAAAATTTTTAATTTACCAACTTTGTTTTTATGTATTTTTTGCCAAATCACTCTCGAAAAATAACAAAAAAACGAAAAAAAAGGATTTTTTAGTGATGAAAAAACAAAGGAAGCTCTTACACTTTTGTATCAGAATTGATTAAAACAGTCAATATAGAAGAATATGAAAATGTGTAACATCTTAACCGCCATTAAAAAATTTACAGTTTCTGACCTTTTCTTTCAATTGTTTTTTTTTTACATTTGCAATTTTCAATGTTTTAATCATATAATTAATTATTATAATATAATGGCAAGAATTAGGTTAACTGAAGAGTAAAAAAAAACTCAATAATAAATGATTTTACTGGTGGTCTTTAGTAAAAGAAAATTTGTGAACAATATTCCTTGAATACTTGATAATTTCAAAAATTATCAAGAAATACCATGAAAGAAGTACGATGACAATTAAAAATTTAGACAACAGGCGCTGTAAAGCGATTGAAAGCAAGGATAATTTAATAGCAAGAGAGTTTAAAAGATGTCTCAAAATTAAATAAAGGGGTGACCCCCTGAATAAACCAATGATATCTGAGAAAATTCGTCTGGCTCGCATAGATTTTGATAAGGGAAACATCAACTAGTCAATACGAAATTGGAATACTGTTGTTTTTTCAAATGAGTCCAAGTTTAATGATGAAGGAACATTTGTACGATAAAACTGCAAAATTTGGCGATGGAAATATTATGGTGTAAGGTTGTGTTTTGGACCAAGAGAGGTCAAATTTATGCAGTAAAAAAATACTCTAACTGAAACCGGATACAAAGAATTGCTAACCTGGAAGTTCCATTACGTAGTGATTCAAAACCCACTCAAAGATGTAAAGATGGTCAGCTCAATTAATAAATCTCAGTCCCATAGAAAATCTATGAGAAGTTGTAGTTGGAAAAATATGGACACGAAATTGCACAAACAATACACACTTCATAGATGCAGTTAATTCAGAATGGAAAAATATTTTACTGATATCATCAACAATTTAATTGTCTCCATGCCACAGCGCTGTGAAGCAGTAGTAAAAATTTAACGATACCCAACCAAATATTGCAGTTACAGTTTTTAATTATTGTACAGTAAAAGTTTCCATAAAAATTAATGTTTTTAAGTTTTGTTATTTTTTTCTGAAGTTAAGCTATATTATGTTAATATTTTTTTTCTTTTTTACTTCTTTTCTTTTAACTCGTAGTGTTGGTTTGTCTGCCGAACAAAATTTGGATTGCTTTTTAAACTTTTCCCGTGATCGAGCTGAAACTTTGCCGACAGACTTGTGACGAAAATAAAAATTATCTAACAATTTGCGTTTAAAAAAATTTAATTATAATATAATTTTTGATCCTTCGATATTTAGCGATAACCGATATCATTCGAATGGAAATAATGAGATATTTTTGAGATTTTTGACGTAGATATTTTGTGGACATGTTTCGTTTTCAGTGAATCAGTTATATAATTGCATGACGGTAAAATTAATTTACAAAGAAAGACAGTATAATCAAAACTTGATTTTTATGGGTTAGTTTTTGAAATAAATTGAACGTACTAGATTTCATATTAATAAAAGAGTTTGTAGTTTTATGATCAAATATTTTGGTATTGCCCTAAATATATTTTGTTAAAAATTTCCATACCAATTCATTATATATATTTTAAATTCATAAACAATATAACTTTAAAATATCTAAAATATAAGACAACTCTAAATTTAGTATGTCAGACCGCAACAGTAATAAAAAATATTTTTTTAAATTAATTCAATTCTCTTGATGCTTTACATTCATTTAATATTAATTATCATTATTACGTCAGACCGCAACAGTAATAAAAAATATTTTTTTAAATTATTTCAATCACAATTCTCTTGATGCCTTACATTCATTTAATATTAATTATCATTTTTAGTTAATCTTGATCTTTGAGTATATCCGAGTAATTTTTTTCCCTTTTTTAAGCCTCAATTTACTTTTAGTAAAAAGCAATAAAATAAAATATTTTTTTGTTTATTTTTTTTTGCATTATTTTTATTACTTTTTTCACCTTTTTCAATAAACTACACTAAAATTTTTTATTAAATTTCTTGTTATTCTTATATTTGCTTTTATATTTACTTTTATATTTATCCAACAATAACACATTTTTTATATGTATCAACAACAGAGGGTATTTATATAAATATTTGTATTTCAAAGAATTTATGTATTTTTTTTACTACATATTTATTTATTTTTTTTTTTTTTTTTGGTAACTTTTGGCACAATTTACGAAACACTAAAATATTTGTTTTGATATATTCAAATTCTTCTAGTTTGTTTTAATTTTTTATCCACTGAATAGTGTTGCATTCAATTTGAATAAATTTGTTTAATACACAATTTTTTCCTTTGAATATGCTTAATTCTCTTTTTGGTTGGCAAGTTAATATCCTCTTGTAACGTTATCCATTTTTTATTCAATTTCATGTTTGTTTTTTATTCCTTGAGTTTTTTTTTTTTGTTATATATCTACGCATTTGAACCGTATTTACGCGCGTTTATCCTTTCACGTTTCAAATAAAACTGATGCTTTATGAAATACTCAACATCGTAAGAATGCTGTTTACTGTTGTGTAGTTGTTATTTCTTTTTTTTTTTTTTTGCTTCAAACTAAACTGTTATCATCAGTAAGGAGGATGATAACAACTACAGCATGGTACATGCTTTCATTTCAACATTTCCGCCTAACAGTTTAACAACAAATGTAAGCAAATAAAGTTCTCTTGAAATAAAAGAACAACTCTTAAAGATTAGGCGGACAACTACAGTTAGAGAGTATATCTGTTGAGTGTGAGGGTGCAGCTTTTATAATTTATTGGAGTAGGTCAGTGTTACAAATTTGTGTTATGTTAAAAAATTACAGTAATGTAACCAAAATGGGAACATCTGAGCAGAGAATATTTCCTTGTTTATGCAGAAACACTTCTCTTCTAATGCAAAATATTTTTTGCCGTTATTAAGAGAATTTTTATGTACAACTTTGATTAGGCTGCAGCTTTATAGCAGTTTCCATAATAAAATGTATTTTCTCAAAATATTCTCTTAACTTATTATGTGAAAACAAAATGTTATTATGTCTCTGTTTCTGTAATAACTTTACATACATACTATAAGAAAATTTAACATATTGCATAAATAAGAGGTTAACAATGTTTTGGCTATGCAAGCAGCCACAAGAAATACTTTAACATTTAGTTTAAAGCGCAAAAATTACTTAAGTTGTGCAGAATTTTGTTTTCTCTTAGAATTGTTTTACCTTAATATAACTAACATTAAAAATCTCTTAAACATATATCTAAAAATGCTGTTTTTAGCAAAATCAAAAACTCTTCAACAGTTAAGAATTTAAAAATTTTACATTCATCAATATAATGTCCTCTTAAGCATTAATTTTTCATGTTTTTCTTGCTGGCGCCTTTTTGTGAACTTTTTCTGCTACTTGAGGTTTTTATTGGACGAATTTTTGTCCTTTATTCTTTTCTACAAATTTAAACACGTTATTTTTCTTATACCCTTGCTATTTTCATTGAGTTTGCATATTTAAATTTCACTTCCGATTTTCTTTTCTTTGTCATTTAGTTTTTAGGTAAATATCTCAGATATTGTTAAGGAATTCAACAAGATTTTTTTTTTTTTTTGAAAATAACTAAGAAAATAACTATTTGTTCTCGGTTTGCAAAATTTACCTTATAGTTGCCAAAAATATACACTTACCTAAAACGAGAAGAGAATATTATAGGATTAATTTTTGGTAACAACTAAATATAAATTTATAATTATCAAAACAATTAATTTTTTTATATTTTATAAAAATAAAAAATCTTATTTTCGATCTTTATCAGTGCATACTACAATATACATACATATGTAGTCGTTTACAAACATATTTCTTTTAAAGTTGTTCTATATTTATACCCTATACCACTATGTGGTTTGGGTATAATGACTTTGTGCTGCTGTTTGTAACAACCAAACATATTTGACCTACACCCATCTTTAATTATACCGATCAAATCAGAATCACTATCTGATTCGATTTAACGATGTCCGTCCGTCCGTCTGTGTGTCCATGTAAAGCTTGTAATCAAACTGCAGGTCGCAAATATGAATATTTTTTGACGAAATTTGGTATTTGATCTTTTATCGGCCATGGAATGAACGCTGTTGAAATTGGTGAGAATCGGTCCATGTTCAGACCTAGCCCCCATACAAATGACCCCTATGAAATCAACATATATTGTCATAAGATCCAAATTATCATACAAATCTTAGTCAAATTGGGTTTGTATGTATATATTACATCCATTAATCATTAGTCCAAAAATCATCCCTATTGGACAACTCTTAGTCATAGGCCCCATATAGAGCTACTTCCCGATCTTCACTTAAATCTATCAAAAACAAGTAAGAAAATTATAGTCGGTCTAGACCGACTATACGATACCCTATACCATGCGTTTAGAAACCCTATCTCTTAGGCCCAACTAACTGGACATTGAAAATAAGCAAAAACCAAATTTGAGTGGGATTTTTATTAATTTTTTTGGCTGCAGATATGAAAAAGTTCATATCGGATGCTATATCTATAAATGGACTAGGTCCAAAAATGGACCGATCCTGATCATGTTTGGTAAAGTGTCTTGTATGTTGCAAAAATATGTACAAACAAAATTTGAGAAGAATCAGTGCAATATTTTTGTTTTTTAATAGATTTAAGTGAAGATCGGGAAGCAGCTCTATATGGGGTCAAAGGGATCATTTTTGAATTACTCAATAGTGGATGTAATGAACGCATACAAACTCAATTTGAGTAAGATCTATATGACAATTTGGATCTTATGGCAATTTATGTCGATTTCATATGGGTAATTTGTATGGGGGCTAGGTCTGAACATGGACCGATTCTCACCAATTTCAATAGCGTTCATCCCATGGCCGATAAAAGCTTATATACCAAATTTCATCAAAATATATTCATATTTGCGACCTGCAGTTTGATTACAAGCTTTACATGGACACACAGACGGATGGACGGACGGACGGACGGACGGACGGACGGACGGACGGACGGACGGACGGACGGACGGACGGACATTGTTAAATCAACTCAGAAAGTGATTCTGATTCGATCGGTATAATTAAAGATGGGTCTAGGTCAAATATTTTTGGTTGTTACAAACAGCAGCACAAAGTCATTATACCCAAACCACATAGTGGTATAGGGTATAAAAAAAAATATTGCACTGATTCTTCTCAAATTTTGTTTGTACATATTTTAGCAAATTACAAGAGACTTTACCAAACATGGTCAGGATCGGTCCATTTTTGCGCCTAGTCCCCATATAGATATAGCATCCCATATGAACTTTTCATATCTGCAGCTGAAAAAATTAATAAAAATCCCTCTCAAATTTGGTTTATGCTTATTTTCTATATCCAGTTAGTTGGGCCTGAGAGATAGGGTCTCTAAACGCATGGTATAGGGTATCGTATAGTCGGTCTAGACCGACTATAATTTTCTTACTTGTTTAGTTTGTTATATTGGAAGAGGCTTAAAGAGTATAAATTTTGCTTGAATTATCATTTGGTTGTTTTCAGCAAATAAATATTAATTTACCAAACAAACAACCTTCTGCTTTTGGTTACTGATGAGGGTTGGTGACTCTTCCCGAAACAGCTGTGTAACCCGTCATGCAGAATAAAGATCAATTTTTTGAAACAAATGTGCCAATGTTGCATTATTTAAAGTAAAAACATTTGATCTTGAGCCTGAATAATTTCAAACTCACTTATTAAAATAATTTTTAAATTTGTATATGTTTTTTCATTAAATAATAATTTGTCACTACTCCACCTGTGCTATTTTGGTTCTACTAGTTAGTTCTAAGGCGCCGTTGAAAAATTGTAAAAAAAAAACTTTTTAAGGAAAATTACTTTTTTTTACGAAAATGTATTTGTTTATAAAACGATCGTTTGTCAGAAAAGTTATTTTTTAAGAAAAGGTACTTTTTATACCCTATACCACTATGTGGTTTGGGTATAATGACCTTGTGCTGCTGTTTGTAACTACCAAAAATATTTGACCTAGAGCCATGTTTTATTATACCGATCGACTCAAATCACTTTCTGAGTCGATTTAGCGATGTCCGTCCTTCCTTCTGTGTGTCCATGTAAACTTTGTAATCAAACAACAGGTCGCAAATATGTATATATTTTGACGAAATTTGGCACATAACCTCATGTGATCAACGCTGTTGAAATTGGTGAAATTTGGTCAGACCTAGGCCCCATACAACTGACCCTTATGAAATCGACATAAATTGCCATAAAATCCAAATTATGATATAGATCTCAGTCAAATTGGGTTCGTATATGATATTATGCCCATTAATCAGTAGTCCAAATAAAATCCCCATAGGACAATTCTTAGTCATAGGCCCCATATAGATCTGCTTCCCCATCTTCACTTAAATCTCTCAAAAAACAAAAATGTTGCAGAGATTTTTCTCAAATTTGGTTTGCATATATTTTTTCAAAATATAAGTAAATTTACAAATATTATCAGGATCGGTCAGAATTGGTCAGAATCACTTTCTGAGTCGATTTAGCGATGTCCGTCCGTCCGTCCGTCCTTCTGTGTGTCCATGTAAACATTGTAATCAAACTACAGGTCGGAAATATGAATATATTTTGATGAAATTTGGCATATAAGCTTTTATTGGCCATGGGATAGAAATTTTTTAGGGATATTTGGTCCATGTTCAGACCTAGTCCCAATACAACTGACCCCTATGAAATCGACATAAATTGCCATAAGATCCAAATTATTATATAGATCTCAGTCAAATTGTGCTTGTGTGTGTTTATTATATGCACTAATCCGTAGTCCAAAAATAATCCCTATGGGGCAATTCTAAGTCATAGGCCCCACATAGAGCTGCTTCCGATCTTCATTTAAATCTATCAAAAAGCAAATATATTGCACAGATTTTGCTCTAAATTGGTTTCTATATATTTTTTCAAAATATAAGTGACCTTGCCAAATATGGTCAAGATTGGTCCATTTTTCGAAATAGTCCCCATATAAATATAGCACCCGATATGAACTTTTTCATATTTGCAGCCAAAGAAATTAATAACAATGCCACTCAAATTTGGTTTATGCTTATTTTCTATATCTAGTTAGTTGGACCGAAGAGATAGGGTCTCTAAACCGTGGTACAGGCTATCGTTTAGTCGGCCTAGACCGACTATAATTTTCTTACTTTTTTTTCAGAAACAGTATTTTTATAGGAAATGGTACTTTATAAAGAAATTTTATTTTTTTTATAAGAGGTAGGTACTTTTTAAGAAAAAGCTGTTTTTTAAGAGAAGGTACTTATTTAAGAATAGCTAATTTTTTAAGAAAGTGTCCGTTTTTAAGAAACTTTATTCTTTGGAGAAAAGGTATTCTTCTACGAAAAGGTTAAAAAGGAAAATGTGATTTATTTAGAAAATTTATTTTTTTAACATATTTACTTTTGTAAGAAAGGTAATTTTTATAAGAAAAGTAACTTTTTGAAAAGAAGGCACTCATTTAAGAAAATATACATATTTAAAGAAATGTACTCTTTTGAGAAAGAGACTTCTTTTTAGAAAAGGCATTTTTTAAGAAGAGGTACTTTTTAAGAAAATGTATTTTTTTTAAGAAAATTAATTTATTTAAGAATAGCAAAATTTTAAGAAATTGTATATAATTAAGAATAGAAAATTTCTTAATAAAGTGTCCTTTTTGTTACGAAAAGGTGCTTTAATATGCTTTATTTAGAAAATATACTTTTTATACGTATTTACCTGTTGAAGAAAGATAATTTTTTAAGGAAAGGTACTTTAAAAAAAAAATAGTTTTTTAAGAAAATGTATTCTTCTACGAAAAGTTCTTTTTTAAGAAAATCTGCTTTATTTAGAAAAAAATTTTTTTTTACATATTTTCCTTTTTAAGAAATGTAATTTTTATAAGAAAAGTTACCTTTTGAAAAGAAGGCACTTTTTAAGAAAATATACATTATTACATAAATGTACTCTTTTAAGAAAAAGACCTCTTTTTAGTAAAGGTACTTTTTAAGAAGAGGTACTTTTTAAGAAAATGTAGTTTTTTTAAGAAAATCTACTTATTTAGCTATAGCAAGTTTTTAAAGAAAATCTACTTATTCAGGTATAGCAAATTTCTTAATAAAGTGCCATTTTTACTACGAAAAGGTGTTTTAACCCTGCTGTTAGGTTAGAAAAAACTTACGAATTAACCTAAATGGACCATTTGGTCCATACTTTAATATGCATACAAAATAATTATTTAATCTTATATTTGTATCTATTTTGGATCACTTCTCCTTAAATATTATTAATTTAAGCTTTACTCAACGCTAGAGTGAGTGAATTTTGGCTCATGCTCACGCAAGCAATTTTATAATCTCTCATAAATCACTCACCCGAATTTTTCTTTACTAGCGTAATACTCACGTCAGTAAAATTTAAATAACTGACGCTCACGCGTGATTCACGTGAACCACGCAAATCACATGATTAGAGCATATCTCTACCCCAGCACAGTTAATGTAAAAATTTGTTGAGGAATTCCCCTTTTTGCATCTTTCTTTACTCAGGATAGCTAATGTAAAACACAATGGTGAAATTCCCCTATTTGCATTTTTCTTTATTCAATATAAACAGCTAATGTAAAAAACAAGTGTGGGATTCCCCGTTTGTGTTTTTTTTTAATCAACATAGTTTAAATATGCAAAAGACAATTGTGTGATTTTTTTTGTAAAGAAGCACAAACATTTGTACTGCTTGTTTCATTTTATGAGTTGTTTTCAATAGTTCAGACGTGTTTTACTTACGACATGGCAGAAAGTGACTCCGATATTTCCGATTCGGAATTTGATTATATTTCAGAAAATAGCGAAACAAGTTCTTCTGAAACAGATACTGTACGGGAACCCGTCCTAGCTGCAGTTAGTTCTGTTGATCCGTTTTTTATTGCTAAAAACAAAATGGTTTGGAGTGCCACTCCATTACCTCAGCCTATTGGAGCTACGGCTGAGAATATTATCCCAACACAACCAGGACCAACTCGATTTGCAGTGTCCAGATGCAATGACATTCTATCAGCTGCTTTGTTGTTTTTCCGCCTCCAATAGAAAGAATTATCATCGAAAATACTAATAAGTACGGCAGGGTCAAGTTTGGTGGCAAGTGGAAAGATATTGATGAAGACGCATTGCGCGCATATATTGCAGTGCTCATTCTTGCAGGCGTATGTCGGTATGTATAATCTTGTTTTTTTATTTCAGCAAAATATTTGGCTAATATTAAATCTATTACTGAAAGTGGAACAAATGAAGATGTTCATGGTTTATTTGATGCAAAATTGGGTCCGCCCCATTTTCCGAGCAATTATGTCTGAAGACACATTTCATATGATTAATAGAGCCATCCGTTTCGATGATGTTTTGAGTCGACGACAAATGCGTAGTTGCGATAAATTTGCTCCTGTTCGTGAACTATGGGACCGTTGGGAACAACTTCTTCCAAAGTTTTACAATTGTCACGAAAATGTCACCATTGATGAGCACTTGTTGCATTCCGGGGGTGATGTAGTTTTCGACAGTTTATGCCATCAAAACCAGCAAAATATGGTTTGAAATTTTGGCTACCGGTGGACTCTAAGTCAGGCTACGTGTGGAAAATACAACCATACCTTGGGAAGCCTAGAAATGCACAGCCTGAAAAGAACCAAGGGCAACGTTGTATTGGAACTAACAGAAGGCTTGAAAGGGCAAAATATAACAGGGGACAATTTTTTTTCCCAATTTTGAGTTGGTAAAAAAACTTCAGGAAAGAAAACTTACATATGTGGGAACAATACGCAAAAATAAAACATTCATTCCTCCGAAATTGCTGACTGTCAAAAAACTCCCTTTGTACCATTCTACATTTGCATTCGATGGCATTGCGACATTAGTATCATACATCAGCCACAAGAACAAAGCAACAATATTGATTAGTCCAATGCACAAGACAGTTGCAGTTGATGACAGTGGATTGAAGAAAAAACCAGAGATTGTTTCGTGTTACAATTTAACGAAAGGTATGGTAGTTTAATGTTCTCCTATAGTTTCTAATACTTCATCTATTTTAGGTGGCGTAGATACTGCTGATCAAATGGTTGGTTCCTACAGCACAAAACGCAAAACAAATCGATGGCCAAACATTGTGTTTGCAAACATATTTGATATATCCGCATTGAATGCGTACATAATATATTCTGAAATCGACGTTTCATGGGCTCCAGCTGATCGGAATCGCAGGAGACCAGAGTTTCTGTGGCAACTAGCACTTTCTCTGGCTAATGCGTATATGATGAAATGGACTAGATTACCTCGACAAGAGTTCTCAGCACAGTTATTGACTGAAATACGATCACCATGCATAGTTCCAGCCTCTTCAAATAATACTTCCAATTCAGGGGCTCGAAATCGTGGAATTTGTAGTTGCTGCAAGTCTAAGTCTGATATAAAATGCTCCATGTGCAGCAAGTTTATTTGCAAATCTAACCGAAAAACATGTTGCTTATCTTGCAATGACAATTATTATAAAACCAACTAATAAATACCTATTTTATTTAAATAAATGTAAAAAAAAAATCAATGGAAACATACTATGGACCAAATGGTCCCTTAACCTAAGATTCGTAATTTTTTATTTTTCTCAGCCCTGTTTTAAGTCAGAACCTTGAATTTTTGTATATAACATGGTTTTATAAAAAGACCACGTGAGCTAAAAAATTAAGTCACTATATGTCACCGTTCAAAAATTACAAAGGAAAAAATCCAAAAATTGGACCAAATGGGCTTAACCTAACAGCAGGGTTAATATGCTTTATTTAGAAAATTTAATTTGTATATGTACATATTTACCTTTTTAAGAAATGTAATTTTTTAAAAAAATGTACTTAAGAGAAAAGAAAAGGTACTTTTTTTTTAAATTTATTTTCTTATGAAATTGTCTTCTTCCGAAAGGTTTTTTTTAAAGAAAATCTGGTTTATTTAGAAAATTTATTTTTTTTACATATTTACTTTTTTTTATCAAATGTAATTTTTATAAGAAAACTTACTTTTTGAAAAGAAAACATACTTTTTTAAAGAAATGTACTTTTTTTAAGGAAAATACCTCTTTTTAGAAAAGGTACATTTTAAGAAGAGGTGCTTTTTAAGAAAAGGTACTTGTTTAAGAAAATATACTTATTTGAGAATAGCAAATTTTTTAATAAAGTGCCCTTTTTGCTACGAAAAGGCGCTTTAATATGCTTTATTTTGAAAATTTATTTTGTATACACATTTACTTTTTTAAGAAATGTAATTTTTGTAAGAAAACTTACTTTTTGAAAAGAAGGCACGTTTCTAAGAAAACATACTTTTTTTTAAGAAAGGTAATTTTTTAAGAAAAGGTACTTAAAAGAAAAAAAAAGATACTTTTTTTTTTAAAAATGCACCTATTTAAGAAAAGGCAGTTTTTACGAAAACAAACAAACAAACTTGTTTGAAAGGCCACTTTTTAAGAAAATTTATTTTTTTAGAAGAGGGAGCTTTGGAAAGAAAATGTACTTATTTAATAGAATGTAATTTTTTTAAGAATGGGTAAATTTTTCAGAAATTATATTTTTTTAAAAAGAGTTAATTTTTTACGAAAGGTGGTTTTTTAAGAAAATGTATTTTTTTTAGATTACACCTAAGTCTGTTTTTACACGGTAGATTGGTTCCAGAAGAAGCCGTGTAAAAAAAAACCGTGTAAAAAAAGACATTGATCGTATACAAAAATGGGTGATTTGTTCCTAATCTCTAAAACCTATTAAAATTAGTGAAAAACAAGAATTTTTAAGAACAAGAATTCATGTTTATTTTATTAAATCAAATATATAATGCTTATTTTCACAAGCATAGTAATTAATGATAAAAAAGATATGCACTCTAATCTTAAAAGTACATAATATAAATTAAATGTATGGCAAGTTCAGGAACTAAACAACTATGTTGTGAACGAAAAGAATAGGTTATTCAATTTTTAAGGTAAAAAATAAAATAAAATAAGTGATAATCATAAATACAGCAACATAAATTTAATTGCTGTCGTCATCAGTTATTCGCATTCGCTTGCTTCGAACGCGTATAAATTCACTATCATCGCTGGAATAATTTTGAACTGGACTTTCTCTTGCTCGTTCGGCATCTACATTTTGAAAAATGAACTCTGTTATGAGCCGTTGTTCGCCAATTCTTGCTACCTCTTTGTATAATTGCTTGTAACGAGCCATACAAGAATTCAGCTCACGTTGGAATTGTGCAGCTCTTTCGACATTGGGATCATTTTTGACGAAATGGTGTCCTAATTTATTTGCAAGAAGCCCTTCTTGAATTAAATTTCCAGTTAATTTTACAGGTTCTTCACTATCACTGCTTTCTATAACATCAGCATTCTGTGAGGCAAAATGTAATATTTCGTCTTCGCTAAGAACTTTATCAATCATCAGTTCATCAATGTCATCAGATACCAAGTCATCAAAACCCTCCCCACCAACTGCGTGTGCTAAAGCAATTATATTGGGATATTCGTTTGTATTTTTCTCCACAGGATTTTTACTTTTTACACATTCTGGCTAAATTGCTCTCCAACATCCGTTTAAGGTTGATGGTCGTAAATCTGACAATGCTAAAGCAGCATGTGTAACGCAATCTTTAATAGAAAACTTTTTCCAGGCATCAATTACTGTTAGAGTTTTATCCCTATCCAAAGTGTCCAAAATGTACTGGAATGTTCGTTTGATATAATAAGTTTTGAATGTTGCGATAATTCCTTGGTCCAGTGGTTGGATTAGGGATGTGGTATTTGGTGGCAGGAACAAAACTTGTACATTTTGGTGTTCCAACTGAGGATGCCCGGGTGCATTGTCTACCAACAGAAGAACTTTAAATTCTAAGCCCTTTTCATTCAAATATTTTCTAGTTTCTGGCACAAAATATTTAATGAACCATTCTGTGAAAACTGTAGTCGTCACCCATGCTTTTTTATTGGCCATCCAATTAACCGGCAATGTATCAAAATCGACACCTTTCATTGCTCGAGGCTTTAATGCACGATTGATAAGCAGGGGCTTTAACATCCGATCTCCAGAAGCGTTACTGCACAATAAAAATGTGACTCGATCTTTTTCAACTTTAAAACCCCCAGCACTTTTTTGCGATTTGGACACATATGTTCTTCTCGGCATTTTTTTCCAAAAAGACCGGTTTCGTCAGCGTTAAAAACCTGATCTGGACTGTATCCACCATCCGCTATTATTTTTTTAAGTTTTAGTTGGTATTCTTCAGCGGCTTTCTGATCTCCAGAAGCAATCTCGCCCTTGATTTTTATGTTATGAAGCGAATGCCTATGGAGAAATCCCCTCATCCAACCTGTGCTTGCAGAAAATACGTAGCTCTTCTCAGCAGTTGTTTGTGTGGATGTAGACGGTTGTTCGTCTTTTATCATTTTATAGAACCTTAATGCTTGCTGTTTGATATTGTTTCCGTCTACGGGAATTCTTTTTTGGGCATTTTCCTCCAGCCATATTATGAGTGCTTTTTCCATTTTTTCTTTAACAGCATCTCTAGTGTATGATGAAGACTTAACAGATAGGTTCGTTCCAGAAATCACCGATTGCCTAATAGCAATTTCATTTTTCTTTATAGTTCTTATTGTGGCTTCATTTAAACCGAACGTTTTACCAAGAGCAGTTGAGCCTTCTCCATTTCGAAGGCGATCTAAAATTTCAATCTTGGATTCCAAAGAAATTGCCTTCCGTTTTAGTTTTATATCTGACATTTCCTTTTAGGGATACATAAAATATTTTACAAAATTAAAAAACATAAATAACTGAATAAATACAAAATATTTTTTGGCTTACCTTTTATCTTAATGCGTTAAAATTAAATTTAATGGAAAATCAAATTTGCCTGCAAAAAATTTCTTAACAAAACACGTCTTATTGCATTGACAGTTCACAAAATATTAACATGTTTCAATTGCTCTGACCAGTAAATTTTATTGTATGCACATAAAGGGAATTCCCCTAAATTAGTGCTATTCACATTTGCTTTGACCAGTAAAAATTGCTTGTACGCGCTAAAAGGGAATTCACTTAAATCTTTAAGCTAGTGTTCGCAAACTATCGATAGCACTATCGATACTATCGATGGTTTCAGACTTTTTTCTTTCATAAATACTTTTTTGTGATATGAACATACATACTTCGCAAAAATTAAATTTGACAAAAAAAATTTAAGTATGTACATAAAATTTCAAATCGTGCTAAATGGAATAAAATCGTGTAAAAAAATTAAAAATATTCAATTTTCAAACCGTGTTATATCAAAACCGTGTAACAAAAGACCGTGTAAAAACAGACTTAGGTGTATTTCCTTTCTTAAGAAAAGTTAAAGTAACTTTGGAAGAAAAGTTACTTTATTAGAAAACGAGGTTTCTTAAAAAAATGTAATTAAAAAAAGACTTTTTAAGAAAAGGCATTTTGCAAGAGATCGCACTTTGTAAGAAAACATCCTTTTTTAGAAAAAGCATTTTTGAGCAAAACGAACAAAAAAGGATTTTGTTATGTTTTTTTTAAAGAATTTTACCTTTCATTGTAAAAGTAGCTTAAAGCTCCAAACAAACCTAAAAGTCATAACAAATACTTAAATTCTCTAACGCTATAAACCTGAATTGAAATAGATAACACTTATATGGCTGTCAGAGCTTGGTGGACGCGATGGTTACGAAAATGAAGCATTGAAAAATCGTAAACCATAAATCAAAGCAATTCAACTGATGAGATGAAAAACAAATGGACAAGAAAGAATTCAACAGAATAACATAGAAACATACATTTTTATGTTTTCTCTAATATTATGGGTACAATGCAGTGCAGAAGTGAAAGCCAAAGTGAAAGCCAAAGTGAAAAAAAGAACTGAAAAATTATGGCATATATGAAATTTAACAAATATTAAATAAGTAGATCCGTTTTAAATTCCCCAATAACGATTAGTTATGTTCAATAATTTTTATTAACTATCAGTTTGAGTGTTTCCTTAGCGGTTAGTTCTTTTATTGTAATAACATTAAAATTTAACATTTTACAAGTACAATAATTAGTAATGTAACGGAATCGCCAAAATCAAAAATCGGCAAAACTGAAACTCGCGAATATAATGAACTTTATTACGAAAAAATTTTTGAAAATCGTTTACATAAAAGAAATTTATATGTAATGTAATATAATTGGGTAAGAAATGTATATGGACACATTGTGTTTTATTATTAAAAAAGTATTTTTTTTTCTTTTCAAGCACTCCTTAATATAAAGTTCTGAATTCATAGAGCCCGTTGTAATAAATTAATAAATTGCCGCAACTGAATATTGCTTGCCATATCAGGAACTTAAATGGAACTTTCGTCTGATTTTGGGTGCTTAACTTATCTTTCATACTTCATACTTCATCCGGCATTGGCAACATGCATGTTACCATGAAAACTGCTAAAATTCTGCCAGTACATGCGTTTTGTCGTCCATTACTAAGCAGGAGCAGCGACGTATACAGGATTTTGAAAAGGGGGGGGGGGGGGCCAAAAAATTTGTTAAGTATATAACTTATAATATACAAAACAAATTTATATACACACAAATGCTTTTCGAAAATTTAATAAAAATACTACATTTTAAGGCTGAAATTACGAGATCAGTTTATTTTATTAATAAATTAATAATTTTATAGCAAAAAATAAATATATATATACACATTAGGATGGATAAGAATATTTGGTAAAAATGCAATTTACTTAAAAAGTAAATGTAAAATATTCCCCTGAATTTAAATATGCATTTAGAATTGTATTTGGTTATATTTGTAAATAGTTTGAATTTTACTGAAAAAAACAATTTTTTTCAAAAATTTTGGCGACACAAAAACACAGAGACAAAAATTCTCATATGGTATTTCTTCTGGTTTTTGAAAAAAACTTAGATATAACTTCTTCTATATCGACTTTATTTCTATAAATGAAATAAGAGCAAGTGAAGATAGTCTCTCTTCTTCCATTCGATTTCTTAAATATGATTTAACCCTTTTAAGCGTCGAAAAGCTTCGCTCTGCCGAAGACGTTGTTACAGGAATTGTAATTAATATTTGAAGAAAGATGTATATATTGGGATACAATTCGATGTTGCAAATTGCAATAGTCTCTAACGGATTCAGTGGTTTCTCAATTTTATTCTTCCAGTATTCCATCCAAATACTAACTTCTGCCAACAATGCTCTTGGTGAACATTTCAAATCGTTTTGATAAAACGTAACTATATTTTCGAAATGTTTGAGGCTTAGATCAACAACTCGAATCGGAACCAAATTGTACAGATCCTTTATAATATCTTTGTGTTCAGAAAATCTGTTTGATAAGTTACATAATATTTCATCCAAGAAGGGGATAAAAATTGTTGCTCTATAATATAGTTTAGGATCTGCAGTTTCTATATTCGATCTGAATTTTTGAGTGCCAACTCTTCGTGGAAGTTCTGGAAAAATTCCAAAACGTTGACCAAGATCAGAACTTTCTTCGTAAAGTGCTTCAAAATCTGTATCTGCACTAGTTCGCATATTATTCAATTTTTGTTTTACAATATTAATTTGATCATAAGCTTTAATAACGTCCATATTGACAGTTTGTAAATATTTTGATAAGCTATTTGTGATATTCAAAATGAAGCTGCATATACCTACGCTAATAATGAATTCAAATTTGCAAATTCTATTATGAAACCCAATTCCATTGCTACAACCCAGAATTAAAAATTTTATAATTTTTAATAAGATATTAGTTATTTAAATAGACTTTTATCTTACCTGTTTCTGACAAGACCTCCAAGGCTTCTATAATTTCGGGAATCGATTCATAAAACAATTCTACGCAGTTGTGGCATTCCACCCAACGTGTCTCACAATATGACTTTAAACGTTTAAAATTTTTTTCACTTTTATCAAAAATGTTGGTTAAAATTGCGGTTCTTTTTGCTTAAAATCGAAAATAATTGCATATTTCGGACAAGGCTGCCAACATGTTATGAACTTCTACGATTTTCGATAACGCATTTAGACACAGTTTAAGCGCATGGGAAGTGCAGTGCATAAATTCAGCATTAGACTGTACTTTTTTTATATGTGCTTGTACGCCATTGTACTTTCCTGACATGTTGGCTGCTCCATCATAACCTTGTCCTCTAAGGTTGTTTACGGCTAGCCCAAGTCTGGTTAATTCTGCTAATAAGGAAGATGAAATTTCTCTTCCTGTTGTTTCATTTAGCTGAATGAAGCTAAGGAAACACTCCTCTACTCGGCATGCTTTCTTATTGAAAAACCGAATACATACTGTAAGCTGTTCTCTTCCAGTAATGTCTGTGGTTTCATCTGCCAGTAAAGAGAAAAATCCAGAGAAATTTATGTCATTGACAATATTTTGTTGAATTTTTGAGCCTATTATTTCTATAATTTCATTTTGGATAATTGGACTTAAGTATGATGCGTTTTTCGGAGCATTTGCTATGTTTGTTTTTAATCTTTCATCTCCTTCGGATCGGTATCGCAATAACGCTCTAAAATTACCATCATTTTCTGACGGTTCTTCTAATGACAAATTTCCATAATCTTTAGAGCCACGCAATGCCAAATGTTGGCGTCCACATAACAGAATTGTTTCAATTATTAATTTTATTTTATATTTTTGATCATCCATGACTTCGTTTGTTTGTTTGTTAATTTGAAATTCAATGCTTTTTTGAACATTATCAAATGTTTCTAAAAAATGTTGGGCCTTAATAGTAGCCTCTTTATGGTATACGTTGGTACCGTGTTTATTGAATATTTCAATGGCTTCCTTCGAAGTCGTAAACGGTTGGATAACCAATGATTTACATAGAGTTTGTTTGCTCTTAGTACCAAATATAGTGCATGTCTTGCAAAAAGCTCCTTTGGAATGAGCCGAATAAGCCAGCCAAAAAAATCTCTCAATCCATTGAATTTGAAAAAAACGTTTTTTGCCATTTTTTCCTATTTGTGACTCAAAATTATGTTTGGGGTTTGGAGTCCATGTATGGCGCAGAAACTTTTCTTTTACGTCATCGGATATATTTTTGTTAATGTACTGACCAATATCATATGCATTAAATTGTGAAGGCACTTCTTGAACACAGGATGACGATGTCGCCATTTCATCACACGTGATTGTAGTTTTCGGACTTGCTTGAATTATAGGGTATGGTTGCGATATAGGTAGTGGTTGGTCTGTAGCTTCGGCAGCTATCTCCGATATAATTTCTTAATTATTTTCTGGATTCTAAAATTATTTATAATCAATGAAAAATAATTTATTCTAGTTCGAGGTTGCTTATTTTCCCCATTATGAATTAACATAACAAGTACTTATGTTTACTCTACTTTCTTTATTAGGATATTCTCCCAAAAAATACTCATAGAGTTCTGCTTTCAAAAAGTTGGTAATTTTCAGGATTGAATTGACAATTGTTTCGGGGATTTTCCAATTATTCCCCATCATCAGAATTCTTTACAAAATTGAGGTAATACTGTTGTCTAAAATAAAATATTCATATTCTCAATTACTTCAACCTAGTGAGACCTAATTTTCAATAGAATTCTGATGACGGGGAATAATTGGGAAATCCCCGAAACAATTGTCAACATAAATCGTAAATGTACTTAACATTGAAAAAATTTTGAATCCAATTTCGTCAAAAAAATTTACATTTAACTTCAAATAACAAAATCCTATTAGATTTTTTTTAACTATCTAAATATTGTTTTGACTTACCTTCACTTTTTTGATAAAGAAATTACCGATTGTATTGTTCTGTATTCTTTTCAATTTTAGCACTATTGAATACTTTGTAATAATTTTAGACGCACTTCCCACTTCACTCACAATTCAACTTAATGAAAAACTAATATAAGTTGATATTTTTGACAAAGCCTACTATTATTGTTTTTGCCTTCATCATAATTCAAATTTATGCCAATTATTGCCAGATTTAACGCTGTAACAATGTAAAATATCCTCTGTTACCAGATGCTAATTCATTACAAAGTAATAAAATCATAATTTTTTCACATACTCTCAGGAGATTGCAGCACACTGCGCCTAGGTGCATGTAAAATTTAATTAAAATATTAATTTAAATATTTGTTTAAAACGCAAAAGTAAAATTAGGAAAAAGTGTTTTAAATTTTTATCAAGTTTGTTTAATTTTAATTAAAAATAAAAATTAAATTTTGGATTAAAAAAATGTATCTAATTGGCCATATTTTGATTTTTTTGATGATTATAAAAACACTAAATAAAAAGTGGGGGGCACGGGCCCCCAGAGCCCCCCTCTTTATACGTCCATGAGCAGGAGTATTTTGTATGAAACATGATTCAAATTTTGGAGACTAAGTTTTTTGCGGTGCTGCTATCTGGAACTTGTTGGACTTTTTGTATTTTCAAACATGCATTTTCTTTAATATGTCGCATCAAAACACCGAACATTCATGTTACCGTTTCGATTTTCTACCATATGTTTTGGGAGCCCTTTTCAATACGGTTTCTATTTTCTTGGCCTTCCAGATATCATGTAGTGCTCCAATAGCATTGGAAACAGTTTGGCGGCAGACCTTTGTTTCTCTGGCCAACTTTTTGTAGGACCATTAAACATAATAACTGTCGCATTTTTCAAAGATAACTTGATAAAAAAATTCAAATAATGCTTTCGAAAAAGTTAAGAGGAAAACGTGTGTTAAAATCTTTTCGATCTCATGCCTAAGAATCGCCCTGAAAGGACCTACAGATCCCTTTAAGCATATTTTCCGGTAGTCAGCTCGTCAAAATGTATCTTTTATGGGGAATGTCATATAAAATGCATGGCACAAGCTGGTAACTTGGAATGAAAACTTGAGATCGCAAGCTGAAAGACTCCTTATAAATGCTCGCTTTGTGTTTGCAAAATCACCTTCAAAACATCACCGGGTAACAACCAAACTAAAAACTTAATCGCAATTTCGATATACGTATTTATTTTATTTTCTCTTTTTTTTTTATTCATACCTCGAATGCGAAACTCCTAGGTAAGGGTACTATAGAGCCGGCATAAACCTACCTTGATGCTTTGCCTCCCATGTCGTATTGAGAACTAGCGATTCAATGAATCTTTTCAATAAGCAAAAGTATCTTGATAATAATTCATTGGCAATAAAACTTAATTTTATAAACCGTTGAATGACGCAATCATCATAAATTCTTAAGAACTACCATAAAAATGTATATAAAACATACAATACAAAATATTTTTTATAGAGTAAAATGTATAGAAAAAATTTATTAAGTACCACTAGCGTTAGACTAAAAGTGACATGCAGTAAAATACTGCAGTTTACCTTGCTGTTCTGATAAAAGTATTAAACAACAACAGCATAATATAGTATACAGTTAAGCCTTCAAAACGTGGTAAGAGAATATTGAAGACATTGAGCAAATATGAATGCAAAAATATCCACGTTGTTTCATATATTCCCTACTTTAAAGCGTAATAAATTTAGCGTTTCTATCGAAAACAAGAAAATGTTACGTATTATAAGTGGTTATAGTGTAAACTACAATATTTTGTTAAATCAAAGTGGTGTAGTTTGTAAACTAGAAACAATTAAATGCTAAGACATTTTAACATCTTTGCATCAAAGACACTTGTGTTTTTTATACGCAACCGATTGTTATACTTATAGAAATATGGTTGTGTGATGGTGTGGTTGTAGCCAAGTAAGGAGAAAAAAACAAACTACTTTGTATATATTTCATAGCCATTTAGTGTATAAATCACCGGAAATGCTAAAGCTTTTAAAACAACCTAAGTCTTTCCTTCCTCTATAAAATGCATCTATTTACAAGTAACATTGAGACTCATGCATACAAGCATTAAAACAAATAGCTCTTTTTTTTTTTCTTGTAGATGCTATAAAAAAAGGGCCACAATACAGATTTAATGCTAGCAGTAAGAAAAATATTAAGAAAACAACGAGGCAAAATAAGAAGGGCTGTACCTATCCATTAAGGATTCTTTTGACTATAAAAAACATGACTAGAAATTGTTTCTAATGTGACGACTTGTTAGTTCACTAAGATAATAAGAAAGTAGGTTTACAATGGTTCTGTCTTTTACCGTGATACTACTGTTTAAAGTTACCCCGTAAGTATTTTTTTTTTTATTATTATTATTATTATTGTATATTGGAATTCTAGCACATCAAGAACGAATTTTTATAAGTTATAGTGCTAGATTAAAAGTGTGTCACAATTTTGTTAATACAGATTCATAAATTATATAATTATCTTAAAAATAATTAGATATTAAATATTAAATATACAATATAAAATATATAGAGTAAACTATTAACATTTATAAACATTTAATAAAAACAAAAAATTTAATAATCATATATTATTATTTTAAAATTTTTAAGATGTATGTTGCTAATCGATTGAATATTATTGCAAAAGTTGTTCCAAAGACGGGATGTATAGACAAAGAATTGACGTTCAGACTGCATATAATGGAATCTCGGTTGAATAAGCTTGTAACCCAGATTTGACTTTGCAAACGTTATATTCCGAAAGAGATAATCTGGTTCTTTCAGATATAGGATTATGTGCATCATTATTAAACTCCTGTATTTTAGCAAGTTTTCAAAACGCATGTTGTATATCTGATAAGAATATGAGGAGATGCGATCATTAAATTTCTTATTAAATACATATCTTGCTATATTATTATAGGTAACATTAAGTTTTCGGAAATCATCACTATCACAATTCGCAAATATTTCACAACCATACAAGAGGACTGGTATTAAGTATGTTTTCGCTAAGTGCATTCTTATATTAAACGGCGTTGACAATTGGACTGCCCACAGGTTCCTAAGCATTGCATGAACTTTTCCCACTACTGAGTTTATGTGATTTGGCCGCGAAAGTTGAGAGTTGAAAATTATACCCAAATTTGTTGAGGTCTGCACAAATTCTATATTTGTGTTGTTTATTTTAATTTGACCATCAATATTCAATTGTACATTGTTTCTCGTGATAAAAATACACTTTGACTTAGTTGGCTTAAGGCACAACCCATTCATACTAGCCCAGCTATGTATATTTCCTAGGTCATGGTTAATAGAATCTATATAATTCCTTATGTTGTCAATTTTCATACTGGCGTACAACTGTACATCGTCGGCATACATCTGAATATTACTATGGGTAAGAACATTAGGTAGGTCATTTATGTACAAGCAAAAGAACAAAGGACCAAGTATAGACCTCTGTGGGATTCCTCTATTGACATGCAAGGCATTAAAGATCTTACCATTTAGGGTCGCCGATTGATATCTATCTGAAAGGTATGATGATACTAGTTAACAAGCAGAGTTTGAAAAATAAAAAAGTTTTTTGATTTTAGAGATTAGTATTGCATGACCAACAGTATCAAATGCTTTGCTGCGTGCTTTTCTTAAATTTTCTACCACATCAATCAAAGCAGTGATGCAGCTCCTTCTTCCTTCAGTTAAAAGATAGATGCTTTTGATATATTCATCCATTTGCATATGCATAATGTTTTCCAGGACTTTAGACAAGAATGATAGAATAGCTATTGGACGGAAATCATTGTTATTTTTAGGTGTAGGAATAATTTTTGCATGTTGCCAAGCATCTGGAAAAGTAGACTTCATAAGAACTGTATTAAATATATGTGTGAAGAATGGCAGAAGATATGGGGTGATAATTTTTAAAACTAAAGAATTAATTGCATCCATTCCAATTGCATTCGATTTTATTTTTGGAAAAAAATTTTAAGACTTCATATTGGTGAACGCAACGAAAAGAAAAGGTATTTTCAACATATACTGTAGCTATATCTTCATACAAATTATATTTGGGTCTATCTATGTTAGTATTAACAAATCGATTATTAAGATTATCTACATCAGTTTCAGCGTTCGCCGTGGCAGTGTTTTTTTTCCTATACCTATACCACGAATCTCCTTCCATTTACGTTTACTTTCAATTGGACAAGAGAACTTATGATTGTATGATGTTGATTTTGCTTCATTAATGCTTTTCACTACCTTATTTCTTAAACTTTTAAATACTGAATGTAGCTCTGGGGTTTTAAATCTTTTCCATCTTTTATAGGATATATCCCGATCATCAATGAGACGTTTTATTGTTGAGTTAAACCACGGAGGTTTATGGGAAACATTGTAGATATTTTGAAAAAAGCGGAACTTGAAAAATCTTACAAAATTATTATGTTTTTAACAAGGCTTTTTAGTGTTCACTGATATACAAATATAAATTATTTATTCATTAAGAATCACAATCTGGCGGATAATGTAATAATCTCTGTACTTTTTAAAATTTGGAATTTGAAATTATTGGAAATTATGTCGAAAAATATTATTGAATTGAAAAAAGAAAGTTGAAAAATCCAATTCTGGAAATAAATATATTAATATTAAGTAAATTTAGAACATAAATTGCTATACACACCTTAAGGAAATTTCGGATTTTTATATTCTTATTACATTATAACCTTTGAACTGATCTTACGGTCAAGCTAGAGTACTCGTGTCACTCGAGCCGAACGAGTACCTTAAGTACTGAAAACGAGAGCTCACTATTACCGCAGTTTATAGCTATAAAGCTGCTCGAATAACTCGACTAGAAAATGAAAAACTTAAAGCAAAAACTTAAATAAGTTCAACAAAACAGATCAGAAGTATTGTAATCGACAATACATTCATAGGTCACTCATAAAAAATTTAACCCTTCAAAACATAATATTGGCTTAATTTTACTGCTATATCACCTACATTTGCCACTTTCTATAGACATGCTTTTTTTAATTTTTATAGGATTTTCCATGACTTAATAAAAATTAAATTCCTTAGAGCTGTTTATTTCAGAAGAATAGATCCTTCAAAGTGCAAAGCATTACGGAAGAAATTGAAGCTTGGAGGAACAAATTACTATTCGATAAAATACAGAAAATCAAAAACCAAACAAAAATATAAAAAAGAAAATTTGTTTCATTGTCCACAATCGGCCATATTCAGCGATGATTTATTTAAAAAATTAAGCCATTCCGATTGAAAATGTGCTCTTAGCAAAGAACTAATCGAAAAAGATCAGCCAGTTTCTTTACAAATGTGTGAGAATTTGCTCTAATTTCAAGTTGGATTTATTTTAAAGAAATTGTGCATGGCAACTGAGTAAAAGCCTATACTGTTTGCCAAGGCAAAAATATATAATCCTCTTAAAATCTCAAAGCAAGCCAATAATAATTCTGCTTTTAGCGGACTACAACTCGAAAAAACTCGACCACTGTCCATACAAATGTTTGAAAAAATATTGAAATTGAAATAAGGCAACCATTCCAAAAAAATATTTAAGGTAGATATGGTAAAAATTTACACTTTTTAAAATAGAAAGTATGAGGACCTTATATCCTTGAAACTGCAAGGTACAAACTACTACTGGAAAAAGATCAGACATTTCATAAAAAAGTGTGGAAATATGCTCTTAATTTTACAGAAAATTTTCCATTATAAATTAGTGAATATTTTTATATTTGAGAGTAGAAAATATATGCAGTTATTTGAAATATACAAACTTTTCCGAACAATACTCAAAAAAGCTGCACCATTTTCACTACAAATGTATTAAAATATACACTTCATGGAAGTATGACAACATTTTAGAGAAAATTTAAAAAAATACATGATAAAAATTTATAAGGATTGCAGTCTCCACTATCAACAGATTATTTTGCTAAAATATTGACACACTCTTTTGAAAGGTCTGGATTGGGTTAACTACTATGGGAAAAAAGATAAATTGAAAAAAAAAATGTATTATATATTTTTTCCAACAACTGCAACTGGCTGATCCATTTGAAATTTTACAACAATCCTTATTTTTTTAAAGTAAATTTCATCGAAATAAAAATAAACATTGCTAAGTTTTGAGGTTTTAAAATTTTTGTCAATAGTCCGTTCAATCGTATAATTCGGACAAAGGTCCAAACTATATCTGTCCGGAATAAAGAGGTAATACTGCATATAAAAAAATTAATTCAGTGCAAGTTTTACGTCAATTTAAGAAACATACATATGTGAGAGCGTTCTTCTAATATTACCACTAGAACTGTAAAATACTTTGAAATTAAAAAAAAAATAATAAAATAGAATAAAAATTAAAAAATAAAAAAAAAAGTAGAAAGCAGTAGTCAAGAAAAACTTGTCGAATATGTTTTTATATTTTCATAAAATTTTTCATTCTAGATTTTGAATTCAAACGGTTTGCATATAATTTTTTGTTCTATAAATAAAACGTGGTACTATTTCCTCTAACACTTCAACTGGATTGGGTAAGGTTATAATTAGCAGGATCAATTTATCTTCAATATTAATGTGAGTGCGAAAAATTTTGACAAAATTGGACTATAAGAGGATTAGAATAATTTGTGAGAAACTCGATGGTCAAAGAATTCCGAAAGGCCTAACTTAACATACCTGATTTTACAACAATTAAAATCCGTGAGATTTTCAACTTAAATAATCAAAATGACACAATTGAAAAATAATGCATAGAATTTCCATCAGTATATACAAAATTGAAGGAAGAAAATACAAAAGAAAAGTAAAACGGAAAATTAATTTAAAGTTAAAAAATTATAAACTAATAGAAGACAAAAAGCAGTAACCTAAAAATATTATAGTGAATATAACAACAACAAGAAAAAGAAAAAAAAAATAATTACGAAATACATAAATATTAAAAGTTAGTTATCCATGGATTATTTTCATTTTTATTATTATTATTTTTATTTTTGAATATTTAATTTTAAAACTTATCAAAATTTTTAACATCAACTTTTTTTCTACGAAAAATATTAATACTATTTTTACAATTAAAAAATAATAAATAAAATGCAACACAATTGAGAAACTAAAGGAACTTCCATCTAGAACTGACTTCAGGACCATTTATATCCGTGAGTTGTTTATTTTTTTAAAGTTTATTTGTTAAAATCACTCAATTTGGTAATTAACAATTCAGTAAATTATTATGTTTTTAATTATTTCTTATATTCGTAACAATTATTTTTCTTTGTATGTTTTAATTTTATATATTAAAGTTTCTCACATCATAATTTCTGCACCAAACATATTGTTATTTCTGACTTTATAATTAATTAGCTTTTACTTTAAAATAATTTAATGTGAAGAAAATTTAATATTATTTTTTTTATGTTTCAAAATATTGATAAAATAGAAATTTTGTTTTAATTCTAGGAAATTTAATTTTTTCATTTAATAAAGACCGTTAAGGTATGCTTCACAATTCAACTCATTTTAAATGAAGAAAACAAACTCAAGACATTAACGCTAGCACAATCACAAATTTAATAAGCACACACACAGCATTGTAAATATAATTTTATTTATGTGTTAGTAGCAACTTTAAACGATCTTAACTCCAAAAAAAATATTCCAGATGATGAAAATTTTAAATCTGGACAACAGCTAAAAAGAAATGCCTTTCAAATGATACATTTTTAATCAAAATCGGGGTAAAACTCTGAAACTTACATCGGCCACAAAAAATCGCCTTGCCTATTAATGTTATAGATATAAATAAATATTGTTTTTGTTTAATTTCATAATGAAATTTTAATTTTATATTTTAATATTCCACGAAACAGGTAAATAACTAAAGGGAAAACAGTTGGCTATCTAATAACTTTTTTTTGTACGTAGCAATGGTCATGGGCAGGTTGTAACATCACATACATCTTCTTTTTTAAGTTTTGAATTCTTTTAATTCTAATTTATTTAATCTTTACTTTCCCTGTTATTTTTATTTTCTTTTGGATAATCGAGATTAGGGTGTAAGCTACTTAAAATTTTATATTATTCTGTAAAAGATTATGCTTTGTTTAGAAGGGAACCCTATTTTCCATGAGTTGTGCTGTTGGCGAACTACTACTCGAAAAGGGTCTTCCGTCGTTGTATGAAAATGTGTGAAAAATAGCTCTTGTTATAAATTTGAAGTAATTATAAACAAAATTGATCAAAAGGACTTGATAAAAATATTTTGTTCCAAATAGATAGCTGCATAAGTGAGTATAAAAAGATAAAAGACACTTAAATTTTTGATACATTTCGCAAAAAAGCGTGGGCGAATTGTTGTTCGAACGAGTTTTTTCATACATTTATAAAGTAAATGTAAATGCTTGAAATTCTTCTATTTAGAACAACTGTATGGAAGTATACACTTCATTGCAACATGTCAGCGATTTACAAAAATATATTTCAAAAATAAGAGCAAGTTAAAATATCCTTATTATTTCTGAGAATTCCAACCAAAATTATTTTATTCATATTTAAAAAAACCAAACATATAATTTTAAATTCATAGCACAAAATTTTTTAAAATATATAAAAAAAAATCTTCGATTGCGACCTTACGTTTCTACGCACTCTTGCCTTCAAACCCTTCATTAGGAATTGTACTCCTCTTTCGTCAACTTTTTTTGACTGCTTTGATCCAAAAAGCAATATTTTTTTTCATCAACAATAACTTTGGATGTTTATTTTCCCAAAAATCGCTTTACTTGTGCCCAAAAATTTTCAAATGGTTGAAGCTCAGGACAGTTTGGAGGGTTGATCAACATCATTCACTTTGCTCAGCATAATGTATAGTAGACAAATCTGGCCAGGAAAAAGGTGGAGTTGAATGTTTTTTATACAGGGTTAACAACTGATTTTGTAGACAATCCTTTATATAAACATTTATGTTTAAAATGCCATGTAGCGCATACGGTTTGGTGTAAAGTCCACAACTACACATGGTCACACTAAAATTTTTTTTTTGGTAAATTTGTCAACTCTTTTATACTCTTTCTATTAACTCATGCCCTCTGTCTGTCTGTCTGTCGTGGGTCAACCCCATTTCCCGTTATCCAGTCACGAAGTGATCTTAATGTCATCCGATCGATCTGAAACTTGGTTCATACACTTGCTGTGAAAAAAAAAGAGTAACTTCTACTTAGTAACGTACAGTCTCGCATGGTCAAGCACAGTCACGGATAGATTTAAAACGGATTTCCCCTCATCTAATCAAACTGAAACTTGGTCGATATATTTGCTGTAAGAAAAGATTAACTTCGAAATAGTCACGCACACACACATAGTCCACTTATCCGATCGATATGAAACTTGGTCGATAGACTTGCTGTGAAAAAAGATTAACTTTGACACAGTCACGCACAGTAATGCATAGTCACATGCAGGCACTTAGAGATTAAAACCTCACTTCCCCTCATCCGATCGATCTTAAAATTTGTCCGTAGACTTGTTGTAGCCAAAGATTAATCTTAAGATACGCAAACACAGTCACGCATAGTCACGCATAGTCACGGATAGATTCAAAACTCATATGTATAAATTAAGAAAGAGTTTTAATGGATTAGATTATTACTAGCAGATTCCAGCCATCGAAATTCGAGCGCAAATTCTAGGAAATTTTATTGTTTTCATTAAATAAAGACCCTAAAACTATGCTTATCAATTATAGCCAATTCACAAATCAACAAAAAAAACAAACTCATTTTTATTTCAGCCACATTATCAAATTTAATAAACACACACATAGCATTCTATAATTTTATGTATGTGTTAGTAGCAACTTTAAATGCAATTTACTTAAAATAAAGGCAAAAATTTAAAAATCTGTAAATCTGCAAATCGGCTAAAATGAAATACCTTTCAAATAATATATGTTTGGTCAAAATCGGGATAAAACGGTAGAACAAAACATCGGTCACAAGAAATCGCCTAGCCTATTAATATTATAAATATTTAAATTCCTTCTTTACAACACATCTGAAATGAGCTGTATAAAAGCTAACACCGGGGATTTGCTTGAAGTCACTTTTAACGTATGCCTCATCATCCATCGGTATGCACCCATCAAAATTTTTCAATTCTGATGTTAATAACTTTCTCGCTCTCATTTTAGCTCTTTTATCCACATTATCATTTCTGTTTGGAAATTTTATAACTTTAAATAATCTCAACTTAAATTTCTTTTTGACTTTGTGTGCACACATACAGGTGATACGTTATATTTTTAGCCAAATCACATTCAGATGGACCTGGACTTCATTTAAAATTTCGAGTTATATCTTTAGGTAATATTGGGGTTTATAAATCCACTTTTTCGACCCGATCCTTGTTTTCTGATATAGGCCTTGGTCTGTTAAAACCGACTGATAACATTTCGACTAGTCGCCCGGTATCTCCAACTTGCCTTCCTGTGGCTGCAAACGAAGCAGTTGGATTGTTTAACTTTCCTGTACCTGCGCTAATTTTTAAAACACATATACCCGCGCGCGGTCTAACAGACGGAAAGTTTGAACCCCTGTTCCCTAGTTTTTCGAAATAAAACTTCAACAGATACAAATTTTTTATAAAACTTGAAGATATAATAAAAAAATTAAGCCATGCATTTTAATTCATTCACAATAATTTTATTAATTTTCAGTCTTTTACAAATAGCCATCAAAATCGAAGGTTTTTTCTTAAATACTACAAATATAAAACAAAAACACTTTTTTCTTAAAAAAATAAAAATTAACCTTTACAAGCTCAAAAACACTTTTTGTTGACTTAGTTTTCAGCCTTAAAATTAAAATCAGGACATACCCGCGTCAGTCTCACAGACCGAATTGTGATTGAAAACACAACAGGTACGTATCGTACAAACAAGCGGCATGCATTAAAATAAAGCCTGCAAAAAATCCGGCAGCTAACACAAAACTAAATTTTCTAGCGTTTCTGGAAAAAAAGATATGTGTAAAAAAGTATTTTGTTGGTATAGGAACGTTAAAAATATGTGTACCTTTTATTTTTCTTATTTCTTTTTAGATCGTTGTCATCGCCTTGAAATCTTTTGTTTGAAGAAACACGGGTTTGTTTTTAAATATCACTGATGACAATGACTTTGAAAACTAACAGAAAATTCTGACTGCACATGCTGGGACTTAGTATTTAACATTTAATTGAGAAATGTCTTATGCCAGTTTGACGTAAATTTTGAAAAAAAAATCTTAATACTTCCTGTTATTAAAAAGTTACCTTTAAAGATGGGGTCTTATAGTAGCACCAATCGTACTTATTGCTCGTTAGAATTCAAAAATTTGGAGAGTAAATCCAGTGGAAACAAAAGTTTCCTAATCCGACCTTAAGTTTGCTGATTTTCGAATTTTCTGATATCTGAGGTAAGAAAATCAAAACACAAATTTTGTTTATTGGTAAATATTAAAACTGTGGTAACAATTTACGAGATATTGAGTTAATTATGCATATTTATATTCGAACCTTTTGGTATTATTTGCTTCCGGTGATTACAGAAATGACATAAGTCGATTTAGAATTTTAGAATTTTTTACCAATTTACAAGCGCCCAGATCTGGCAGTAAAATTAATTTATCAGTAAATAATTGATAATATAGAACGGAAATAAATGACATCATTAAAAACCGAGTCTTGTCGCAAAGGCAAAAATTATTTGATAACCGAAATGGGCCACACCCTATAAACTCGGCAACCGATAAATTGGAATGAGACAAACGAATAGATTATTCTAAATGTTAAATGGTGTGTTTTGTTTCATAACAAATTGTGGAAAGCTATATGAGGCGGCAGATTAATGTGCTATCCTATAGAGATTTCATTGCTTGCGATAACCATGAAAGCTCCATGACACAATCGAATTTATTAATGAAAATGTTAAATAATAAATATTGAAAAGATATACAAAATATTTATTTCCGGATTTTTGTAGTAGAAAATAAAACTTATTGTACTAATTTGAAAGCGGTGGCTGCATAAGGTGTTATCATATAGAAATTTCATTGATTGTGATAACCGCGAAAAGCTCCCTTTTGCTAACGATAAAAATATTTCTCATTCATTGCAACATTAGGCAATATATGAATGACATAGAATCAATACTTTTTGATAACCTCCGAGTCATGCCGACCATATAGTGGCCATGCAGTCATCAATGTCGATGGCTTATTTCTATATTGAGGAATCGGGCCATGATATTGAGGAATTGGATGCTCTTGCTGTTCTGTGCGTGAAAATTCAATGCGGCGTCCATTGTAATAGACAACTTTTTTAGTTATCGTAAGACGCTTTCAAGTGCCTAGGTTTCTCAAATCAGTTTAAGAATAACTTCATTTCATTAGACCTCCTCACTATTTGTACCACCTGTAGCCGCTCAGATATGGAATACATTTCCCATACATTAGTAGCATCTTCACAGTCTGTTTGAAGTCATGAGGCTTATCAAAGAAAACAGTATAACTAATACCGTTTTTTTTCTGACAAAAAAATGTCGCATTTTATTTGCAATTTTTGTGAAAAGTGTATTTTTTATATATTCTATATAAACCACAAAAATTTGCGCCCATTAAATTCTTTCAGGTCACAGTGTGAGAATATTTCCCCATTGTTCCCCTTTTTTTTTTTTTTCCAAATTTTCACCCTTTCACTTCTAAGCGGATTACCGGCAAGTTTTAATTTGCATTTTATGAACATAGCACTTTGGGTCCTTTCAATTGATGAATAAGATAAGGTTGCTCTTAATTCAGAATATGTAAACAAAATACACTTTTCGAAAAAAAGTGCAAATAAAATGCAATATTTTTTGCCAGAATTGAAAACGGCATAAGTTTAATGACCCACTGGATCATTTTCCGATTGTTGCCTGTGTTATATTTTATTTTATATATTAAAACAAAATGTTTTCTGCTGTTTATTGAACTCATCCCTAGAGCCCAAGATTTTCTTCTCCCTACTAGCTTATCTATCAAATTCTATCAATTTTCAGTCTATTGGCTAGTGAACCTCACAACGATTTATCGTAGAAAATCATTTACCAGCTCAAGCCTTATGTGGAACAAACTTCAAGTTGAGTTATTGCCTATTACTTAGAAAATTGATAAGTTCAAGTTAAATATTACCAGGGAAGGAGTATTCCCTATCCATAATTTTCTAATACAAAAACAGAAGTCTTAAAATAAATCTTGTTTTACATTCATGTGTTATGTTTGTTGTTACTGATACATTTGGAAATAAACCAAATTTGATTGATTATATGGCGACTAAGTCGAACAGTGGACCGATCCCGACCATAATTGGTAAGGTCATTATTTTTAGTAAAAACGTATAAAAAGCAAAATTTGAGCTAAATCTGTGCAATATTTTTGAATTTTTTAAGGATTTAAGTGAAGATTAGTAATTATCATTATATGGGGGCTATGATTAAAAATTCTACTTTAGAGTCTATTTTTAGACTACTAATTAATGGATATAAGAACCATACGAGCGCAAATTCTAGGAAATTTTATTGTTTTCATTAAATAAAGACCCTAAAAGACCATAATTGGTAAGGTCATTATTTTTAGTAAAAACGTATAAAAACCAAATTTGAGCTAAATCTGTGCAATATTTTTGAATTTTTTAAGGATTTAAGTGAAGATCAGTAATTATCATTATATGGGGGCTATGATTAAAAATTCTACTTTAGAGTCTATTTTTAGACTACTAATTAATGGATATAAGAAACATACGCAAACCCAATTTTACCAAAATCTATATGATAATTTGAATCTTATGGCAACTTAAGTCGATCTCATAGGGGTCATTTCTATGGGGACTAGGTCTGGGCGTTCTTCACCTTACAGCCGATATAAAATTATGCATGAAATTTCAGCAAAATATATTCATATTTAGTTTGATGTGCGAATAGATGGACATCGCAAAATCGACTCAGAAAATGATTCTCAGGTATAGGACCTTTATCATTTTAATGATTTAGTTAGAAATTAACCAAGCGCAAGAGCAATTGTGTTTGCTTTAACTTAATAACTCAATCATAGTTTGTTTGTATTAATTAAATATTTATTTATTTCTTTTTATACCCTATACCACTACGTGGTTTGGGTATAATGACTTTGTGCTGCTGTTTGTAACAACCAAAAATATTTGACCTAGACCCATCTTTAATTATACCGATCGAATCAGAATCACTTTCTGAGTTGATTTAACAATGTCCGTCCGTCCGTCCGTCCGTCTGTGTGTCCATGTAAAGCTTGTAATCAAACTGCAGGTCGCAAATATGAATATATTTTGATGAAATTTGGTATATAAGCTTTTATCGGCCATGGGATGAACGCTATTGAAACTGGTGAGAATCGGTCCATGCTCAGACCTAGCCCCCATACAAATTACCCATATGAAATCGACATAAATTGCCATAAGATCCAAATTGTCATATAGATCTTACTCAAATTGGGTTTGTATGCGTTCATTACATCCACTAATGAGTAGTCCAAAAATGATCCCTTTGACCCCATATAGAGCTGCTTCCCGATCTTCACTTAAATCTATTAAAAAACAAAAATATTGCACTGATTCTTCTCAAATTTTGTTTTTACATATTTTTGCAAAATACAAGAGACTTTACCAAACATGATCAGGATCGGTCCATTTTTGGACCTAGTCCCTTTATAGATATAGCATCCGATAAGGACTTTTTCATATCTGCATCCAAAAAAATTAATAAAAATCCCACTCAAATTTGGTTTTTGCTTATTATCAATGTCCAGTTAGTTGGGCCTAAGAGATAGGGTTTCTAAACCGACTATAATTTTCTTACTTGTTTATTTTTAATCTGTTCGACTTTACCTGCCGTAATAATACAATAATATTACCCTAATTTTTAATAAAGTACAGTACACTAAGTAACACTTTTTCATTGTAAGGTACCTTTACCACTTTCTTTTAAGAAATATAAAACAAAACGTTACTTCAACTTATATCCACAACTTATTTTCATGTAGGGTATTTAAGAGTTTCTGAGAACAAAAAATACCAAATTAACTGTTTTATGTTTTTAAGGAATTTTATTTATTGTGATGAGAGTTGTTGTCGCCTAACATATGCGGCATTATCTACAGTTAACTTTATTCTCATACTAGAGATTCATGCAACATTTTAACACGGAAATACTTTGGATATCATGTGTGTTTTATTTTCTTCTTACTTACATTGAGGGAAAAAGATTAGCTGCATTTCCTGTTGATGACCTACATTTCTATTTCCAAAGACATTAAATCTTAAGCACACAAATTATTGAAAATAAAGTCTGATGTGACTTTCAACATTATAGATTTTGTAAATAACAATCTTAGTTTTATAAACTGATTTTCTATAGAGAATTTTTGCTTCGTGTAAAATCTTAGGAATTTGTAAAATATTAATGCATTTTTTTATGTTTCCAACTACTTCAGAAAAAATTGTTTTTTTTTTATAAGAGAGCTAAATGCAATGAAGGTTAACAAACCATTTATAAAGTTTCTAGTTTAAACGGATACGTCACTTGCAATACAAATAAAACTATTATATTTAGATTAATTTGGCTCCCTTTATTTTATTCCTCAAGTAATTATTACATATTCTTTCAACATGTTTCACTTGGAGCTGATTGGCGGTTTTCTGCTATTTTAATAGTCCCTAAGCTAATTTGAAAAAAAAAAACAAATAATTAAATACTAAATGATTCAAATTGCGCACTTTTTTCGTATTATATTCTATTAGACATTGTTGTAATTCAACTCTCTATTTGTCATCACGTAATCACCTAAATTTCATATTTCTTTTTTTCTACTTACCAACACATTTAACTACTTAAATATAATATCATTTGGGGATTACCCAAGACAGCCAAGACAAAAAAAGCCAAAAAAAAATCTTAAAAAAAATTACAAGAATCAAAAAACCAAAAACACGAATGTAACTTGTATTATTGCCACCTGAGAAAACCATTTTTTTATGTTCATTTCGGTTGTTTTTATTGTTCTCGCTTTAGTTTTGGCCTTGTTGACTTAACAAGTTGTTGGCTTTATTATACTGCAGCCTAAAGTTAACAAAATAATCCGGTACAGAACAAGAACTTCAGGTAATACTTCTTTCTACACTTTGGCTTTAAACGAGTTTTCTTTTTGCAAAGAATTAAAGAAAAATATTTTTTATATGAACATACGAAGTATATATATTTATATGTGTGTGTGTGTGTGTGTGTATTTTAGGCAAACTAAAATGTTTACAAAAGTGATTTTAATTTTTCAAAGGGTTCTTCAAATATTTATAACACTCTCAATGTGCTTATTTGTTTAGCTTTAGAGGAAGAACGAGAAGGATGGAAATCTACTATTAAGTAATTGGAGGAATATGTTTTTGCTTGCTTAATGAAATACAAAATTTTTAAACTAAAACTATTTTGTTTTAAAAACAATTTTTGAAAAATAAAAAATAACGAATATCATTGGAAATTTAATGATAACATTAGAAGGTAAATAATTTTATAACAACCAAGGGCATTTTAAAGGTGAAACACTGCCATCACATTAAGAACAGATCAACAAAAAGACCGGGTTGATAAATCAAACCCCTACCCCAAGCCAAAATTATTAATTTTTTTATATATACGATTTTTTTTTTTAATTTCTACTAAAAATTAAATTCATAAAAACGAATTAAAATTTACTTTAAATTAATAAACTCTAGAGGCCAGAGAATCCTTCACTCCTAACCATTTATATTTAGTTATTTCTTTAAAATTTTTAAAATTAATCTATTTTAAAATTAATCTTTGTCACAACAAGTCTATGATCCAAGTTTCAGATTGACTGGATGCGGAGAAATGGGGTTTTAATCACTCCGTGACTGTGTATGACTATGCGTGACTGTGAGTGATTATATCAAAGTTAATCTTTTTCACGGCAAGTTTATCGACCAAGTTTCAGATCGATCGGCCAAGGGGAAATGGGTTTTAAAGCACTCCGTGACTGTACGTGACTATGTGTGACTGTGCGTGACTACTCCAAAAGTAATCTATGGTCACAACAAGACTACGGACCAAGTTTTAGATCAATTGGATGAGGGGGAATGGGGTTGCCCCATTGCAGACAGATAGATGGACAGGCAAGCAGAGAGTAAATTTAAAAGAAAGAATTTAAAAAAGAGTACATTTTAATCGCTCTATAATTTATAACTAGCAGATTCCAGCGCTAGAAATTCGAGTGCAATTTCTAGGCAGCTTTATTTTTCAACTTCACAAACCAACACTTTTTTGGTTTGTTATTATTGTGAATGAAGAAGCCAAACTCATTAACAAACACATTAACAAATTTAATGAACACATTAGTAGCATATGAATAATTTTATCTATGTGTTAATGCAATTTACTCAAAATAAAGGAAAAATTATAAAAATATGTAAATCTGGTGTACAGCTAAAAAGAAATACCTTTCAAATAATATATGTTTGGTAAAAAGCGGGATAAAATGGTAAAACAAAACCTCGGCTACAAGAAATCGCCTAGCCTATTTATATTATAGATACCATTCAGATATATAAATTAATTTATTTTCCTTTTTGATCAGTGTATGAAACCAACGACGGTCTCTGATAGAAATAATTTACTTACATATAAAATATTTTAAAATTTGTATATTATTAGAATAGAAAGCTATCAAAACCCCTATTAGATGCCAAAGAAAAATAATTTTTAAGCTCAGTCGGCGCAGAGTGGGTTTGATGGTACTCAAATTGGTGATTAATTCAGGAAATTCATAGTTTAAACATATTTTGAGTTTTTATTGATGATTAATCATATATATATAAAATTACAGCATTTTAGAAAAAAAAATGGAAAAAAAAATTTTAACCTGTTGGGCGCTTTTTTTGTTCTTCGGCAGTTAAGGTGCTATTACAAAACTTAAAGACTAAACAGATAATATGTATTCATTATTAGTATAAATTGAATTTAAAGTCCAAATTTTGTTTTCCACTAAATCCCATAAACATACAAATTTATGTCAAAAAATTCATTTATGATTAATCATAATTACATAAAAGCACAACATTTTAGAAAAAAATTTAAAAAAAAAAATTTTTTTTAACCTGTTAGGCGCTTTTTTTGTTTTCTGAAAAAAAAATTCTTAGTTCACTATTTTAACTGTAACTTTGGAACGAACAACGATAAATGAATAAATCAAATTGGAAATTAGAGCATACTTAATGTGCTATTAAAAAACTTAAACAATATATACATAATGTACATTAATATTATATATAATCTATACTAATATTATAAAGAGGTAATGTGTGTTTGTTTTTTTGTTTGTTTGTTTGTAGGAGCTAATCTCCGTAACTACCCATCTGATATTCCTGAAATTTTCAAAGAGTCTTACTGCGGATATGGGAAGTGCTATAGGCTATAATTTTTTAAATATTTATAGTGGGCGTGGGACCTCCCACACAAAGTAAATTTTTAATATCATATACATATATTGAGTATTATGATAGGGAGAGCTTTGCAAATTTATGTTTGGTCACCTATTGTTAATATTAGTAGCTACGCCGGAAATGGGCGGGATCGTACAAGTGGGCGTGGTACCTCCAATACAAGTAATAATTCAATATTATATATCTCGAGTACTGTGATAGAGAGAGCTTTTCAAATTTGTCTGATGTCGGCTATTATTAATGTGAATAGTCGGACACAAAATGGGCAGTATCGGACCAATAGGCGTGGCACCTGACATACAAATTAAATATAAAATGCCATATATCGGGAGTACTGTTATAGTGAGAGTCTTGGGACTTTGTGTGAGCCCACAAGTTATTCATGTGATTAGTTAGACAAAAAATGGGCGTGATCGGAGCAGTGGGCATGGCAACGCCCGTACAAAGTAAATATATGATATCATATAACTGGTGTACTAAAAAGGGAAGCTTTGACACTCACGAGCTTATCCGATCTTAGTATAAGTAGTCGAACAAAAAATTGACAGGTTCACAACAATGGGCGTGGCACTCCCCATGAAAAGTAACTATTTAATGTCATATATCTGAGTAATGTAAAAGAGAGGGCTTTGTGGTTTTGGATGAGCCCATAGGTTCTTTGTATGATTAGTCGAACAAAAAAATTGGCGTGATAGCAGTGATAGCAGTGGGCGTATTAGCGCCCATGCAAAGTAGATATCTTATATCATATAACTGGTGTTCTATAAAGGGGAAAGACTCGACATTTTGCACGAGTCCATCAGATATTAATGTGAGTAGTCCAATAAAAATTTGACGGGATGGGATTAGTGGGCGTGGCACCTCCTATATAAATAAAATGAAGTACTACGAAAGCAACAGTCTTTTGTTAAGTATATTAGTTATCAATGTGATTTTCGTGGAAAATATATCGCCAAAATCAAAATTCGCGAAAAACCGAAAATTGCGAAAAATAAATATTACCCAAAAAATCTTCAAAATCAAAAATGGGCAAAATCAAAAATCGTTAAAAAAAAATGTCCAAATGATATTCTAAGTTCAAGGCCAATCGTTAAGAGTTGCCAGATCTAATTTTGATAATCCATCTTCTTCTCATGGGTAGTTACATGTACCTTGCTCCAGGATAGGAACGCCGAAAAATCTGATAATTGTTGTACCGAATGAAAAAACAAAAAACATTGTATATCAGCAAGTATTCAAATAAAAAAATTTATGCTAATAATATATATTAACATAATAAAGTGGTAATATGTGTTTGTTTGTTTGTAGGAGGTAATCTCCGTAACTACTCATCTGATCTTCCTGAAATTTTCACATAGTCTCACTGCGGATATGGGAGTGCTACAGGCTATAATTTTTTTAAATATTTTTAGCGGGCGTGGCACCTCCTATACGAAGCAAATTCTAAATATCATATATATTAATATGATAGAGAAAGCTTTGCAAATTTGTTTCAGGTCATCTATTATTAACGTGAGTAGTCAGACCAAAAAATTGGCGGGATTGGACAAATGCGTGTGGCACCCCTACACAAACTTAATATTAAATGTTATATATCTGAATTACTATATTAGTGAGACCCTTGGAACTTTGCGTGAGCTCTCTTATAACGAGAGGGGGGGAAGGGGGAGGGTGTAGCGAAGCACACCGGGTTACATCTAGTATTAGTATAAAATTATTTAAAACTAAAATTTTGTTTTTCACTAAGTCCCATATATACAAAATTATCTCAAAAACATCATGAAATAATGGTTTATTAAAAAAAAATTAAAACTTTTTGGTGAAATCTTTGCTTTTATTTTACAATAATAAATTAATAAACATTATTAAAATAATTGCGTTACTCTGCATTATCAAATTCATCATAACTATCCCAATTATCATAATCTTCATTATCATTATTACCTTCATCACAATTATCATAATCTTCATCATCGTCATCACTATCCTCATTGCAATTATCATCACCATCTTCATTATCTACATCTTTATTATAATTTTCATCAGAAATATTTGGCAAGACTAATAACTCCAATTCCAAAGTTGGTAAATTAATTTTTTTATGCTCATATTTCTTGCTCATGCTAGATATAAATGGGTCAAAAACCTATTGAAAATATCAGTGATCAAAATCACTCACGCACTCATCTCTAAAAAAACCTAAAATTCATCAACATAAACAATAACAAAACAAGTAAGAAAATTAAAGTCGGTCTAGACGACTATACTATACCCTACACCATGCGTTTAGAGACCCTATCTCTTAGGCCAAACTAACTGGACATAGAAAATAAGATAAACCAAATTTGACTGGGATTTTTATTAATTTTTTGGCTGCAGATATGAAACAGTTCATATCGGATGCTATATCTATATGGGCACTAGGCCTAAAATTGGACCGATCCTGATCATGTTTGGTAAGTTCTCTTGTATTTTGCAAAAATATATACAAACAAAATTTGAAAAAAATCAGTGCAACATTTTTGTTTTTTGATAGATTTAAGTGCAGATTGGGAAGCAGCTCTACATGGGGCCTATGAGTAAGGGTTGTCCCATAGGGATAGTTTTTGGACTACACATTAATAATAACAAAAAGACTCTGCATAGTCTCAGGCTTTCTATTTTAAATTAAAGCTGAAATCCTATACTTTTTTTAAAATCCACAAGTCGAAACCCAACTTTAACTAACTTAATAAGTGCTGTCCACAAAATGCGGAAAATGTCCCAATTTTGGACCTTTTGCTAAAATTAGTTACACATAATTTTTATAAACAAAAAAATTTTTTTATATTCCTAAATACCTGAAGTTGAAGCCTCCATTATAAAAGTTTTACTTTTTTAAAGATTTAATAGAAAACGAAGCACTTTTCTACTTTTTGCAAAAACAGCATTTTTTTGGTGACTTTAGCAGCTCACCACGGGGTAAGTACTGAAATTTCACATAGAATTTTATATGGCTTCACCACACATAAAAGTTTCTAACAAAAACTTAATTCTAAAATTTCAATTAATCGTCACTTTGGGACCATTTGAACCAAATGTGCGGCGTTAGAATATGCAAAGTCAAATGCACTACATAAACATAATTCAAATAACTCTTAACCAGAATCTTGGCAATTTATGTTTTGCCTTATAAAATTAAAATTTCACATATTTCTATACCAGTTAACTTTGAATATGTTAACTTTACTTAACCGCCGCTGCCTACACGTTTTTGTATCACTTGTCTATTTATACCCTATACCACTATGTGGTTTGGGTGTAATGACTTTGTGCTGCTGTTTGTAACTACCAAAAATATTTGACCTAGACCCATCTTTTATTATACCGATCGAATCAGAATCACTATCTGATTCGATTTAACGATGTCCGTCCGTCCGTCTGTGTGTCCATGTAGACTTTGTAATCAAACTACAGATCGCATATATGAGTAGATTTTGATGAAATTTGGTACGTAAGCTTTTATCGGCCATAGGATGAACGCTATTGAAACTGGTGAAAATCGGTCCATGTTCAGACCTAGCCCCCATACAAATGACCCCTATGATATCGACATAAATTGCCATAAGATCCAAATAATCATATAGATCTTACTCAAATTGGGCTTGTATGCATTTATTATATCCACTAGTGAGTAGTCCAAAAATTATCCCCATGGGACAACCCTTACTCATAGGCCCCATGTAGAGCTGCTTCCCGATCTGCACTTAAATCTGTCAGAAAACAAAAATATTGCACTGATTATTTTCAAATTTTGTTTGTATGTATATATTTTTGCAAAATACAAGAGACTCTACCAAACATGATCAGGATCGGTCCAATTTTAGGCCTAGTGCCCATATAGATATAGCCTCCGATATGAACTTTTTTATATCCGCAGCCAAAAAAATTAATAAAAATCCAACTCAAATTTGGTTTATCTTATTTTCTTTGTCCAGTTAGTTTGGCCTAAGAGATAGGGTCTCTAAACGCATGGTATATGGTATCGTCGGTCTAAACCGACTATATTTTTTTTACTTGTTTTAAACTGTTTTTGAAAATTTGTGCCGTTCTATTTTATTTTTTTGTGTCTGATACAGATTTTAGAGATAAGAAAATAAATAAAAAAAAACCCACCCAACATATTAGTAATACCTAAAAAATAACATAATAACGAGTTAGAATTTATATTCATATGTACACCAATAGTTTTGGAAAAGTAGCAATTTCTGAAAAAAAATAAAACCACATATACAAATATGCTGAGGTGATTAATATATTGACAAACACCCAAGCACTTTTGTGCATTTAATGAACATTTTATGAAATTTTCTATTCTATTAAAAAAAAAAAAAATTGACCACAAATAAATATCAAAACAATGGAAAGAAAACGGTGATTACATTACACAGAGACAATCCGAGTTGTCAGTTTTTTTTCAAAACCAAATATTACAAAAGCTATCTAAACATCTTTTCTATAAAACTAGCTGTAACACAGTGTGCTTCGCCACAGCCATTGAAACGCTATAAAAAACTTGGTATACATTTTGTTGAAAAGTATTTTATTTTCTTTTGGCTAGTTTTTTGATTATGTCGAATTTGATTTTGGAGGTTTTTGATTTTGTTAATTTTTGATCTTAGCGAGTTTTGATTTTGAAGATTTTTGTAATTCGTGATTTTCGGTTTTTGGCTATTTTTGATTGTGGGGATTCCACCCACATTTTACACGACTACTCACATTGTTAATTAATGTACTTGTCAAAAGTTACAAGAGTATCCTTTTCATTGTATAGGAGGTGCCACGCCCATTATATCAATCTATATATTTATTTTTTATTTTTTATTTATTTATTTAAAATATATGAAATTATAAATGTCCTTAGAGGCTAATATATTTAGTGTATAAAATACATATAACAAATAAAATAATGACGATTTAATTATATATATCTATAACTAGCTGTTTTTGCCCAGTCTTGCCCAGGATAAAAAGGCCTTTGACTGCAAAAATGGTTCACTATGCTTACCAGGCGCTGAGCACTTAGACCCCAATTAACAAATTCCCCAATAAAATGAACTTTCTCCCCAAAAATTTGTATGGGCAGTAAATTCATTTTTAATTTCAATAAAAATTTTTTGATTTTTTAATTTAGAAGTTTTTTATAAGATGCTGAATTACTTCATTTAATAAGTGATCATCATTGAGCAGAGACGTCAAATTCAAGTTTCAGAAATGAAAGATGCGACGTTTAATATTGTGTCGCAAGGTTTCTTTAAGCAACTGCTTATAGTATATGTGTGGCCTATTTTGATCAAGAGGTAATTATTTCACATACGTAGATAAAATTTATCATAAGACATTTCCCTAAGCTGTGTTCCGCGAGCGAGTCGCGTCCGCTTCCGCGCGTTTGGCAGCTACACCCGTGCTGCCTCGCAGTTGTTGTCAACTTATTTTAATCGCCAAAATATATTTTTCAGATCATTGCGATATTTTAGCTGAGCTGTGTTGAGCGAGCGCGTCGCGTCCGCCTCGCGCCGCTTCCTCGCAGCTACTACCCGTGATGCCGCTTAGTTCTCGTTAACTTATTTTAATTCCTAAAACATATTTTTTAGAGCATTGCGATATTTTAGCTGAGTTGTGTTCTGAGAGCGCGTCGCGTCCGCGTTCGCGCGCTGCTTCCGCGCATTTAGTAGCCACACCTGTGCTGCCGCGCAGCTGTTGTCAACTTATTTTAATTATCAAAATATATTTTTCAGATCATTCCGTTATTATAGCTAAGCTGTATTCCCCGTGCGCGTAGCTTCCGCGTAACGAAATGATGCTATTAAAAAGAATACTCATTTTAAATGCATTTATTGTAGGACATATATTGAGAGCAGTATGCAAATGTTCACTAAAATAAATATTTAACAAAATTCATTAAATAAAATTATGTAAAAATTTAAGAATGAATTTGGGGAGTAAGTTCATTATACCCTATACCACTATGTGGTTTGGGTATAATGACTTTGTGCTGCTGTTTGTAACAACCAAAAATATTTGACCTAGACCCATCTTTAATTATACCGATCGAATCAGAATCACTTTCTGAGTTGATTTAACAATGTCCGTCCGTCCGTTCGTCCGTCCGTCCGTCCGTCCGTCCGTCTGTGTGTCCATGTAAAGCTTGTAATCAAACTGCAGGTCGCAAATATGAATATATTTTGATGAAATTTGGTATATTAGCTTTTATCGGCCATGGGATGAACGCTATTGAAACTGGTGAGAATCGGTCCATGTTCAGACCTAGCCCCCATACAAATTACCCATATGAAATCGACATAAATTGCCATAAGATCCAAATTGTCATATAGATCTTACTCAAATTGGGTTTGTATGCGTTCATTACATCCACTAATGAGTAGTCCAAAAATGATCCCTTTGACCCCATATAGAGCTGCTTCCCGATCTTCACTTAAATCTATTAAAAAACAAAAATATTGCACTGATTCTTCTCAAATTTTGTTTGTACATATTTTTGCAAAATACAAGAGACTTTACCAAACATGATCAGGATCGGTCCATTTTTGGACCTAGTCCCTTTATAGATATAGCATCCGATATGAACTTTTTCATATCTGCAGCCAAAAAAAATTAATAAAAATCCCACTCAAATTTGGTTTATGCTTATTTTCTATATCGAAGTAGTTGGACCGAAATATAGGGTCTCTAAACCATGGTATAGGGTATCATATAGTCGGTCTAGACCGACTATAATTTTCTTACTTGTTTTTTATTTCGATTAAAAAAAAAATGGGGAATTTTTTCATTTCTTTTGGGTGCCTTTTTTTTAAGTTTGGGGAATTTGTTCACCGTGTAGTTATTTGCGTGTAAACCAAATTTCAGAGAAATCCGTTGAAAAGTACAAATTTTTATAGGGAAGAAATATACCACACAACAATATATGAATTTTATATGAAAATTGGGCGTAAAAGTAGGCGCGGTCGGTAAAAATCATATGCCGACCTTCCGTGGAATATATACTCAATTTCGGAGAAAACCATTGAAAAGTAAAAGTTTGTATAGCAATCAAATAAAGAAACTAATAAAAGGAACAAAATAAGTTTTATACATAGAAGTTGGCGCAAAGTAGGCGTGGCCTGTAAGAATCATATAGTGACCTTCCCTGTAGTATAGAGATCGTGTGACCAAATTTTAGATATCCCTTGAAAAATAAAAATTTCTATAGTGAACAAATATGCCAAAAAACAGAAAATTAATTTTGCATAAAAAGTGGGCGTAGAAGTAGGCGTGGCCGGCAAGAATCATATGGCGACCTTTCTGAAGTACAGAGATCGTGTGTAGCAAATTTCAGAGAAATCCGTTTAAAAAAAATTGTGTAGCGAACAAATGTACCAAAAAACAAAATGTGAATTGTATACAAAAAGTTGGCGTCATAGTAGGCGTGACCGGTATGAAGAATATGTCGACCTTCCCTGGAGCAGAGGGATCGTGTTTACCAAATTTCAGAGAAATCGGTTGAAAAATAAAAGTTTGTATAGCGAACAAATATACCAAAAAAACAAAGTGAATTGTATACAAAAAGTGGGCGTTTAAGTAGGCGTGGCCGATAAGAAGCATATGACGACCTTTCCTGGAGTACGGAGATCGTGTGTCTCAGAGAATTCTGTTGAAAAATAAAAATTTATATATCAAACAAATATACCAAAAAACAGAAAACGAATTTTACATAAAAAGTGCGTGTAAAAGTAGGCGTGGCCGGTAAAAAGTACATGGCGACCTTTTCTGGGGTATAGAGATCGTGTGCACAAAATTTCAGGAAAATCCGTTCAAAAATAAAAATTTTTATAGCGGTCAAACAAACAAACAGAAAATGAATTTTATTTATATAGACTCCGTCAGGAGCAGGAACAAAAGAATTATCCAGTGTTTTTATGTTATTCAAAACAGTGATGTTGTTAAGGAAATTTACATTTATTATCGAAGAAGCTTTGGGAAAAAATAGACTAAAATTGATCCAAATTTCAAAGAATTATGATATTCACTTGATCGACGATTATAATTAACAAAATTTTAAAATAATTTTAGGTACCTCTTTAAATTATGTTTCATACAAGTTAAGTAATTACTCTAAGCCTATTTGTTTTCAATATTATATTCTGTTCTAGCAATTAAATACTTTTTAAAATCAGAGGGGGGACCAGACTTTAAATGTTTGCTTTGTAAGGGGACTGCCACGCCAACTGACCTAATCCCACCCATTTTTTCTCGAGTACTAGCATTGACAAAGTCTCTAGGCTTTCACTATCATCATACTTCTGGATTAATATCCTCAAGTATAGTACCTGAAGGAACCACAAGGGAAATTAAACACTGCATTATTTGAAATTGTATGTTGAGATTTATGAAAATCTAAATCGGGAGAATTGTCGACCTCGACATTGTATCCAAGAATATATGACCAAGTTCTATATTTAAATGCTTGACGATCGGCGTGATCGCAAAGCCGTTTTTTTTTTTAGAAATGGTAACAGCATCTTTTTGCGTATCACATACATGGGTCTCTGTCACCATTTTCGCCATATCACTTTAGATTTCACTTCGTATGTCTAGCGACAAACCGAGTGCATGGAATCACTTTCTGAACTCATAACATAAAAAAATAATCATTTCATTAAATACACCCAATTTCTCACTTCTATTGCTTTGCTTGCACTTGCCCACTGCACACTTCATGTTTAGGTTTCTTTTGTTTTCTTTTTATACCATATACCACTATGTGGTTTGGGTATAATGACTTTGTGCTGCTGTTTGTAACAACTAAAAATATTTGACCTACACCCATCTCTAATTATGCCGATCGAATCAGAATCACTATCTGATTTGATCTAACGATGTCCGTCCGTCCGTCTGTGTGTCCATGTAAACCTTGTAATCAAACTGCAGGTCGCAAATATGAATATATTTTAATGAAATTTGGTATTTAATCTTTTATCGGCCATGGAATGAACGCTATTGAAATTGGTGAAATCGGTCCATGTTCAGACCTAGCCCCCATACAAATGACCCCTATGAAATCAACATATATTGACATAAGATCCAAATTATCATACAAATATTAGTCAAATTGGGTTTGTATGTATATACTACATCCATTAATCAGTAGTCCAAAAATGATCCCTATTGGACAACTCTTAGTCATAGGCCCCATATAGAGCTGCTTCCCGATCTTCACTTAAATCTATCAAAAAACAAAAATATTGCACTGATTCTTCTCAAATTTTGTTTGTATATATTTTTACAAAATACAAGAGACTTTACCAAACACGGTCAGGATCGGTCCATTTTTGGGCCTAGTCCCCATATAGATATAGCATCCTATATGAACTTTTTCATATCTGCAGCCGAAAAATTTAATAAAAATCCCACTCAAATTTGGTTTACGCTTATTTTCTATATCCAGTTATTTGGGCCTGACAGATAGGGTATCTAAATGCATGGTATAGGGTATCGTATAGTCGGTCTAGACTGTTTAAATTTTCCTTGTGCTACAACTTTTTAACACTCTTCACTAAATATTTTTAATAAGTTAAATTATTTTAATAAAGTATAAAGCGAAATTTATAAATTTTCACAATAACTGATTTAGTATTTTTTGAGAACTGTCAAAGCGATTTTAACCTTTAACTAACGAGGTGGTGGTAAATTTTACCCTCTCTTAAAATTGTGTTTTGGCTGAGCTAGACATAGCACGAGCGGAGCTACGCACATGTTAGTGTAAAAATTACCACTCGTCAGCATTTACGTAAGTTTTTCATTGAAAGTATTTTACCACCACGTAAGTATTTAGTAGAAACAAATTTAACCCACATCAAAATTAACGTAATATTTTCATGGAATTATTTTTACCACTCGTCCGTTTTCTTGTTGGTAAAAAATAATTTATTTCAAAAACTTTATATTATACATTTTATAAACTACATGATATGCTATTTATGTTTACAGATCATGTCGAATTCAAAAAAACTCAGTGATTCGGTCATAGCTCAATTTCTTGAAGCATGTTTTGAAGACGATGACGATGTTAGCGAAGTCGACGACGATATTGTCGATCCGGATTTCTGCATGAAGAAAGTGACATGGAGGATGAAATACGTACAGATGATGCATGCAGTGAATACGATGAAACGGATACAATGATTGTTGATAAAATTGTTGGCAATGATAAAGAAGAAGTAATTGTTGAAGAAAATGTATGCGAATCTGCTGTAAACTACTTTTATGGAAAAAACGGGTTCAAGTGGTCAGCATTGGAATCAACACGCTGCGTAAAAACTCCTCTACATAATATTGTGCGATTACCAGTTGCTACACGACCGCAATCGGAAAAGGATATATGTGGATATTGGTCGCGAATTTTTGATAGCGATATGGAGAACATTGTTTTGGAACATAAAAATACAAAATTAAAAGAAAAATTTGATCTAACAGCACAAATTGAAGCGAAAATGCTTGATAAAATAGAATTGCGTGCATTTTTCGGTATCTTGATTTATACATCCGTATTCAAGTCTAACCACGAGGCCGCTCAATTTATTTTTGCAACTGATGGAACGGGCAGAGAAGTTTTTAGAGCTACAATGTCCAAGGCACGGTTTCTTTGTATTCTAAATTGCTTAAGATTTGATAACTGTTGTGATAGACAACAGCGATTATTAAACGACCCATTAGCAGCAGTTTCTGATATGTTCAACAAATTTATAGAAAACTGCCGAAAAAGTTATTCAATTGGTACTCATGCCTGCATTGATGAAATGTTGAAACCCGCAAAATATGTCATTAAGATAATGTCATTGACTGATGCACGCATACAATATCTTGCAAATGCTTATATATACTTTGGAAAAAATTCGGATGGAGTTGGTCTAACAAATGAAGAAAAACGACTTGCAGTACCAACCCAATCAGTAATAAGGCTGCCTAAAATATTAGAAGGAAGTCGAAGAAATATAACTGCTGATAATTGGTTTTCATCACTAAAGCTGGTGGAAGAACTTAAAAAACGAGAACTAACTTATTTAGGTACGCTGAAAAAGAACAAAAGAGAGATTCCGCCAGAATTTTTGCCAAAAAAAAATAGACCATTGGGATCCTGCATGTATGGTTTTACCAAAGATGTCACTATTTTATCCTACGTTCCTCGTCAAAATCGTGCTGTTGTATTATTATCCTCTATGCATCACAAAAAAGAAGATGACCCACTCGTTTGAAAACCTGCAATGATAGCTGATTATAACAATACAAAAGGTGGAGTGGATGAGCTTGATAAGAAATGCTCGATTTATTCATCTGGTCGACGTACACGCCGTTGGCCATTAGCCATATTTTATAGAATTGTGGATATTAGTGGTGTCAACTCTTTCATTATTTTTCAATCTTCAAAGGATTATGATAACAGCTCAAGGGGAGACTTTTTAAAAAAGCTTGCAAGACATATGATTTTACCATATTTGCAAAGACGTCAATACAACCAAAAGCTCCCTCGTTTATTGCGAGACACAATTGGTAACATTTTGGGTCCGGACTCAGTACCTCCGCCTCCGCCTCCAGTAGAGTCGATCCCTGTTGCTCGTAAGTTATGCTACGTATGCCCGACTAGGCTAAAGCGAAAAACTACACACTTTTGTCTGCAATGTAGTAAGCCAATGTGTATGGGATGCAGCAAACGTATATGCTTATACTGTGCGAACACAGATTGTGATGAGTAAAAAACCACCTGAAAGGTGGACCTGCAGTTTCTACAGCTGACTATCTTTTTTTATGATCTCTTTTATATCTTTAAATTTAAATATTTGGCTGTGAAAAAATGCCCTTTAAGTTTTTGTTTTTTTTTTTTTAATTCATATTTTTTTTATAAGTTATTTATATATCGTTTTTTTATATTAAAAAAAAGTTTGTGAAGTAAAGTACCTGTTTTTTTTAAACGAATAAAACAAAAAATTGCTTTCTTTATTTTTTGTTACTAAAAATATAGTAGCTTATTTTTAAAAAATAAATAATTATCGAAAAGTTTTTTTACTACATTTTTTTTTAGTTAAATTAAGAGGTAAAATTTACCACCACGTCATAAACTATGTCCCAAAAGTTTCACCTCGACAGTTGAAGGTTAATGCAGGGTTGCCAACTATCACATAAAACATACATTTTTCGAAAGAAAATACAATTTTCACACCTAAAACAGACCTGGTAACCTTTGCGAGGCAACTACCACATCATATAATGGGAAAACATGTGCATGTCGTAATCTTTGTTTTATCATTATTGATGTGTCAAGCTATTAAAAGTTACTAATACTGAGAAGAATACAAATTAAATTGTACAAGATTTTTTACTTCTGACTACATTCATATCAATGAGTAAACCTTATTATCCTTCTTTTTATATTTTATACCAACAAATTTATTCAAAAGGTTTTTTTAGTTTTCTCCTCCCATGATGCATGGGATCGTACTGAATCCCAAACTGTTAAGTAACTAAGATATCTTTAAGAATTCCATGTAATATTATAAAACTTAAGAATTAAGAAAGAAATTAAATTTAACCCATTAATGACCGCTGTACTATAAATAGTATATAACTTCAAGTTGAAATAGAAATGATTTATTTCAGCTTTTCTCTCTGGTAACGCTTTTTGTCTGTCAACAAAGATACATACAATAACCATGTATCTATTGTCCAACGGTTTTCAATCTTGCTGGTATTGCCATCAATTAACAACTCATCAAACATTATCAGGACCCTCTTGGTTTCGAAATCTGTTTATGGCAATGAAAAATTATTTTATACTTTTTGTCCGTTATAAAAACGTTGAATATTAAAAATTTTTTTTACTTAACAATTATTTCCTCATTTTAAGCCTTGTAGTAAGTGTGGTGAGTTGAAGTGCAGTGGGTTTGAATGTGTTGAGTCTGAGTGTTATGAGTTTAAGTGTGGTGAGTTTGAATGTGGTGAGTAACATCATACCACATATGACAGGAATGTAGGAAACGACTATTAACACCTTTTTAACAAATTTCATTTATATTACTGTAAAATTAGCCGGGGCGGGCTACTCCCCGATGTCCAACGCCAACGGCATGTAGGTAAAATTTTGGAAACGAATGTATGTATCAATATAGCAAAATTCGTTAACATTGCTAATATAAGTGCCGAGACAAAAAGTATTTCTTAATTATAAAATTCTAATCGACCTTTTTTGAGTTTTTATTAAAGATGTTTTAAAGTAGAAATTACTCTAATCAGGCTTTCAAGGTCATGGGTTTCAAATGCAAATAAAAGATTATTCCATTTTTTTCAATCCGACGTTTCGTTGGGATTATTCCAACATCTTCAGGGATTTTGATTTATTGAATATATAATCTTTTTTGTCAGTTTTACATTTAAAAACTTTTAAGTATGTGGTAAAATACGAGTAAACAGCACGACATTAAACACACAATTATTAAAAATAAATAAATATAAAATAAAATATCACAGATTAAAATTTTTTCTTAATGTTAATATCACAGTTGTGGGCGGTGCCACGCCAGTGTCACAGTTTATTTTGATAATTTTTTTATGATTACGACCTTCTTGTAGACCTGAAGAACCTTGGATGCAGAGTTACTGGAACCTTGCGCGATAATAGATCTACATGGTGTGCATTGATCTCATTAAAGAATAGGCGTAAAAATATGGAAATAAATTTTGATACTATAGAGCGTATAGGGAAAGTTAGAAGATGGTTTTCTATGAAGAAACAAATAGTTGATGAAGACATACCTCACGTTTTTCAAAGTTATAATAAAGGCATGGCAGTGATGAATAAAATGGACCAGTCTATAAGAATTTAGTGAAAGCAAAGAAGAGTTGGTGGGTATTGTTTACTTACATGGTGGAAATGACTATTTCCAATGCATGGAGATTACATTGCATTAAAAACCCTGCTGATCGAGTTGCTCAGTTATGGTTTCGAAGGCATATGACGCTCACGTATGTGAGCGAAAAGCAGAACAAAAATTATAGGCCAAAGTATATGGAATTAACTAAGAAGACAGAAAAAATAATTGTCACAACTCCCAAAATGTGTTATGTGCTCAAATCGAGTTAAAACATCATGAGATAAGAGCCTGAAAACGCTATGATTGGAAAGAGGATGTTTTGCAAAATACCACACCTAAGCAGCGAGTATACAAAGATTAGTACAGCTCTAAAACGTTGAATATTTTTTTTCTTTTTTTCTTTTATAGTATATTAAGAAAACTGCTTTAATACTGACTAGCAGATTGCAGCGCTATAAATTCTAGTGCAATTTCTAGGCAACTTTAATACTCAACTTAGCCAATTCACAAACCAACACTTTTTCGGTTTATTATTATTGTGAATCAATATAACAAACTCATTAACAAACACATTACCAAATTTAATAAAAACACACATAGTATATGCGTAATTTTATGTACGTGTTAGTAGCAACTTTAAATGCAGTTAACTCAAAACAAAGAACAAAATTCAAAAACCTGTATATACGAAAAACAGCTAAAAAGAAATACCTTTCAAATATTACACGCTTGGCTAAGATCGGGATAAAACGGTAGGACAAAACATCGGTTGCAAGGAATCGGTTAGCCTATTAATATTATAGATATCAAAAATTTAATTATTAAAATTGTTCATGGTTTTCATTTGGGCAAAATTATACCTTTTTTTGGCAGTGTTTTCGCTACTATAGCATTTATTGGGTCGTATCCAGGTGTTTTTTTTTTTTTTTTGGTTATTTAGCATCTTAACTTCTTGTTGTACTTCTTGAGGAGGAATGTGAGATATTGGAAGGTCCATTTGAGAAGGACAACTTAAAAACTCGTCTATTTCTGTAACATCTTCATTGCAACTGTAACTGAATGGCTGAAACGTATTTTACAAGTATTGTTGTGTCTGCTTTACTTTTATCTGATCTGCAGCAGCTGCTGTGTGTATCTCTAATAGGAGTATTTCTTTTAATTCGTCATTTTAAATATTTTGTGGCATTCCAAAGACAATATTCATTATTTTTAGAGAAATGAACATTTAGATTTTTAAGAAAGTTTCGAGTTTTTTTCTCGAATACGACTTTTTAATTCACTTTAGGATCGACTGAAATTTCTTTTATCAGTTGGACTTCTATAGGACTGCCAGATTCCTCGCAAACTTCTGTTAAGCTCTAAACTATTGAAATTTTAATATTTTTATGCCCTATGCCATTATGTGGACAGGATCTGAGTTTGTGCTTATGTTTGTAACTACCAAAAATATTTGACCTAGACCCATCTTTTGTTACACTAAGAATCACTTTCTTAGTCGATTTGGCGATGTCCGTCCATCCGTCTGCGTGTCCATGTAAACCCTGTAATCGAACTACAGGTCACAACTGTCAATATATTTTGATGAAATTTAGTACAAAATATTCCACCATCCTGAATTGAAATTGGTGAAAATCGGTTCATGTTCAGACCTAGTTCCATACAAATTACACCTATGAGATCGCTATTAATTGCTAAAATATTCCAAATTATCAAATAGATCTTGTTCAAATTGGGCTTGTTTATTTTCATTATATCTATTTACAGTACTCCAACAATAATCCCTAAAGAACAATTTTTAGTCATAACCCCCATGTGAAAATGATTCCCGATTTTCGCTTAAATCTATAAAAAAAAAAAATTAAACAAAAATATTACACAGAGTTTTAATAAATTTGGTTTGTGTATGTTTTTAGAACAAAAAGAAGTGAACTTACCAAATATGGACAGCATCGGTCCATTTTTCGACCAGATCTGCCCATAAACGCAAAAAAATTTATAATAATGCCACTGAAATTTGGTTTATGATTATTTTCTATATCTTATTAGTTGGACCTAAGATATAGGGTCTCTAAATGCATTGTATAGGGTATCGTATAATCGGTCTAGACCGACTATAATTTTCCTACTTGTTTAAATTAATTTTTCGGATACCGTGGACGTTTTAGTGGAAATGCCCCCCATATTTAACATATGCAAGACTTTTGAAATATTGTTAGTATCATTGTTATTATCCGACGTCCGTCCTTGAATTTTTAATTATAAAAATTAACAGAAGAGCGATGGAAATTGAGTTGTTCTAACGCTGGTGAAGACATTAACATATAAAAATCAATGCCGTTCATCAAATATTTTGTTCTGCATTACTTGTGAGCTTCAATCTTATTTAGCACTTTGAACTTTAGTATACAATAATATATAGAGTTCGGTCACCAACTTCAATCTTCTTACTTGTAATGACTTTAAGAAGAAGAAAATAATAAAATTTTGCTAAAAGTAAATGTAAAAGAAAAACAAAATCACTTATTTCACAAATATTTTTTTCAGCCTGAGGTCAAGTTACTATGAAATGACCTGTTTTTGTCTAACCAGCATATAATTCATACAGATTTGTTTTCGTAGTAAATTTTTAGTCATTTGTGTTTACCTTTTTTGTTCAGGCAGCATATGCATCCAATTCATCATGCTTAAGAGCCTAAAGGGTTTCGGTAGATTTTTTTATTTTTTAGTAACGCACTGGCACACATTCAAATATTCATTTTAGGTCTTTCTCTCTTTCTCTCGCTCTCTCATATGTAAATGTGAGAAATTCTATAAAGTTCATATGTGCTATACACACATGTGAATGTGTATGTGATTAAGTGTGATTTTTCATATATAAATAATTTTACACTTTGTACGATATACATTGAATGCCGTTTCAGATTTTCTATATTTTTTTTTCTAAATTTCTTTTCTGACTTGAACTACACAAAATCAAAAAAAAAACTAGTTAGGCTAGTTAGCATTCAAACTTATATTTTAACACTCTGGCCAAAATGAAGATAACACTCTTATTTTGTCCAGCAGAATTATGCTGGAAACAAAAAAAAATTGGAAGGTTTCTATTGTAATTGCCCTTCTTCTTTTGTACATGATCCAAATGTATGAAATTTCCCAATATTTTTTAAGCATAGTGTATATTAAGGTTTTCCTTCCTAATTTATTAAACTAATTTATATGTGGTGTTTACTTTTTGGCAAAAGATTTACTTAAGGCTTCTTTCTACCAAACATATAAATGGTAAGTAGTATGAGAAAGCAACAACGAAACATGGCTATACCACTTGTAAGCACAAAATGTGTGTTGGGAAATTGTTATAATTAATTAATCTGGTAAGAACATTTGGTTTTCTGTTCCTCTTTAATGTTGCGCCACTTGGGCGTGCTAATGTGTATTTTGCATTATGGTTGTTTTTATTCAAATAACGTTTTCCCTTTGGTCGGATTAGTATCGAGCCGAAGTGATTGTTTACAAAATTAAATAATTAAGAAATTAAAAGTTTAAAATTCACATATGTTTGTATGCATATGTGTTGGCCAAAAAGGTTCCTTAAAAATGGAAAATATTTAATTAAAAACTTTGGTTATTACAACTAAAAATTCACAATACCTGAAGTAAATAGCCGATATAATTGGACACATGTTGTAGTGTTGTCTTGTTCTAAATCTGCGTATTGTCTCGACACCTGATAACAATTAAATACTTGCAAAACCAAGTTTTTAAACAAATGTTGCAAAAAAAATAAGTAAGATAATTATAGTCGGTATAGACCGACTATATGATAGCCTATACCATGGTTTAGAGACCCTATATAGAAAATAAGCATAAACCAAATTTGAGTGGCAATGTTATTAATTTTTTTGGCTGCAGATATGAAAAAGTTCATATCGGGTCTTACATTTTTACGGGGACTTGGTCTAAAAATGGACCGATCTTGACCATAATTGGTAAAGTCACTTATATTTTAAAAAAATATATAATCCGAATTTGGAAAAAATCTGTACAATATTTTGGTTTTTTTTTATAGATTTAAGTGAAGATCGGGAAGCAGTTCTATATGGGGCCTATGACTAACAATTGTCCTGTAGGGATTATTTTTGGACTAGTGATAAATTGATATAATAAACATATACAAACCCAATTTGAGTGAGATCTATATGATAATTTGGATCTTATGGCAATTTATGTCGATTTCATAGGGGGCATTTGTATGGGGACTAGGTCTGAACATAGACCGAATTTCACCAATTTCAACAGTGTTCATTCTATGGCAGATAAAAGCTCATATACCAAATTTGATCAAAATATATTCATATTTGCGACCTGTACTTTGATTACAAGGTTTACATGGACACACAGACGGACGGATGGACAGACATCGCTAAATCGACTCAGAAAGTGATAAAAGATGGCTCTAGGTCAAATATTTTTGGTAGTTACAAACAGCAGCACAAAGTCATTATACCCAAACCACATAGTGGTATAGGGTATAAATAGCAAAATAATTACATTAATAGAGGTAACAACGTTAGATATAGTTATAGTCAAAATGAATAATTTACCTCTTTAATGACAATTACATAAATTATAATCAAGATTGTGTGCAGATTTTCTGAAAAATTACCAACGAAGTATACCACAAAATTGGATTGAAAAGTCAGAAAACAAAATAGAATGCGTTCAGGCAGCATGTCAGTTTTAATAACAAAATTTTGCCGAACCTTTTTTAAAAGCAATATTAATTGTATCGATAATAAATGCAAACTATTTGATGATGCGGCTTAAACAAATTTCATCTCATGTTGGGCCATTTATTTTCTGTTAAATGTCAAGAATATGAATTTTTTTTTTCATCATTTGGGTTTAGGATATTGCAATGCGGGCAACTTCAATGCAAAACATCTATAGTGCGGATATACATTAATAAATCATAATGTAAGTGGGCTGCATAAGTACATAATTAATAATAAATACTTAGTGTTATCTACGGGAAACCCAATATATAGGCTAACAGATCTTAAAAAAAATATACTTGGGATGTGAGGTTTTATGCATGACTGTGAGTGACTGCGCCAAATTTAATCTTTTTTTACTGCAAGTGTATTGACCAAGTTTCAGATCGATTGGATGAGGGGAAATGCCATTAAGATCACTCCGTAACTGTGCGTGAATACCCCAAAATTAATCTATGGTCACAACAAGACTATGGGCCAAGTTTATTGGATAACGGGGAATGGGGTTGACCCACGACAGACAGACAGACAGATATTATGAGTTAAAAGAAAGAGTTTAAAAACAAAAGCTTATCAGGGAAAAATGTTGATTTTACCAAAAAATCTATTTTAAATATTTAAAATTTCCACAAAATTCTCAAACAGATATTTTTTTAAAGTATGAGGGATTTCATGTCATGGGGGATTTCATGTCAAGTGCACCAACTTTTGAAACCGATGTCTTCCGATCGGGATGAAATTTGCACCAAGATTAGTGCTATTGGATAGTAGTTTAGACACAATTTTTCAATGAGATCGGTAAAGATCTCTCTCTCTGAGTTAGAGGGGATCAAAATTTGACATTTTGGCCAAACAGGTGTTTTTTCTCATCCATGTAACTTATTACCTATTGTTGTTAGAAAATTTTCTCCCAAAGAGTTTAGATAGCTATTTCTTCAATTTTTCGGAAAAAAATACTTAAAAAAAAAATTGTAGACTTTTCTTTGCTAAATAAAAGCATTTTTTGCCTTTTTTTTCAATAAGGGCATTTTTTTTTTTTTTTTTCATAAGAAAGCTTAGGATTTTTCCTTTAAGAGCTTTTTGGTCGCTTAGTGGGATGGGAGTGGGATATCTATCAAAATAAATGTTTTGTAACTCAAGACAACGGTTTTTCAATTTTTCACAAATGCACTATTTTTAATTTTTTCCTATTTGTGTGTAAAACCTTACAAATAAAACTAATACTGAGAAACTAGAAAAACTAAACTTTCCGAAGGTATGTAACATACCTAACTAAAATTGTATACTCTCGATACTGTAATACCCAGAATATGTTAACCTCAGGAAAAAAATCGCTTTTTTTCTATAGAAATGTTGAAAAATTATTATTTTTTATTTATTTTTAATAATAATTAAATTAATGTATAATAATAATAATATTAAAAATAAAAAGATAAAAGAATGAAAAAATTAAATTTCCTAGAATTTGCACTCGAATTTCCATTGCTGGGCTCTGCTAGTCTTAACAGTTGCGCTAGTTAGTGACTCGTTGATTGCGTGGCGCTATATGCTTTTTTAGTTTAAGCGTAAAAAAAACTTTTTTTAATGTACAGAAATTCCAAAGTTCTAAAACTCAAGCAAAATCGCAAAATCGACAAAAAAAAAACGCAAATTTGTTAATAAGCAAAATTCAAAATCGCGAAAATGAAGGGTGGCAAAAACGCAATACACATTTTAAAAGAAATATGAAAACATTTAATTTTTAGTAACTATTTCTTTCAAATATTTGCATAACCTTTTCATTTGCATAACCTCAATTTAATACTGTAAAGATTTTAAAGTTGAATATTTCCACAATAATTTTTTATTGTCTAAACCAACATCGAAAAAGGTGTTACTTTTAAAATAATGAAAATGCGATTTTTTCTGGTAAAGAAAATTTTTTTAAATATTTAATTTCCTATTTAAAATCATTTATTTTCATTAGCCCTCGTAATGATTAGGATTAAAAAAAATAAAATGCTTCTTTTTAAGAAATGAAGAGAATTATGTTTTTTTTTTTTAAATCCTTTATGGAATTGTACTTTTCTTTTTACTTAGTACATAATGTAAACCATTATTAACATACATTGTATTTTGAAAACACGTTTATTTGCCACGCATTCTAGTGAGATTTCTTTACATCTAGAAAAGTAATGTTCCTTTGATTCCCTCACTTTGAATTATATAGCGTTTTTGTGTCTACAGTCAGCTATGAGAGCTATAAAAATAAAATCATGCTTAAAATATTTTAACACATTCACTGCTGTATGAAAATATAAATACTGTTCTGTTATAAACACTATGCTCAAAAAGATTTCGGTATTACATATATCCATTGAGAAACGATTTTTTTATTGCAAAGTTCGATTGAGTATAGGTTAGCGAAAATCATATTTTATATAATTAATTTTGAAATTTGTTTTTTTAAATATTTAAAAATCTGAAAATAATAATCTTGTCATATTTCCTTAAACTCTTTGCATATGAAGTAATCACATTGTCACAAATATGCATAAAAATAAAGGTGTTAACATTTTTTTAATAACTTTTTCATTACGTGTTTCCTCATCGTACGTTGTTTTCGTTGTAAACCATTAAGTCCCTTTTTTAAATTTCGTAATTCATTTAACAATGTTGTTTGTGTTGTTTATGTATATGAGCTTGTGTGGGTAAGTGTATGTGTAAATAATTATGTTGGATATGTAAATTCTTTTATTGTGTTTCATTGTCTTATTTTATTAAATTTTCTTTATTCAGTTTTATTCTGGAAGGGCTTATAGCAATAAAATTTATAATTTTCAAACTTTAATATTTTATTAATTTAGTAGTACTGAGACAACAGAATTCTCTAATTATATTAGTCGTACCATATTTTTTTTTTTTTTTTTTTTGCAAGACAACTAACACTGTACAATAGGGCGGGTCGATTTAAAAATCGCCCATTGCTCAGTGAAAATCATATTCTAGGGATCAAAATAAGAAACTTTGCCGAAGGAACCATACCTCTAAAACGGATTCTGATGTCCCAACTTTTGACTTGTCTGTATGTCTGTCTCACTTTGACCCATTCAGAGTGCCCCAATCGAGTCCAAATGTATGACCGACCTCCACTAACTTTGGCGGCCCGACTCACCCATGCCAGTTGCACACCCCCTGGAACTCCCCAGTGGGGTTCCCCATATAAACATTTCAAAAAATCGCCAGTTTTGGCACTTTACATGAAAAAATCAGCGAAATGCCTATGTTTTTTCTTTTTGGAGTTTATTTTTCTCTTTAGAAATTTATTTAGTCAGAACATATGTAAATGAAAAAATAAATTTAACTTAGTAGTAGAAAAGAAATTAATCGCAACTGTATGAAATAGAACGAAAACTTATTATAAATATTCTTCTGGCTTAACTTTTGAGTTTGGATGTTCTTTTTGAAATATTACGGGAAATTAAAAAAATATTTATATTTGAACCCTGTATATGCCATTATTACTTAAAAAAAATTATTACTTAAAAAAAAATTTATTACTTAAAAAAAAATAACCATAAAATACACTAAAACTGTCATTCAAAGGGTATAAATATTGCGATAAAATGTTCCAATATAAATTTTACTGCAAGCATTAAAAACTAAATATTACATCATACAGTGTTGGCCAAATTATTGCAACATTTTAAGGGCTATTAAATGAAACCTTAAATAAACAATTACAAACTTTTAAATGGTTTTACTATGCTAACTTAATACAGTCGTTCAGTATAAGAATCATCGAATAACGAAAATATTTTTGCCAAGTGTAATTAGATTCACTAGTAGATTCCAGCCCTCGAAATTCTAGGAAAATTTATTTTTTCATTAAATGAACACCCTAAAGGTATGCTAATCAATAAGAGCCAATTCACAAATCAACACAAAAAAAAAAACAAACTAATTGTTATTACAAACACATTAACAAATTTAATAAACACACACATAGCATTGTATAATTTTATGTATGTGTTAGTAGCATCTTTAAATGCAATTTACTCAAAATAAATGAAAAAATTTAAAAATCTGTAAATCTGCAAAACGGCTAAAAAGAAATACCTTACAAATAATATACGTTTCGTCAAAATCGGGATAAAACGGTAGAACATAAAATCGGTCACAAGAAATCGCCTAAGCTATTAATATTATAGATATAATATTTTTTTTTTCTTGGAGTTTTTTAAAACAAATAAAATTTTTCAAATGAGATTTGAAATTGCTGTAAAATATTTATATTAAAAAAAAAATAATATATAAATTAAATAAAATTCTAAATAAAATTATAAGGTATAGGATCGGAAAAATGGGCGTGGCACGCTCCATACAAAGTAAATATTTTATGTAATATATGTGGAGTACTGTAATAATGAAAGTCTTCGGACTTTGATTGAGTTTATGAGTTAGTAATCTGAAATTGAAACTTTTGACAAACATATTAATTACCAATGTGGGTAGTCATGAATCGCCAAAATCAAAAACCGTTAAAACCGTAAATCGCGAATAACAGAAATCGCCTAAATCAGGAATCGCAAATAGCAAAAGACCCAAAATCAAAAATGACAAAACACAAAAATTTTTCAAATCAAAAATCGCCAAAAACCGAACATCGTAAATAACAAAAATCGCCAAAATCAAAAATCGGCTAAACCAAAAATCGCAAATAACAAAAAAGCGCAAAATCAAAAATCACAAAAACAGAAAATCGCCAAAAACAAAAATTGACAAACCGAAAATGGCGTATAAACAAAATCGCCAAAATCAAAAAAAAAAAATAATCGCTAAATAAAAAATCGCCATTATCAATGAACGTAGAAAAATAATAGCAAAAATCAAAAATAGCAAAAAAAAAAACCAAAATCGGCACAATCGACGAAACCCAAAATCGGGAATAAAAAATCGTCAAAACCGAAAAGCGCAAATAAAAATCGCTAAAGTCAAAAATCGTTCAAATAACAAATTGCAAATCCCGAAAATCGCGAATTAAAAAAAGAGCAACACAAAACGCGCCAACTTCAAAAGTCGTCAAAATCCGAAAATCGCGAATAACAAAAACCGCCAAAATATAAAAAACAAACGTCAAAAGTCGCAAAAAACGAAAATCTCGTGAAACCAAAAATCGCCAAAATCAATAATCGCCAAAGTCAAAAATCGCCAAAATCTAAAATCGCCAATATCTAAAGTCGCAAAAACAAAAATCGACAAAATAAAAAATGGCCAAAATTTTTTACTAAATGTTTTCCCAGTTTTTTTATTTCGTTACGATGGGTGTAGCGACTCGCATCGGGCTACAGCTAGTATTTATACAATGTACAAAAAATTTCTGTTGTATTCATTCTAGAATTCATTATATTCATTATATTTCTTATAATCTATTCTCTTCAAACGTATAAAAAGAGCTAAATTTTATATATAAACAAAACTATGATACGAATATGCGGGAAAATGAATGGCTAAAGGAATAGTTTTTAACATACTTTTTTTTATTATTGATATACACTTTAAAAGTTTCATTAAAATTTCAAATTAAAAAAAAAAACTATTTTATTTTTTTACAAACGTATAACTAGCGTTATTTAGAGATTTGGGTTTCATATCAATTTAACGATTTTTGGGTACTGTTTTGCACTTTTAGTTTGGGAAAATTTGGTATCGGTATAGGGCGGGTCGATTTAAAAATCGCCCAAGTTACAAGGAAAATCGTATTCTGGGGATCAAAACAAGAAACTTTGCCAAGGAACCATACCCCTAAAACGAATTCTGATGTCCCGACTTTTGACCTGTCTGTTTCACTTTGACCCATTTAGAGTGCCCAATCGAGTCCAAATGTATGATCGACCCCCACTAACTTTGGAATGCCGACCCACCCATATCAGTGGCACACCCGCTGGAACCCCCCTGTGAGGTTACCCATACAAACATTCAAAAAAATCACCATTTTTTGTTTAGAATTGGGCTGACTATGTTTGATTTAATATTAAAATTAACACTCATACGTATACATAACTTCTACTCTGCTAATAAATAATAATCATAAGCCTTGACTATGTTATGTTATTCAAAAAGATCGATCGGATGAGGATAAATAACTTCTGGATCACTCCGTGACTATGCGTGACTCTGCGTGACTACCCCTAAATTAATCTGTAGTCACAACAGGCCTATGGGCCAAGTTTCAGATCAATCGCATGAGGGGGCATGGGGTTGCGCCATTGCAGACAGACAGACAGACAGACAGGTCAAAAGTCGGGATATCAGAATTCGTTATTGTTCCTTGGGCAAAGTTTATTATTTTGATCCCTAGAATATGATTTTCTTTGTCACTTGAGCGATTTTTTTGCCTCCCTACAAATCGACCCGCCCTAATATACATATATATCAAGGCTTTAACAAAATTCTGGGGCGTTTTTTTTTTTTAACAAAATTTTGAAACATTTTAAAAATCTTCAAAGTCATTCGAAAAAGACCAAGACCATAAATAAAGGCATCATATTAGGACAACAATTTTTTCTTGGTTCTTCTCATTTTCATTTGAATGGCTTTGCTTTTAAACAGAACTGTATGTTCTGGGTTTCTGAAAACTCAAAAGCCATTCATCAACGTTAAATGCACTATATGAATTTGGCCATACTCTTTGAAACTGAAGATCGAAGTGCTGTAACCATAAACGGTATATGATAGAACATTTTTACGTCATGTTCTTGAAAACACACCTGAGAAGCAACTTCAGCAGAGACACAATGGAACTTTTAAGGCAAATTTTTGGAGAGAATAATTTCGAGAAATTCGGAAATGTGTCAGCTCTCGACTGTTTTTTTTTTTTTTTTTTTTTTTGTGGAGTAATTTGAATGAGGGAGTATATAAGAACAAGTCCGAAATAGTCTTTGAAGTCAAGGCCAACAGCCACAAATTTTGAAAAATGATATGGAAAATACTCTAAAATGAGCCCAGCATTGCTGAGCATAAAACGGACGTCATCTAAGTGACGTTATTTTCCACAATAGATGCAAAAAATTTCCAGTTTGTATATATTATAATCTGGAAAAAATTAATAAGAAAAATATATATTTATAAACGAAAAAGTTGTTAAAACCCCGTGTTGGCTTTTGGCCTACCCTGTATATATTCGTATGTATGAATGTATGATTTTTTCTTCATACTTTTATATGTATTTACATACTTAAGTTATGCTCGTTAAGCTTTTAAGTAATGTAAACAATTTTTTGGTGTAAACACGTTTTTTTGCATGTTCACTTTACATAGAATTTCATACACTTGAAACACAAATACATTCAGCGCATTTACAGATATTATTATTTGTTTAGAGCACTTTTAATGAACATGTTGAGTTGTATAGAAATATTTTATGCTATTCAAAATAAATTTCTATTTACTTGTCTGTGTGTAGTTTAGTTGGTAAATTTTCGTTATATGTTGACTTACATACAAGGGGTATCTCCGGTTAGTATAAAATTGTTTTTTTTAGGAAAATGTGATTAGGCCAGATATACCCAACAAGTAAGAAAGTTATTGTCAGTCTAGACCAATTATACGATACCCTATACCATGCGTTTATATACCATATCTCTAAGGTCCAACTAATTAGAATAGAAAATAAGCATAAACCAAAATGATGAGTGAGTTGTTATTATTTATTTTTTTTTTTTTTTGGATTTTGATATGAAAAAGTTCATATCAGATGCTATATTTATATGGGGACTAGGTCCAAAAATAGGCAGATCCTGACTTTATTCGCTAAGATCACTAATTTTTTGCAAAAACCCAAATTTGAGAAAAATCGTTTTAATATTTTTGTTATTTTTTTATAGATTTAAATGAAGATCGTAAATTAGCTTCACTGGCTCCTATCACTGAGAATTGTCCTATAGATTTTATTTATGATGGATGTTATAAACATACTAGAACTCAATTTGACTAATATCTATATGTTAATTTTGATATCATGGTAATTTATGTCGATCTCAGAAGGGTCATTTGTACGAGGATTGGGTCTGTACATGAACCGATTTTCACCACTTTCCACATCTTCCATCGTATGGCTGGTGGAAGCTTATGTGCAAAATTTCATCAAAATGTATTCATATTTGCGGCATGTAGTTGGATTACAAATTTTACATGGACACACAGACGGACGGACGAACAAACGGACATCGCTAAATCGACTCAGAAACTGATTGCGAGTCGTTAAAGGTTATGTAAAATGAAATATTGAAAATTAAAAATTTAAATCGAGAAAATTACCACGAGGATCATATGATTTATACTGCATTCCCAAGTTAAAATGGACCACAGGATACATAAAACGTATCCATACGTATGATTAATTATCACTCATACGTCTACGTATTTACTTATGTAAATGTTTCAAAATTTTTCCATATTTTGAAATAACAATCCGAATTATGGACTAATAATTATTAGGGTTACCAGATCGAAACCGCTTGAATCCCGAAAACTAAGCATCTTACGGTTGATATTTTGCTTTATAGTTTTGTTTGAGTATAGTGATATATTGACGTTTTTTGCGTACGCTCCAATGTTTTGTTAAAAAAAAGTGGCAAAACAAAGCATTTTGCACGGAAATAGTCGCCACAAGAAGAGAAGTCTGTATTGGCATCCAGGTAAAAGATAGCAACCCGCACCGTAAAGAATTTTTAATGGATTTGCAAATTAAATTTCTTTAGAAATTATAAATTTCACTAGAACTGTAATTTTAATAAAAGACACTCAGTTTGCCGAAAATAAATAAATAAAAGCTATGTCAGCTGGTCTCACTCTACCAACATACGTTTTTGTTTATGAAATTAATGGTGCTGCCAGATCATAAATTTACTTCGATCATTAGCGTTGCATTTATCGTGGTTATATTGAACTAAGATTGATCAGGAAAATGGATCGTATGCATAACTCAACAGCTACACCAACCTTTATAGGGGACACAAGCAAACAAAATCCAAAACATAAATTCAATGAAATTCCAACTGAAAATATTGTAAAACCAGATGAAGTTGGAAAGATGTCCACAACCGATCTGGTAAATTTGATGTCAACAATATTAGAAGAAAAACTAAAAAAAATGCCCACAAAAACTGATTTGATAGAGATAAAAGAAGATAATAAAGTGATGTAAGAAAATTGGCAGATGAAAATATAATATTGCAGGAAGTAGTACAAATGTTGAAAGAAACCAGAGAAAATATTTCAAAAGGAATTAAGCAACTGGAAGATGACCAGGGGAAGAAGAAAATTAAAATTAGAGGCCTAAGCCATACACATGATGCAGTGATAGAATGCCTAAAAATACTCTTAATATTAAACGGAGAAGTGATGTTGAACAAACAAGGAAAATTTCCGAAAAAGGTGAGAAAATAACTGTTATGGTTGAAATCAGGTCAGAGATCTTCAAATTTACGAAAAATCTGGCTGGTACTTCTATATATGTGGAACGAGATCTAAGTAAATAACGTCAGAAGAATAAGAAAGCAATACCGCATTTGAAGAAGGATATCGTATATATGGATAAAAGCAAGCGTGTTCTAGTTGAAGATGATAACCTAGTGGTGGATGGTAAGCAATTTGTCTGGAACAATGACAAGGTTCTCATGTGCGGTCAAAGTACTGGCGAAGAAATTTTAAAACAACTGTATGGTGAGAAATCAACAAGTATTACACTAGTACTTACACACTACTGATTAATGGATGTAATATATACATAGAAACCCAATTTGACAAAGATTTGTATGATAATTTGGATCTTATGGCAATATATGTTGATTTCATAGGGGTCATTTGTATGGGGGCTAGGTCTGAACATGGACCGATATTCACCAATTTCAATAGCGTTCATCCCATGGCCGATGAAAGATCAAATACCAAATTTCGTCAAAATATATTCATATTTGCGACCTGCAGTTTAATTACAAGCTTTACATGGACACACAGACGGACGGAGGGACGGACCGACGGACGGACGGACGGACATCGTTAAATCGAATCAGATAGTGATTTTGATTCGATCGGTATAATTAAAGATGGGTGTAGGTCAAATATTTTTGGTTGTTACAAACAGCAGCACAAAGTCATTATACCCAAACCACATAGTGGTATAGGGTATAAAAACTAGTAAAAGAAGCTCTTAAAGATCAAATAAAAATTACAGCAGTCTTAATTTGAATAGAAAATGTTAACAAAAAAATAAAATTTTAAATAGTTACTTATAATGTTCATGGGCTAGAAAACAAGCATTCTCATCTCGATTTTTAAACACATTTAGATCATCTGGACATTTTTGTACTATCGGAGACTCATGTAGAGGAGAAAGATATCAAAAAATTTGAAAATAAGTTTAAAAAATTCGCAACAATTTGGAAACCAGAAACAAGAAACAACAGATTTGGAAGAGGTATAGGTGGATATGTTTGTGGAGTCAAAAAGATTTGTTAGATGTTGGAGTGAGGTTTGAGTTCAAAAATTACGCGATTTAGATATGATATTTTTAACAAACAATTCTTTCGAGGTTACAATAATTCCACTATACGAGGATCAAATTGGCAGCAAGAATTAAGTACATTTAAGCAGTGTATGAGATCATTTGAAGCGGTGAACCCAATACTCATCGGGGGCCTAAATGTGAGTATAGGGGAATAAGAACAATTAATAAATAAAAATATTGAAACAACGTTCCCACCTGGCTTAACAGGAGAAGATCGAAAGACAAAATATGGTCTAGGTATACTTAATGGAAGAACGATAAGTGATGAGGAGGGCGAATTAACTTTTCTAGTAATATTGGCAACTCGGTTAATGATTTCTGTGCAGTATGAATGGAAATCCTAGAGATTTTCGTTGTTAAAAACCATATATGGTCTGATCTTCAACCGATAAATATCACTATTCCAGTGAATAGTGAACAAAATAACTCAAAAAAAATGAATTTGATACCGAAATTAAAATGAAATGCTCAATATGCAGATACTTTTAGTCATAGAGTAAATAACAATTTAGTATTGTTAAAAGAATGGAAACCAGAATTCGATTTACACGATTTTAATAATTTGATAGTAGTTTCCTTCTCACCACCGAATGATAATCCCAAACAAAATGTGCCTCAAAATAAATGGTTCGATAACGAATATAAAAATGCCAGAGAAAAAACGATGAAATCTCTGAAAGCCTTCCGAAAATCGCAAAATATGAACGATCTGAGGAAATATACAGAAAAAAAAATTCAAACTCTATATAACAGAAAAATAAGAGAGTACTATAAGCAGTAAACCCTAGAAAGTCATCTTTATATTTTTTACACTAGCGTCAACATTCGTTATTTTGACTACGACCTATTTCGAGTTGCTGTAAAAAATAACATGAGCAAAAGTGTTGACAAAAATTGATTTAATTTTTATATCTAGGTAAGTTCTAATTAATACTAGCAGATTCCAGCCCTCGAAATTCGGATGCAAATTCTAGGAAATTTTATTTTTTCATTAAATAAAGATCCTAAAAGTATGCCAATCAATTGTAGCCAATTCACAAATCAACACAAAAAACAAACTGATTTTTATTACAAACACATTAACAAATTTAATAAACACATACATAGCATTGTATAATTTTATGTATGTGTTAGTAACAATTTTAAATGCAATTTACTCAAAATAAAGGAAAAATATTAAAAATCTGTAAATCTGCAAAACGGCTAAAAAGAAGTACATTTCAAATAATATACGTTTGGTCAAAATCGGGATAAAACGGTAGAATAAAACATCGGTCACAAGAAATCGCCTAGCCTATTAATATAATAGATTAAAAGAAATTCAAATCATTTTATAATTGTTTCAACTTAAAATTAATATCAAAACAAACAACTGAAATATAAATAAACTCGAAAAAAGATCTCGCGTTTTCGTTTTAACGAAGGATGGCGGTGCAGGTTTAAACAACGTAAAACACAGTAAACTATGGTGGGCTGCGGCCCGACAAATAAGGCAACAGGAAATTTACATTGGTTGTGAAGCAAAGATTATTTTAAAACTTTATATAGCCATACAGTGAGTACGGTAGAGATATCTTACGCAATAAATTTAATAGAAGATGATCATATTGATGCACCTATTTTGCTACAAGAAGTAAAACGTCAGCCATCAAAAGCTAAACTCAACTAGGCACCAAGGGAAAGATCGAATTCCTTACGAATTTTTCATGAATGCTAACGCATTCACCCGATTACTGAATGGTCATGATACTTTTGATAATTTTCAAAAAAGCATTATATTTCCAATTTATAAAAAAGGTGGCGTAAACCAACCCAGCAACTGCAGAGGGATATCCATTATGAATTGTGGTACTAAGATAATGATGGGTATTTGACGTAAGAGATTATCAGAGTGGTCAAATCGAAACCAGATAATGAACGAATATCAAGCAGGCTTTCGTAAGGGGTATTCCGCGATCGATAATATTTATAATTTAACATCTATTGTGAATATTAAATTATTGGAAAAACGAAAGGTATATGCTCTCTGCTCTCTTTGTAGATTTTAAGGCTGCTTTTGATCGAGTACCACATAAGCTGTTAATCTACAAACTCCATCAGTTAGGAATATCAACGAAAATAGTAAAATATTGATTGTAGGCACCTAATATTTTATACTTTACTATTACTACTTTTAAGTTACCATTGTTTTTATTATATTCTTTTAATCAATTTTGAGTTTTCAAAATATTTTTGTTATGGTTTTTATTTTCTATCAATAAACATTTAATTTTTAAATTGTTTTAATAAATATTAATTACTAGCTGTTTTTACCCGGTCTTGCCCGGGATCCAAAAGGCTTTGACTTGAAAATGGTTCACTATGCTTACCAGGCGCTGAGTAATAAATCCCCGATGAACCATTCCTCAAAAAAATTAACTTACTCCCAAAAAATTTGTATAGGATTGCGGAATTTGTTCATGGTGAAAAAATTCCCTATGTTCACGTTTTTTGGGGGAACAAATTCATGTTTTATTTCAATTTAAAATTTTGTGATTTTTTAATTTAGAACTTTTTTTATAAGACGCTACAGCAAAAATACTTCGAAAATAAGCTGCGAAACCGCCTTAAGTTTTTTTTTTTTGAATTTTACTTATTTTGTAAACATCAAGTATAACGGAATCTGTTTTTATCCTTGTTTTTTGGATAGGGTTGTACTAATTTGTTCAACCTGGTAAAATGTTATATTAAGGAGTTTGTCTAGGCAATATCACCAAGACAATTCTGTATTATAACACAAGCACTTGAACTTGGTTACAGGGAAAATGTTATTGTTTAGGGGCTTGTATAGGCAGCAACACCAAGACAATTCTATATCATAACACAAGCACTTGAACTTGGTTATATGGTTTTGAAAGAAACAACTTGTTCTGTTGGTTTGTTATCTCTCTTTTATTTATAAAAAGGTTCAAGCTTATATACTAACTAAATCATAAATAACAGAAAATAAAAGTAAAATAAAATATGCGACTTAGCATAAGTAACAAAGTTGACAAACCCCAGACATGCAGTCAGCAATAATTGTTTGAATAAAATAAAATTAAAATAAATAAAATATGCAATTTAGCGTAAGCAACAAAGTTAACAAACCCCAGAAATGCAGTCAGCGACAATTGTTAAAATAAAATTAAAATAAATAAAATATGCAATTTAGCATAAGCAACAAAGTTAACAAACCCCAGAAATGCAGTCAGCGACAATTGTTTAAATGTGATCATAACTTTGTATGTATGTCAATATGTTTGTACATATGAACAAAAGAATTGCTGACTGCATTTCAAGCTTATTAACCCAGCTTATGTAGTAATGGAAACCAATAATTCAGGGTTATTTTCATAGTTTCAGATGTATGTAAGTATGTTTGTTACTTTAGCAAATGTACTGACGTACAAATAAACGAAATTCATACTGACGTACAAATAAACGCAATTCTTTGTGAAGAATTGAACATACTCCCCGCCGTTGAGTTATGCTCAACAATTTTTTCATTTCGATAACCCTAAATTATTGGGACACAACTTAAACTGTTGATCCGTCAAATTCTGGAATGTGCTGGCGCACTGCTGGATGTGGGGACTGTTGGTTTATTTTGATTTTTGTACAACGTTTTCTTTGCCAGGCAACCTTTATACAGATGATAATAGCGAGAACTAGAGCGATATAGGCAATGGTTCCGTGGTGATATTGTATGGCCTTGAGTTGTGATGGAAACTTCGAGCTGATTATTTGATGTAAATTGTGTTGTATTTCGGAGATGTTCTTTATTTGGTCAGCATAGATCTTGATGTGAGTTATTTCATCTTGCCTCTTATCTGGATAAGTGATGTCACTGATGTTACTCGTTACTGTGTATGATGTCTGAAATGATGTGGAGACAGTTTGATGACCTTTGATGATTATTGATCCAAACTTGAGAGTACAATCTGGTGATATTTTTAAAATGCCAGATCCTTTCAAGGCTAGCTGTGATTTTTCTTGTCCACATACGGCGCTTATTCGAGAAGGCTGCAGAAATGTGTATAACCACTGGTTGTTGTGTTCTAACTGTGTAAGTGATGTATTGTCTGCAACAGGAACAATTATGCATCTCTTATGGATATGGTAGCTGAGAAGCGAAAGTTCACATAGGCATTTATCTGCGTTTGCATTAAAATTTGATTGTATGTGTTGACACAAGATTTCGTTCTCACTAGTGACTGCACATGTGGCCCGCTGGATTTCCGTTAGGATGAAATATTGATCCCTATGAGCATTTATGGCCAGGAAATTGCCGCATGGTTTTATAGCAAACATTGTACCATTTATTAATACTGGAATCGGGTGCGGTTTCAGAAGTTCGAATGGTTCAGGGTCAGTTAATGGGATAGATATATGGAATATAACGTGATCTTTTGTTACACCTCCCTTGACGCTCATCACTTTGTACAGTTGTAGAATGTTATCACCTCCCACTGGTAGTTCTAGAGATGTTGGAAGATGACTTCTTACTTGCGCTAGCTCGGCTTCAAGTTGGGACGGTGATAGAAGTGTTGGATTGATTTTTCCATGGTGTGAATCGGTTAATGCTGCTATAATTTCTGACTGAATTCGGTGTAACCTTGCTGATATTAACGTAAGTTGAGCGGATCGTAACATAAATATTCGGAAGAGACTTGCTTGATACTGTTCTTTTTCCCCATCATTTATTTTGGATTTAAGTTCCGTTAATTGATTATCTATGCTGTCGAAACTTTGTTTGATATTTCTTTCGTCCTGTTTGATCACGTTTAGAGTTGCGTCAACAATTGATGTTTGATTCATGAGGAGTTGTTTTAGATGGTTTTCATTTTCGTTTACTGCAATAATGGTTTTTGACATTTGTTCAGCGTAATTGGAATCTAAGACGCCGAATAGTGAATTAGCAATATTGCCGACAACGTTAATAGCGCCACGTTTACTTCTGTTCTTTAGCAAGAGATTTTTGTCCTTTAGTCCTGTTAGGCTGTGATCAATTGTTTGGAGAAAGCTCAAGCAAGGTGTCCTTGGAATGAGGTGGTCGCATAAGTGGTTTAATGTCGTTGATTCATTCATAAAGTAGGCTATTTCTTTCCAATATGGGTTTAGATTGTAGTAGGAAATTATGTTCCATTCTGATCGTGATATTCGGGTATTGATGATACCTTCGAAGTATAAGCCAATATTTGGGTCAAATTGTGTCGTTATGATTTTATCTGTGGACACAAGCGGAAGTACTAGTTTGCAAATTAAAGGAATCAGAACTTTTAAAAATTGAATTACTTTATTCAATAAGTGATCATCATTGAGCAGAGACGTCAAAGAAAAACGGAAAATGAATGCGACGTTTAAAATTGTGCCGCAATGTTGCTTTAAGCAACTGGTTATAGTATATGTATAGTAATTATTGCACATACGTAGATAACATTTATCATAATACTTTTCACTGAGCTGTGTCCCGCGAGCGAGTCGCGTCCGCGCGTTTGGCAGCTACACCCGTGCAGCCGCGCAGTTGTCGTCAATTTATTTGAATCCCAAATTATATTTTTCAGAACATTCCTATATTTTAGCTGAGCTGTGTTCCGTGGGCACGACGCGTCCGCGTCCGCGCTCCCCTTCCGTGCGTTTGGCAGCCACACCAATGCTGCCGCGCAGTTGTTGTCAACCTATTTTAATTGCCAAATATTATTTTCATCCGATATTTGAGCGCAGCTGTGTTCCGAGAGCGTATCACGACGCGTCCGCGCGCCACGCGGCTCTTCTGCGCATTTGGCAGCCATACCAGTGCTGCCGCGCAGTTGTTGTCAACCTATTTTAATTGCCAAATTTTATTTTTCAGATCATCCGATATTTGGGCGCAGCTGTGTGCCGCGAGCGCATCGCGTCGCGTCCGCGCGCCGCTCGCCGCTTTCGCGTTCGAAATTTTGCTATTGAAAAGAATACAGATTTTAAAAACGTTTATTAAGAGCAGTATGGAGATTTTGTTTACTTCTTTTGGGGACCTTTATTCAAAAATCTGGGGAATTTGTTCATTTTTTGAGGAATTTGTACATTGGGGCCTAAGTGCTGAGCGCATGTTTACCACTACAACTTAGCATGGATTATTTTGAGTATATTATGTCTAGAAGTTACGAATTTAAGTTATTCAAGAGCTTGGGGATATACAACAATTCTGGTTTTTTCTTCTGGTGCATATACGAAAAGCTTGTGCTGGCTCCCAACTCTGGAGCAGGCAATAAATAATTAACTATGAGAAAAACAGGGAGATTCTTAGTTGATACCTGCTCCCGTAAGAGATGGCCCTCTTATGTACGTTATGTTAGGAACAACTTTTTGTACCATCTCTTGCAATGAAAAACCAACTTACAAAAGTCTTCTGGTAGGGATATTACAGTCGTTTCAAGAGTTTCACATTCCCTGGGGTTAGCTATGTGTTGCGCCTGAAGACATTGTTGAGTTGTTTCCGTAGTTTCAGATTCCCTCGACTAAGCTTGGCTTAGCTGCTGGATTTCTAGACGCACTGGAGTAGATTCAGGCATTTCCGCTTCTCTTACAAAGCTTGTCTTGATCTTTGGGCTTCAAGACGTTATTGGGTATGCTTAGGTGTTTCAGCATTTCTCGACTCAGATTGCATAAATCGTTGAGACTCGATACCTTTACAACTGATTTATATAGTGTAAAAGATGAAATGGAAATATTTGTAATAGATTGCTTTCCAATGTAGCCAAAAGGCAAGGTGCAAATAAATGTAATATTTTGTTTTTCATCGGAATAATCCTGCAGCGGTAGTCAACCTATGAAATAAATCTGCACTAATTTTGGGGTGTTGCAACTCATATAGTAAAAAAGATAAGACGGGGATATTTGTAATAGGTTGATTTAAAATCTTCATTTCATAATGGTGTAAACTCAAGTGTAGTAAGAAAAGAGATTTATGTACAAAATTTTAGAAAATTAAAAAAAGTGGGCGTGGCCGATAAAAGTATATGATGACCTTACCTGGGATTTGAGAATAATGTGCAGTAAATTCGACCGAAACCCATAAAAAATTCAAAAAGTGGTCGCAAAAGTAGGCGTGGCGAATAAGAAGCATATGGTGACTTTCCCTGTGGCACAGAGATCGTGTGTACCAAATTTCAGAGGAAATCGTTAACATATTAAAAATTTGTATAGTGAACAAATATACCAAAAAGCAGAAAACGAATTGTACATAAAAAGTGGGCGTTAGAGTAGGCGTGGTCGATAAGAAGCATATGGTGACCTTAGCTGGAGTACAGGGATCGTGTGTACCAAATTTCAGAGAAAATCGTTAAGAAATAAAAATTTGTTTAGCGAACAAATATACCAAAAAGCAGAAAATGAATTGTATATAAAAAGTGGGCGTTAAAGTAGGCGTGGTCGATAAGAAGCATATGGTGACCTTAGCTGGAGTACAGGGATCCTGTGTACCAAATGTCAGAGAAAAAATTAATTGTATATAAAAAGTGGGCGTAAAAGTAGGCGTGGCCGATAATACGTATATGGTGACCTTAGCTGGAGTACAGGGATCCTGTGGACCGAATTTCAGAGAAATCCGTTAACAAATAAAAATTTGTATAGTGAACAAATATGAATAAAACAGAAAAGGAATTTTATATAAAAAGTGGGCGTTAAAGAAGGCGTGGTCGATAAGAAGCATATGATGACCTTCGCTGGGGTACAGGAATCGTGTGTACCAAAACTCAGAGAAATCCGTAAACAAATAAAAATTTGTATAGTGAACAAATATGAATAAAACAGAAAAGGAATTTTACATAGAAAGTGGGCGTAAAAGTAGGCGTGGCCGGTAAGAGGTATATGGGGTATATTTCCTGGGGTATATAGATCGTGTGTGCAAAATTTCAGTGAAATCCGTTGAAAAATAAAAATTTGTATAGCGGTCAAACAAACAAACAAATAAACAGACAAACAAACAGAAAATGAATTTTATATATATAGATTACAGCTAAATATTGGCGATCCTGCCAGGACCTCAAAAACTTAAACCTTATAGATATCGTGAAATCAAATTATTTACATAAAAGATTCTAGATTTTACTCAAATTAATAAATATAACCAAGATTATCAAGATATCATCAAGATTTTTCAAAAATTTTACGGAAGAGTTTCTATAATAAATAAATCTCTCATCACATCAAGTTTAATATTCAAGATACCGGCGAATGCCAAAATAAATTGTTTTTACAATTTGTTCGGTAATTGATGTCTGTTTATTTACATTGGCATTTTTACTCGGAATTTCGACAATTTTAATTATAAATACTTTTACGTTAAGTTAACATTTGTTTGAAAATTTCTTCTTCAAAAATGTCGTTAATACGTTCACCTACACGTAATGTTTATCAATCTGAAAACAAGTCTTCACAGAATAAAAATCAATCACAACATATTTGGACTCTCTCAATAGATTACCGCAATTTAATTTTGATATTCATGCTGCTTCTTTCAAACTTCCTCAATTTTGGACTAATTGTCCAGAGGCGTGGTTCATTCACGCAGAAGTACAATTCACTACTAAAGGAATCTCTTTGGACCGAACTAAATAACAGGGGTTATTATAACCGCTCTTGATCTTATTCAGAATTCCGCAATCACTGATCCTTACAATAATTTAAAGAAAGCATTAGTGTGGAACGTCGTTCTCTAAGTAAAACATCCCGATTAGAAAAAAATATTGTATGATAGCGTAATGGGTGATAGAAAACCATCCGATTTTTATCGTTCTCTATCTCTTCTGGCTGGAACTAGTTTCGGACCAGATATTTTAAAGAAATTGTGGCTAAGAAATTTACCCAAAAATCTAAATATAGCGATAACAGGTTCAAACCATACTGATTTTAATGAAATGACACAGTTAGAAAATAGAGTATGGGAGGTTATTTTTAACAATGAAATTACAAGTATTAAAGAAGGCGCCACTTCTAATATTGAAAAAATTATTGAAACCTTAATGAAAACTTTATGTGAGAATATGAATAAACTATCGATTGAAGTTAGTTCTCTTAAGAGTGAATTAAGAGATCGTCAACCACACTCATCTTTTAGAGGAAATAGTAGGAACAATTCTCCATCACGTTTTCGTTCACCTAGTAGAAATTGGTTATGTAGATTTCATTACAGTTATGGAAATAAAGCTGTTAAGTGTGAACAACTCTGTTCATTTTCTGAATCTCAGAATTCGTCAAACTAAAAAATCCCATTATTGATGCGACAAACGATGGTGATATAAATTTAGTATCTCATCGCCTTTTCATTTATAATAAAAATAATAAATTAAATTTCTTAATAGATAGTGGAGCCGAAGTTTCCGTTTTACATTCGTCTAAATTCAAAGGTAATAATAGAGTTTCTGATATTGTTTTAAAAGCGGCTATGGTGCACAAATATGACGATACTCGTGGTTTGAGGGAATTGATAAGTTGCAGCCTTTTTTTCACCAAACGTATTTGGAAACTTCCTGATAATACACCAAGCTATGTGATATCTTTAGAAACTGAACAAGAAGAATGTCACATTTATTCGTTTAGTTTCCATCTTCAGTATATTTTGAAAACTATATTTGATTACGAAAACCGAGGATTGCGTCATGTATTATCGAAGTTAATTAAAGCTAAGAACATATATTGGTACAAAGACTTTAAGAGTAAATTGCAGGAGTTTAATACAGAGCACAATATTATGGAACACAATAAACTAAATTGGAATGAAGCTTGTATTGATTGATTGTGTAAAAGAGGTGACGAAAGTACCGCGACCAGTATGATCTATTGTACTTATCCAAGCTTGTATAAATACAATAGAGTCGGTGAAGATAAGAATATATCAACAGCATAGAGTAATTGCGAAACTTAGTCAGCAAAGAATTTACAAGCATTTAGATTACTCAAAAGGTCAAACATATTGTATTGAAAGGGTCAATCGAGAACAAGTAAAATATATAATGAAGGCAAGGGGAGATCTCTTTTGGCTAAACGGAAACCAATAAAAGAAGGAGGGGCCCGAATTTGCTCATTGTGTAACCTGAACGAGGTTAAAATGACATATCACTTTACTGGTAAAAGCCCTGTCCTTAACTTCATAAAGTTAAGATATTTTCAGCATGGTGGTGATGATACCTGTTAGAAAAGTCTGTTTAACTATGCACAAAGTGCTTTAAAATATAGAAATATCCATAATATTAATATGCTAGGCGATTTTTTTTTACCGATTTTTTGTTCCACCATTTTATCCCGCTTTTGTTCACCAGATTTACAGATTTTTAAATTATTTCCTTTATTTCGAGTAAATCGCATTTAAAGTTGCTACTAACACATACATAAAATTATACATATGCTTTTTGTTTGTTCAATAAATTTGTTAATGTGGTTGTTAATGAGGTTGTCTTCATTTACAATAATAATAAACCAAAAATGTGTTGGTTTGTGAATTCGCTAAGTTGAAAGATGCATAGGAATTGCGCTCGAATTTCGAGCGCTGAAATCTATTAGTGTTAGTAAATGAATTTAATTTTGGAATCTGAAATTATTTTTTTTTAAAATTGTAAATAAAAATTGTATAAAACAATCTTCCAGCGGACGGTTTTATTGCATAAATAAGTTAGGAAAATAAGAGTTTTTATAACGATATTTGAAAAGAAGAAAATAAAGAATCCTATCTATCTATCTATCCAATTTCAACACCTCGTATGAATTCGATGGTAACTGTTTTTAGAGTTGCTATATCGAAAGACTAGAAATTTAGCAGGAAACATATAAATTGTACAGTTAACATTTTTAGGGTGACCAGATCGAAAGCGTTGTGGTAGACCAAAATGAAAGTGCATTTTCTTAAAAGTGTATTTTCACCAATTTTCAAGGGCCATCTAGGACGCCTTACAACTAGCTATTTACTAATATAGGGGATAATGTCGAAACACTTGTCAAAGTTTTGCAAGTTCGCCTAAAAAAATGCAAATTGTGTTTCGATGTCCGATTCCCTATTTTACAATTTCTGTAAGTTTTGTTCATGTTTGCGTTTAAATCTTTGTTTTAATTTTTACTGGTGTTGAATTTGTTGTCATGAAATATTTTTTATGTGAAATTTTTACTACGTAAACTATTTTTTTGGAAAAATATTTTTTTCCAATTTTTTTACTCAAACTTAATTTCCTGAATATATTGTGTTTTCATTTCAGTAAAAAAAATTTTAGCCACAAACTTGCTTGTATCGTTTTTACAAATTTCTATATTTCAATAAAAAATTTGTGTAGGGCTTCGATAGATTCGACACTGCCGTATTTTGAAAACTCCTTGTGCTTTGTAGCTTTCTTGTCGCTTGTCCTTTTTACATTGTAAAATGGTTTTATATTTGTATAAAGTTTTGTTAAGCTTTATAGTGCAACTGACATTTGTCATTGTATGTTGTTTGTGGCTTTTTCCAGTTGTAGTTAGCTGTTGTTTTTTATTTTTTTTTTAGGTATATAAACGTTTTGCATTGCTACTGGACATTTAGTAAACTGTGTAACCGAAAAAAATTTTACATTTTCAAATGTAACTAATGATCTCTCAAGAGTATTTAATCATGCGACACAACGAACTGTTAAATAATACAAAATAATTGTTGGTTAATTTTTTGGAAATCTATCTGCTATTATGCTATTATGGCATCATAGCATGGCTATCTGAAATGTGCCGGATATCACCAGGTTTCTGACTACCTGGATTTGTGCGCCCTTCGGAATATACTGATCGTAAATAAGAACCAATCATAAAGAGATACTTGAAATTAAAACCTATAAACTTTTTGAAAAATTCGACAAAAATAATTACCAAAACTTCAAAATAATAATACATGTGGTTAAACAAGTTCCCAACGGAAGTGGTGAATAGAATAAAGACAATAAGAAAGTCATTAAAAACACTGATGCACAATTTATGTAATGTATGATAAATTAAGTATATGTCAAGGCAGAACCATAACACTTTCACGGTAAACTATGTGAGGCCATGTTTCTCTTATTTTTATACCCTATACCACTATGTGGTTTGGGTATAATGACTTTGTGCTGCTGTTTGTAACAACCAAAAATATTTGACCTAGACCCATCTTTAATTATACCGATCGAATCAGAATCACTTTCTGAGTTGATTTAACAATGTCCGTCCGTCCGTCCGTCCGTCCGTCCGTCTGTGTGTCCATGTAAAGCTTGTAATCAAACTGCAGGTCGCAAATATGAATATATTTTGATGACATTTGGTATATAAGCTTTTATCGGCCATGGGATAAACGCTGTTGAAACCGGTGAGAATCGGTCCATGTTAAGACATAGCCCCCATACAAATTACCCATATGAAATCGACAAAAATTGCCATAAGATCCAAATTGTCATATAGATCTTACTCAAATTGGGTTTGTATGCATTTATTATATCCACTAATGAGTAGTCCAAAAATGATCCCTTTGACCCCATATAGAGCTGCATCCCGATCTTCACTTAAATCTATTAAAAAACAAAAATATTCCACTGATTCTTCTCAAATTTTGTTTGTACATATTTTTGTAAAATACAAGAGACTTTACGAAACATGATCATGGACCTAGTCCCTTTATAGATATAGCATCCGATATGAACTTTTTCATATCTGCAGCCAAAAAAATTAATAAAAATCTCACTCCAATTTGGTTTTTGCTTATTTTCAATGTCCAGTTAGTTGGGCCTAAGAGATAGGGTTTCTAAACTCATGGTATAGGGTATCGTATAGTCGGTCTGGACCGACTATAATTTTCTTACTTGTTTTTAATTGTTATATGAAAAGAAAAATAATACAAACTTTCAATTTTTTTACCTTAGTTATTTTTTTCATTTTAGTCAAGTGTTCATTGAAACATATTTCGAAAAAGGGAGACAAAATTTTCATTTTTTTATAATTGTTTGAATTTTGAAAACGAACGGTCGAAGGAGAAAAAGAATAATTTTTTTTTTTAAGAATAAATACAACAAATATTAGTTTTAATATTTTTTTTTTGTTATCCTTCTGGGAAGTGAGTATTAATTGCAAATAGAAATTTGTTTTTATTATTATTGTTTTCTTTTTTTTTAAATTAGTTGAACAAATTATTCGGGCAATAAGTCTAAGGATTACGTGGAAAAGAAAATTTGCGAAAATCAAATTGTTCGGGAGAAATATATATTTATCCACCATATTGGAAATCTTTATGTGATTCATGGGCAAGGCAAATTAAATTTGCGAAAATCAAATTGTTCGGGAGAAATATATATTTATCCACCATATTGGAAATCTTTATGTGATTCATGGGCAAGGCAAATTAAAGTCTATGGATAGCGTACTTATAATCTTCGAAAATTTAAAAACCAGATTTGCGACAATACATTTTTTTTTATAAATTTCCGTTCTGTATTGAATTGCAACTTAAAAAAAAAAAAAAAAAAAAAACATACATCATTACTAAATCATTAAATATAGATATTACTATCGATAACTTATCTTAATAATAATTTACGATAAATTCATCTAATCTAATTTAAATTTTTTTTTTTTTAAATTTTAATTCTTATAACATTCAATTTTGTTTAAATTTCTAAATCCTATTTTTAACTTAATTTAAAATTAATTTTTGTTTGTTTTCTATAAATTAATTAATTACATTTATAAATACACAAATATTTAAATTTGAAAGTTCCTAAGTTTATTTATAATTTTTGACTGTAAATATGTTTAAATTCTAAATCATCGAAATTTCCAGCAGACAACAGGCCTGAGTCAGCGTTGGAGAAATGGTGAGTTTGATTTATAATTCTTAAATTTAAACAATAATTACACTCTTTTATTTTTTTATAATGAATAATTAAATTTTCTTGTGCTCAAATTTTGTCAAATTTTCTGACACTTAAGTTTTGACGTAGATTTGAAGTAGAAATTTACTTCTACTCATATTTTCAAATTTAAAACTAAATGCCACGTTTACATCTACTTTTACAATTTCTCTTTATTTTTTTTTTCTTTGAATATTTAAATTGGTATAAATTTTAATATAAAATATAGTTTTCTTTTAATATTTCTTTAAATGGTAGTAAAATGTTAAATAATAATATTTTTAAATTAAATAATTTTAGTAAATTTTTTTTTAAATAAATGTTATCATTCACAATGGTTTATTAAATTTTTTTTTATTTCAACGAAAAGATTAGAAAAATAATGTAGTTAGGTTCTAAAATGGGCTATCAGAGACTTAGATTAAATGATAGCAAGGTAGGGTGGGTTTTGAAAATAAGGGGTTACTCCATCTTAATACCTCTGCCTGTAAACTTCATTCTTTTATTACTCTTTCTTTCTATATTATTTTTATCGATAATAGGGATATGAGCTACCTAGTTTTAAATTTTTTTTTTTGTAAGTGGCATCATCCTGTTTCGAGGAAGACAAGATTCCACCCCATTACCCTGAGCACGGCCGGATTGATAGGTAGCGTTGTCTTCCAAAAGGTAGGGTAAAATAATGTGTCGTTACAACTACATAAGATTGATAATGTTTGAGGATGTATAAGCCCAATGCAAAAGTGCAAAAAAATTGTTAAATTTGCCAAAGCTACGGCAACATTAATAAGTCTTCGGAACTGGATGGTATACCAGCGCTGGTGCTGAAACAGTGCTCTTCGACGCTACCCAGTCCATAGGCCAACTTTTTCACCCTTTCGTAGCGTGCGGGAGTCTTGCCTTTTCCTCCTGCTGGAGAGTTGCTAATGTCCAACCAATCTCTCAAAAGGGTGCGGCTAATAACGGTGAAAATTACAGTCCAATTGCAATCTGCTCTGCGCTCTCAAAGGTGATGGAGAGCATGATCAATTTCCATCTTGTGAACTACTTAGAGGCCAATTTACTTCTTAATGATCGACAGTATGGCTTCCGTAGAAATCGTTCTACGAGAGACCTGTTAGCTCTACTTTCTGTGCACTGGAGTCGATCCATTCGCAATTTTGGCGAAAGTAAAGTGGTTGCTCTGGATATTTCCAAGTCATATTTCCAAGGCATTCGATCGGGTGTGGCACGGTGCATTGATATCAAAGCTTATTGCATTTAGGGTCGGTAATGACTTCTCTCGATTTATAAATAATTGTATAATTGTATAATTTTATGTGTGTGTTAGTAGCAACTTTAAATACGATTTACTCAAAATAAAAGAAAAGAATTTAAAATCTGTAAATCTGCAAATCGGCTAAAAAGAAATACCTTTCAAATAATATACGTTTGGTCAAAATCGGGATAAAATGTAGAACAAAACATCAGTCACAAGGAATCACCTAGCCTAATAATATTATAGATGAATAAAGAAAAAACTCTCAATAGGAAATTTAGTTCCGTTTCGCAATCAATGTCTATATACAAATTATTTAAACAAATTCATTGGATGCAACTAATTTAAAATCAGTATACTAAATATTGTATTAGAGCAAAATATTTAAGCAGAAAATATAAAATCAGATATTGTAATTTATCACAATATCTGATTTTATATTTATCACAATATCTGATTTTATATTTGTTGCTTAAAATATTTTGCTCTAATACAATATTTAGGTGGGTAATATGATAAAAATAATTTAGTATTTTTTATTATTTTTCAGTTAGAATAAAAGAGCCGCAAATTTTGGTAACTGAAAATCAAATTCCGTTATTAATACCAAATCAGATAGTGGAATGTTTAACAAAACCGTATTGTTTTTCTTATCATTTTGGGGAAAAAATATATAACTTAAAAAAAATATTTATACCTAAAAATTAAATCAGTTTTTAACGTATAAATAAATAAATCATACAGTATTAAATTAGATTATATGATTAGGTTCCTTATCTTGATTATTCTCTTTAATTGTTGTTTATTTTTTTTATTACTTCACATTCTCTCGGAAAACAAAAATTTTGTTTACATTTGCTTAGTTGTACCAGAGAAGTTACATTGTTAGCAAATATTGGTGCAAAAATAGCAAATATACAGTTTCTGTATCAGTAGCAATTGATTAAAATTTATTAGAATTTATTCTGTTTCAAAGGTATCGGCCCACTTGAAACACTGTGGCCCGCGCCTTCCACTTTTTATGCCATAGCTCTTCATACGAAAGCATCAACAATGCTTTTCTAATTTAAGACAAAGAATGTGAAATGCTGGTCAAATCTTTTAAAACATTCGCAACTTTGGCGAAAGTAAAGTGATTGCTCTGGATATTTCCAAGGCATTCGTTCGTGTGGCACGGTGCATTGATATCAAAGCTTATTGCATTTGGGGTCGGTAATGACTTCTTTCGATATATATCGAGTTTTCTCAGAGACCGAACAATACGCGTTGTTATTGATGGGGTCTCATCTAATGAGATTCAGCTTAATTCAGGGGTACCCCAAGGTTCCGTTCTCTCTCCTTCTCTTTTCCATATCTTTCTGAACGACCTTCTTGGTCAAACTTTTAACTCTATTTACTCTTTCGCAAATGACAGCAGCATTTGTCATTCATTTTCCTTTAATTGTAGGACAAGCCTCTTGGAGATTGGGGGCAAAAGGCAGACAATGAATGACACACTCAATCAAGACCTGATAACAATATCCCAGTGGGGTAAAGCGAATAGGGTTGATTTCCAACGCCGAAGACTTCATGTTGTATGTTGACCCATAGGGCCATGGAATCAACAATGTCATCGGTATATATGGGTGGTATAGGTATTGAGGATTCGGATACTTTTGATGTTCTAGGCATGAGAATTCAATGTGATGTTCGTTGGAACGAGCATGTCTTTGTCGAAAGAAGCATTCAAGTGTCTTGGTTTTCTAAAACGGTGCAAAAAACACTTCAGAGCTTCTGATCTCCTTAAGATCTGTACCAGTTACATCCGACCGAAAATCGAATACAATTCCTATATATGGGCAGCAGCTTCAAAGTCTATTTTGGAGCTACTGGCCTGTGTGCAAAGGAGGGCGTTGGCGCTCATCAACGACAGTAAGGTATCCAACTCTATTAATTCATTGGAACTCCGTCGGAATGTGGGTTGTGTAGCACTGTTCTATAGATATTACCATGGGAAATGTTCTTCTGAGATTAGCGAACTTATTCCAAGTGCCCGAGTTTCGGTTCGCTCTACCCGCTTCTCTAGTAGATCACATCCATTTGTAGTCTATTGTCCAGTTGACCGCACACCGCATTACAGAGAGAATTCGTTTATCAGTCGAACTAGCCGTATGTGGAATAAACTCCCCACAGAGGTCTTTCCGGACAGTTATAATCTAATAAAATTTAAGTCGAATATACACAAACACTACTCCCTCTTTCCCATTTCCCATAACCTATTTTCTTGCAATCAACACAATGCACTGCATTTGTAGGGGGCATCCCCTGAGTGTTGGTTAATACAAAAAAAAAAACGACTGTGAGGACTGATATCAGCTAGACCGGTTCAGGAAGAAAACATTAAAACTTTTGCTATAGTCATTTTCAATAAAAAATTATTTGTTTTCTATGACAAAAGTAGCTTCTATTAGGGATTTTATTTCATGTTCAGTTATCTTCTTGATGCAAATGGACCACTTACATCAAAAATGAAAGCACCAGTTAAATAAATCTTTTTACAAGAGTGCAATTGAATAGAATTCTGGACATTTAAGCGAATTTGCTTCTCATCATTTGCTTTAATGGTGGTAAGCAACATTTTAAACAAAAATGCCTATAGCAAAAATTGTTACTCCACCAATATTCAGATTTGTGAACGAGCAAAATTACTCTAGGACAACAAGAATGGTTAAAAATCAATATGATTAGATTTTTAAGAACATCTTATTCAGAGATGCGGTTGACATATAAATAAAATACATTTGTTAGTGGTTTAGGCAAGATTTTGAGGTCGCTATTGAGATAAATAAAATATTATTTCGTTACATGTTTCATCCAACGTTATGGTGAGATTTTTCCACCATCTTCAAGGATTTAAATTTATTGAATTTTGTAACCATAACAACAAAAAATAATAAAAACATGTATTTATTAAAAGGATGGCTTAACATTTAAAGAATAATATAACTTACATATAATCTTTTCGTCAATTTTAACATAAGTAAGTAATAAACATCTCATTTTATACGACACATAAAGCGCAATATAAAACACAAAATGTATATAAACATAAATGAAAAATAAATAAAACTAGCAGATTCCAACGCTCGAAATTCGAGTGGAATTTCTAGGAAATTTTATTTCCCAACTTAGCCAATTCACAAACCAACACTTTTTTGGTTTATTATTATTGTGAATGATTATAAGAAACTCATTAGGAAATACATTATTAACAAATTTAATTTAGCATACGTATAATTTTATGTATGTGTTAGTAGCAATTTTAAATGCAATTTACTCAAAATAAAGGATAAAATTAAAAAATCTGTAAATCTGATGAACAGCTAAACATGAATACCTTTCAAATAATATACGTTTGGTCTAAATCGGGATAAAACGACGGAACAAAACACCGGTAACAAGAAATCACCTAGCCTATTAATATTATAGATATCACAGACTAAAATATTTTTAATAGTATCACAGTTGGAATATAGCTAAATTAGGCTGGTTCTTGTGTATAATTTGTGTTGGTATTATCTTTGACTTCTTTAAAGTTTTCTGTTGTATACGTAAACACTCTAATACGAATCCCTTGTTATCTTGTCTGCCTTTTTCCAATATGTTCACATTAACTAGAACTGCTGTGTGTTCAGTTTCGATGCAATGTTGAGCTAAAGCTGTTGTTTGTTTACCAGTTTCATGCTCGTTTATTCTTGTATTCAAGCTTCGTTTCGTTGTCCCTATGTAAATTTAGTAAGTTTCGTCTGATTATCCAATACACTTTATTTCGTACACTACGTTGTACTTATGGTTATATTTGGTTTATGTTCTAAAGATAAAGATTCGTCAATAATTATTGCTCTCATTTGGTGATGCCAGATGTCTTATTCTTTTTCCCCCGTGTTTCCGTATTGAGATTGCTTATTTATATGTCAGGTAATTGTTTTTAATCCCTATATTCTTAACTTTTGATATATTCTTGTCCTTCAAATTTATTATCACTTCATTGGAAAACTTTTTCTATTAAGTTTATAGCAGTGTCTCATTGGTTGTATTGAGTGATACTTTATGAGACGGCCTGAGGCACTGGACTATATATAGCAATCCGTAATTATTTTATTATGCTTCCCGTAAAGTTGTCTAAATATGGTGTTGGGTTATTTTCTTCATTCTCAATTGTAAATTTTAGCCTGTTGTGGAAGTTATTGAATTTTTTAAATGATTTCTTCATCTTTTCATTTTAGGATTACAAACAAATCGCATTCATGCTTTGTAATTATTTCAAATTTGTATATTGTCTTTTCGTCATTCTTCTAAACATTTTTCTAATAGCGGTTTTTTTATTCCGTATATATGTTAATGTATTTTTTTTACCAAATATAAAATAACTATTGTCGTTTATACAAAATTGCAACAATTTTAGAAACTGAGATTTAGGTGTTTTTGTATATTTTTGCAGGATCTTCCATTTATTTATACACTAGTCGGCATAATTATTTTGACACACGCAACTGTGATATTTTCTTGTCCAGTTTGGTTGATTGCATGAACTAACTAACTAACTAACTAACTAACCCATATATATAGCTAAACGCGTGCTGATAACAAAGCAAGCAGACAGCGAATTTTTTCGTGGCATAAGTATTTTGAAAAAATCTTTGTGGCAGTGTTCGCGTACGGTTTAGCAAGTTACAATCAAATAACTTTGGTATTTAAATTTTATTGACATTTTTATACCCTATACCAGTGCTTCTCAAACTTTTTCATATTGCGGCTTCCTAAATTCCGAATCAAAAGTTTCATTACCCCTCCCCCCCCCCCCCCCCCACCCCAAACCAAAAAATAATACTATTAAAACACTATTTATCATTAATTTTGTTTAAGTAATATTTTTATTAGAAATAATAAATCCATTTAAATCAATTTTTTTAAACAAAAACTTTTTAAAATAAACTCAAAAATAATATTATATAAAAAAGAATATCTAATTTTTACGATATAACAATCAATATCGGGTGAAATTTCAGAAACACTAATTCGAAGGTTTTGTTCCAAAGAGCTCGTTGAAAGGCACGATCTATGTTTATTTTTAAGTACTAGTAATGAAGAAAAAGCTGTTTCACAAAGATACGTTGTCGCAAAAGGAATTAATTTTAGCAATGCCACTTTTGCGATAGTCGGATATTCTTGCTGTCGCCATATCCAAAATTCTGTACAACTTTTTTCGTTAAACTCTAATTCAAAAGAATTATCTGATCTAATTTCAATCAATTCTTCTTGAGCTACCCAAGAAATATGATCATATTTCTATGTTTTAGCAAATGGCATCCTTATCCAATCGTATTTTCGTTCCTCGTTCATGTTTGGGAAATATTTAGCAAAACATCTTTTAGATTCATCAATATGATTCAGTATTTTTTTTTCAATTGAATTTGATATTGATATTTCATTGGTGCAAACAAACTCATTCAGACATGGTAACATTTCCATATTTCCTTCGTTAATAGAGTTTGACCATGAACAAAGTTTTTGTTGAAAAGCAATAAGTTTTGTATTCAAAACTAAAATATTGGTTTCTTTTCCCTGCAGAGAAAGATTTAATTCATTTATTTTAGCAAAAAAATCTGCTAAATATGATGCTAAACACATCCAACTTTCATTACTAAAGTGCGTAGCAAGATCTGGTTTTTTATCTAAAAGAAATAATCGTAACTCATCTTTAAGTTCTAAAATTCTATTTAAACCTTTTTCACGTGAAAGCCACCTTACTTCAGTATGATATAACAAAACCTCATGCACTGATCCCATCTCCTTACATAAAATATTAAACAACCCCGAGTTTACAGCACGATTTTTTTTTACAAAATTAACAATAGTTGTAATGTCACTCAAAATTTCACTGAGTTCGGAAAACATTCGTCGAAAAACTAAATGTTCTCTGTGTATTACGCAGTGAATATGTTGCGCATATGGTGATACTTTTTGTACTTCTGCTTTGAATCCAGAAATTCTCCCAGTCATCGCTGCTGCACCATCTGTACACACTCCTACACATTCAAGTTTATTCTCTGAAAAGAACTCATTTACTTTTACAAAAATATCAATACCTCTTGTTGAAGTTAATAGCTCCCGACAAAAAAGTAAATCGTCATGAATTTGGAAGTTATACTGATATCTTACAAAAACCATTAGCTGCGCGTAATTTGTTATATTAGTAGATTCAGCAATTTGTATCGCGAAGAAGTTGCTCTGTTTAATACGAGATATTAGTTGGGTTTTAATATTATATCCCATGCTATCAATTCTTCTTTTCATAGTATCGTTTGAGATAGAAATAGACTTCAAAAGATTAGCAATTTTTTTACTGTATATAGTTTCACCAATTTTAATTGCTGCTGGTAATATAAGATCTTCTCCTATCGTATAAGGTTTTTTGTTTTTTGCAATTAATAGGGCAACTTCGAAAGATGCTTTTAGCAGGTCATCATTAAGTTTTGTATATTTTGTAAGAGAACCAGTTTGTTCCTTTTCTGCTGCCTTTCTTTGAAAAAATTCGAGTGGCTTACTGTGATGTTCTGGGTGCAAAGTAGTTAAATGACGCAGTAGTTTTCCTGGCCTCATACTATCGTTTGATAGTTGGGTGAAACAAATTACACTCATAGGTCTTTCTTGATTATTAAATGTTGACGAAATAAATCCATATTTCAAATAATCAGTATTATATTTACGATTTTTCAATTGAGGTGTATTACCTGCGGCCACTTTTCTCTTATTACAGTTGTTAATCTCGATGTTGAAGTAGAAGTTCCTGGTAAAGATGATAATTCTACTGGTTCTTGTAGATGTCCAGATGTAAGTTCTATTAATCCATGTACACTCTCATAATTTTCTCGATGTTTAGGTATTTTTATTAGCCACTTATCCATTTTTAAACTCGTACTAAAATCGTTAAAATTTTAAGAAAATAATAGTTAAATTTATCACCTAATTAAAAGAAATAATAATAATACCTTGAATATAGAAAGAAATATAATTATTTTATAATATTTAATTATACTTTTTTTTGCTTTACTATATTCACTTTTTTAACTTTTTTAATATTACATAAAAAAAAACTACAAAAATCGTCAATGTTGAAAGCACATCACTAAATGAAGATAAAATTTAAAAATGTGCTTCTTTTTGCAAACTAATTAAGCCTACTGCGGAAATAAATTTTTCAATTTAATAAAATTCTAGGAAGTTAAAAAATATGCTTCTGTGTAGCTAAGCCTACTACGAAATCTAATTTTATAAAATTTAACAAAGTTTAAAAATATGCTGTGTAACTAAGCCTACTGTGAAATTTAATTTCAACAAATTTTACGATTTTAAATTTAGGAATACACCATTTTCAAAGAAATTTATGAAATAAAAAAAAATGTTTTAAAGACTAAATGCATAAATGTAGAAATACTTAAATGTTTTGCGGCTCCTTTAAAAAAGTTCTACGGCCCCCTAGGGGGCCGCAGCTCACAGTTTGAGAAGCACTGCCCTATACCACTATGTGGTTTGGGTATAATGACTTTGTGCTGCTGTTTGTGACCACAAAAATATTTGACCTAGACCCATCTTTTATTATACCGATCAGCTCAGAATCACTTTCTGAGTCGTTTTAGCGATTCCCGTCCGTCCGTCCGTCCGTCTGTGTGTCCATGTAAACCTTGTAATCAAACTACAGGTCGCAAACATGAATATATTTCGATGAAATTCGGTATATAAGCTTTTAACGGCCACAGGATGAACACTATTGAAATTGGTGAAAATTGGTACATGTTCAGACCTAGTCCAAACGACTCCTATAAAATCGAAATAAATTGCGATAAGATTCAAATTATCACATACATCTTAGTCAAATTGGGTTTATATGTGTTTATTATATCCACTAATCGGTAGTTCAAAAATAATCCCTATAGGACAATTCTCAGTAATAGGCCCCATAAAATCTTAAATCCATCAGAAAACAAAAATAATGCACAGATTTTTCTCAAATTTGGTTTGTGTATATTTTTTCAGGATCGGTCCATTTTTCGACCTAGTCTCCATATAAATATAACATCCGATATAAACTTTTTCATATCTGCAGCCAAAAAAAAAATAATAACAATGCCTCTCAAATTTGGTTTATGCTTATTTTCTATATCCAATTAATTGGACCGGAAAGCCAGGGTCTCTAAACCATGGTATAGGGTATCGTATGGTCGGACTATAATTTTCTTACTTGTTTTATAATAAACTGTGTTGCTAGAGCTTCAATATTGCCAATTTTTGTTCAGGCTTCGCAGTAAAAGACATTGTAATTGAAATTAATTTATCGCGCCAAACAGTGTGCTATCAAATTAACAAGTTAGGGAACATAATGACATCAAAGACTTACCTAGATCATGTGCTTAACACAAAACAACGCTAATTGAAGACCGAATCCTTCTGCGGGAATTACACAAAAACGATCAAATAAACCCTCAATCGGCTGCAAATCAATGGGATCAGTCGGCCAAGAATCCAATCAGTGAGCATAGTATTCGGTGATGTTTAAAAGACGGAGAGTTTCAAACATACAAAGCAAGAACATACCTCCATATCAGATGTGAACAAGCTGAAAATATTGACCTTCCCAAAGGAGCATTTTCAGAAGCCAAAAGAGTATTGTAGAAGCGTTCTATCGACAGATCAAAGCTCCATTGAGTTCAACTCATCAGAGCAAAAGATTTTGGCAAGGCTGCCACAGGTACGAAAGCCAAATAGTGAGCCATGGTGGAGGCTCTGTCATATTCTGGGGGCACATTGCGAACAATGAGTTGGGTGACTTGTTTCCCATCGCCAGCTCGAAGAACCAAGGCCAATATTTCAGCACCCTAAATGATAAAGATTTCCCCTCCCTGCCCCATGCCACAAAAGCAGGATGATATCAAAATATTTGAAGGATGTTGGTGGTACGACTCTGTACTGGCCACACCAAAGTCCAGACTTGAATACCATTGAAATCGTGTGGTCTCTTATTAAACGTAAAAGAATTGGTTATTTACGTAAAATTAAAGAAGAGACAATTTCCGACGTCACTTCCCTTTGGAATGAGATATCCTCAAGGGTCGTTCAAAATTTACTAGACTAAGCTCCAAGATGACTTCAAAAAGTTATTGAAGCCAAAGAGGGCTACACATTTTATAAACTCAAAATAAAATTTCTATACAATTTTTAAATATTAAGCTTCTTTTTCTAGTAATAATAAATTGTCAAAGTACATATGCCAACGCCTCAAAATTACTTTCATTCATATATTTTTAATTTTTTATGAAACAAACTCTATTGAGTTATTTTTTAGCTTATATTGGCAATATCTAAGGAAAACAAAAAAAAAAAAAAATTATTATATTCTATAAAGACAATTAAAAGTTTAATACCAAAATGCATCATTGTGTTTTTGTCAAAATAATTATGCCGACTAGTGTAATATTACTATTTGCTAGGTGAATACGTGTGATTTTGAATAACGGTCGCAGTTTTGAATATACTAATATGTTGACGCTTACTAAAAAATATGTTTGAGATTAACTGATGCCGTTAACACCAAAAATCTTGGAATCGAAGAAGCACTCAGGACATATTCAAATTTCAAATTCTTTTTTTACAGCATAGCTGTATAGATGTAATGAATTTGTATAAAACTATGGCAACAATTGTCATTTGATTTTATATTCCTATATTTAAGAAAAAAAGTGCACTAACAAAACCTGAACCAAATACTAGTCGTTACACTTATATTTGGCCAACGCTTCAAGGTATTTTAATTCGTAATTACAAAAAAAAATTATCAATATAGTAAGAAAGGGAAACATTGAGAAATTTAAAAGCAATTTATTTTGTGACAACTCTAATTGTCACTTGCTATTTTTACTTTCTGACAAATATGGTTGTCGTGTTAAAATTTCGTTCAATTTAGTTTTAAGTTCCAACGAATTTTTATTATTGGATTTGTCAAGTTTAATATATTGTAAAATTTCCCCTATATACATTTGATATTTTCTGAAACATATTTGATAATTTCTAAAAATCAATTGATATTTTCTGAGATACACTTGACCTTTTTGGAAAATCAATTGATGTCTTCTCAAATACAATTGATGTTTTCGCAAATCAATTGATGTTTTTGAAAATATAATTGGAAAAAATTTAGACACCTTTCTCTATTTCGTAACGAATGGTTATTTCACTTTAGAGAGTTAGTATGTAGTACTAACATAATTTTAACTCTTATTAGTTATTAACTTATAACCAAATAATATGTAAATTTTTTTTCGTTTACATCCTATTGTATAATATGGGGCTTTTAAAAAATTAGCAAATATCTTTAGTAAGCCATGTGTGTATTAAGTTTTACTAAAGCTTCATGATGAATTTTAAATGTATATATTGTAGACATTACATAAGTTGTGGTCATGGTATTATGGGTGTGTTTAAATAAGAAGAGACAATACAAGTTTTCAGCTTATTTTATTCATAGAAATGTTCATTAATAACCTATACCAATACGGTCGGATACATAGTATTTTTGGGGCTCAAAATCCTTTTCCGAAACTTATATTATGTAATATCATATTGTCAACTTATACCGCCAATAGCTTTCTAACTGATTTCCATTGGCAACGATCACTTGACTTCAAAATAACCCAAAATCTTTATGTAAAAATACCTTTTTGAATTTCACAAAATTTTATTAAATAGTTGATGGAAAAGATTTAAGTGTCTAGGTATTAAAATAATATTTTTAAAACGTTGCATTTATAAACCTCTTCAAAATACGTCTAAGTTATACTCAACCTGATTTTGGCGACATTTTGTGAGAAAAAAGAACAAAATTCGAACCAAGAAAATTAATTACTGGCAAATCCACAACATGCAATACATATTATTAAAAAGGACATAAATAAGGAAAAATAATAATTCAGGTTATGTTATGCATGCCCATTAAAAAACCTTACAGTGGCTCTATAATAAATTCGATCAGCAGTATTTTTCTTAAAGATTATTCCAAACATTTTAACTTTAAATCATTGCACGTTATGTTTTTTTACTATTGTTCTTCTATTAATAAAAACACGTTAAAAATTTATAATTTTCTAACTTGAATACATATAAATTGAATTTAAGAGTAATAGAGTAATCGATAAATTTAAAATTTAAACTTAACAAGTAAGAAAATTATAGTCGGTCTAGACCGACGATACGATACCCTATACCATGCGTTTAGAGATCCTATGTCTTCGGTCTAACCAATTGGATATAAAAAATAAGCGTAAACCAAATTTGAGTGGCATTGTTATTAATTTTTTTTACTTTGAATATGAAAAAGTTCAAATCGGATGCTATATATATATGGGGACTAGGTCGAAAACTGGACCGATCCTGACCATATTTGGTAAGGTCACTTATTTTGTGCAAGAACATAAATAAACTTGTGCAATATTTTTGTTTTTGATAGATTTAAGTGAAAATCGGTAGGCTGCTTTATATGGGGGTTATGGCTAAGAATTATGCTATAGGGTTTTTTACAGAGTTCAGAAAAAAACACACACTGAATAAAAAACTCGTACATATATGTAAACAAACATAACTTAGACCAACACACACATATTTTTATTTTCATATCAATTATGTTTGTTTTTAAATTTTCTTCGGTGCCCAACACAACCACGACTGTGTTCGTTTTAATATTTCGTTATTTACACGAACATTTTTCTATCACGTACTTTTTTTTTCAATCACACATAAAGCACACATTTTTGAGTGTTGCTTTATTTGAAGTTGATGTTCTGGTACGTGTAGTGAAAAAAAACACAGAACATGTAAAATAAACAGGTTCGAGTTCAGTTATATTTTAAGTCGTGTTGTGGCTCGTGTAGTAAGAAACAACAGAACATGTACAGTAAACAGGTTCGAGTTCAGTTATATTTTAAACACGACTTAAAATATAACTGAACTCGAACCTGTTTACTGTACATGTTCTGTTGTTTCTTACTACACGAGCCACAACACGACTTAAAATATAACTGAACTCGAACCTGTTTATTTTACATGTTCTGTGTTTTTTTTCACTACACGTACCAGAACATCAACTTCAAATAAAGCAACACTCAAAAATGTGTGCTTTATGTGTGATTGAAGCAAAAAGTATGTGATACAAAAATGTTCGTGTAAATAACGAAATATTAAAACGAACACAGTCATGGTTGTGTTGGGTACCGTAGAAAATTTTGAAACGCACATAATTGATATGAAAATAAAGATATGTGTTGGCTGCTTTTGAACAGAACATTGTGTGTTTCGTGTATGTATTTTCTGAACCTTGGTTTTTTATTTTAGGACTACTGATTTATGGTGTAATAAACACACACAAACTACGAGATATATGTATATGACATTTTGGATGGCAATTTAAGTTGATTTCGTATGTGTCATTTTTATGGGGTCTATGTGAGAACATGCACTGATTTTCGCCAATTTCAATAGCATTCGTGCTATGGCTAGAAGCTTTCATACAAACTTTCATTAAAACATGTGCACTTTTGCGACCTGCAGTTTAATAACAAGGTTAACTTGGACACACAGATCGACAGACGGACGGACATTGTTAAATCGACTTAAAAAGTGATTCTGCGTCGATCGATATAATGAAAGATGGGTCCAGGTCAAATATTTTTAGTAGCTACAAACATCAGCACAAAGTCATCAGTACGAAAATTTCAAAAGTTAAATTATGAAACCAACAGAAAAAGTTTTCAGTTTACTTACCGTTATTGAAAGTTCATCATGGGACGAAAGCAACGTGAGCCAAGAGATTATGAAAGAAAAATTGTACTATTCTTCAAGAAGTATTATCTTAACCATAATTTGAGAAAAATGTGAATCGATCTTATGATCTATTTGAATCAATATAGACAAACATTCCTCCAGTCATAACTTTAAAAACAGGAAAAGGTCTCTCAGACCTCAGAACTTAACGTGAGTCAAAGAAAAAGTAGTGTTAAACTCACCGGTGAGGTCACTAGTAAGGTTTGGGAAGGATTTCAGTATTTGCAACATGCGCTGTGTGCTCCAGAGTAGAGTAGCGCAAAAAACTCTAATGACATAATATGTTTAATATCTTTTTATCAGATGGATTCAAATGATCTGGCTTTAAAAGAGTTCAGAGTTGGAAGAAAAATGTTATTTGTTAACTATGGGGGAGATTCCATTCTTGTATGTGTGCCAAATTGTATACATTTTATTGAAGGAGTTACAGACCACTAGGAAAAATAAGATTAAAGGACAATATACAAAGTAGGGGTAAAAATTAAATTTCAAAATGATTACCTTTTCAAAACTTAATAATCGCAAACATATTACGTGGAATACCAAAATGTGGCTACTTCATAACGGCCATTGTAAAACTAGAGTTTACTAGAGAAAAATATAAAAAAACATGTGGTATTATCAGCAAATCGGGCGTGAAATCGGCCCTTAGCTCAGTTTAGAAGAAAATTTCAACATATATAAACAAAAGCTTGTGTATTCATTTCCTGTATATTTTATTTTTATTTCTTTGAACCAGAATTTCTTATCTTTTATACTTTTTTATTTTTATTTTTGCTATTGCTAAACGAGGTTTGATGTCATAATTTTTATCAAATTAAAGAATTTTATAATCTAACTAGCTGCTTTTACCCGGTCTTGCCCGGGATCCAAAGGGCTTTGACTTGAAAAATGGTTCAATATGCTTACCAGGCGCTGAGTACTTAGTCCCCGATGAACCATTCCTCAAAACAATTAACTTACTCCCAAAAAAATTTTTATGGGATTGGGGAATTTGTTCATGGTGAAAAAAATTTCCTATGTTCACGTTTTTTGGTGGAACAAATTCATGTTTTATTTTAATTTAAAATTTTTTGATTTTTTTATTTAGAACTTTTTTTTATAAGATGCTACAGCAAAAATACTTAAAAAATAAGCTGCGAAACCGCCTTAAGTTTTTTTTTTTTTTTTTTTTTAATTTTATTTATTTTGTAAACATCAAATATAACGGAATCGTTTGCAAATTAAAGGAATGAGAACTTTTAAAAATTGAATTACTTTATTCAATAAGTGATCATGATTGAGCAGAGACGTCAAAGAAAAACGGAAAATGAATGCGACGTTTAAAATTGTGTCGCAATGTTGCTTTAAGAAACTGCTTATAGTATATGTATAGTAATTATTGCACATACGTAGATAACATTTATCATAAGACTTTTCACTGAGCTGTGTCCCGCGAGCGAGTCGCATCCGCGTTCGCGCGTTTGGAAGCTACACGCGTGCTGCCGCGCTGTTGTCGTCAATTTATTTGAATCCCAAAATATATTTTTCAGAACATTCCTATATTTTAGCTGAGCTGTGTTCCGTGGGGGCGTCGCGTCTGCGTCCGCGCGTTTGTCAGCTACACCCGTGCTGCCGCGCAGTTGTCAACTTATTTTAATCGCCAAATTTTATTTTTCAGATCATCCGATATTTGAGCGCAGCTGTTTCCGCGAGCGCATCGCGTTGCGTCCGCGCGCCGCTTTCGCGTATCGAAATTATGCTATTGAGAAGAATACAGATTTTAAAAACGTTTATTGAGAGCAGTATGGAGATTTTGTTCATTTCTTTTGGGGACCTTTATTTAAAAATTTGGGGAATTTGTTCATTTTTTGGGGAATTTGCGCATTGGGGGATAAGTGCTGAGCGCATGCTTGCCACTACAACTTAGCATGGATTATTTTGAGTGTATTATGTCTAAAAGTTACGAATTTTACTTATTCTAGAGCTTGGGGATATACAGAAATTCTGGTTTTTTCTTCTGGTGCATATACGAAAAGCTTGTGCTGGCTCCCAACTGTAGAGCAGGCGACAAATAATTGTCTATGAGAAAAACTTGGAGATTCTAAGTTGCTAGCTGCTACCGTAAGATATGTGTACGTTATGTTAGGAACAACTTTTTGTACCATCTCTTGCAATGAAAAACCGACTTACAAAAGTCTTCTGGTAGGGATATTACAGCCGTTTCAAGAGTTTCACATTCCCTGGAGTTAGCTTGTCTTATCCGTTGGGCCTGAAGACATTGCTGAGTCGTTTCCGGAGTTTCAGATTCCCTCGACTAAGCTTGGCTTAGCTGCTGGATTTCTAGACGCACTGTAGTAGATTCAAGCATTTCCGCTTCTCTTACAAAGCTTGTCTTGATCTTTGGGCTTCAAGACGTTATTGGGTTTGCTAAGGTGTTTCAGCATTTCTTGACTCAGATTGTCTAACTCGTTGAGACTCGATATGAATTTGGGTCTGATCAGGTTCTCTAGAGTTCTGTTTTGTTTAAGCCTTTTTGCATTTGAGGTAGTACGGCCTATATGCTATGCTGTCATGTGCAAGGTACAATTGCAAATAGTTATTTTTCCACCTTTACAACTCATATATATAGTGAAAAACATGAAATGTAAATATTTGTAATAGGTTGCTTTCGAATGTAGCCAAAAGGCAAGATGGAAATAAATGTAATATTTTGTTTTCCATTGTATTTAAAAAGGCGAGATGGAAATATTTATAATCGGAACAATCCTGCAGCGGCAGTCAACCTATGAAATAAATCTGCACTAATTTTGGGGTGTTGCAACTCATATAGTAAAACAGATAAGACGGGAAAATTCGTAATCTTCATTTCATAATGGTGTAAACTCAAGAGTAGTAAGTAAAGAGATTTATGAACAAAATTTTTGGGAAGTCCATTGAAAAATTAAAATATAAAAAAACACTAAAAGCGCATATAGAAAATTCAAAAAAGTTGGCGTGGCCGATAAAAAGCACATGGTGACTTTCCCTGTGGTACAGAGATCGTGTGTACCAAATTTCAGAGGAAACCGTTAACAAATAAAAATTTGTATAGCGAACAAATATACCAAAGAGCAGAAAATGAATTGTATATAAAAAGTGGGCGTAAAAGTAGGCGTGGTCGATAAGAAGCACATGATGACCTTAGCTGGAGTACAGGGATCGAGTGTACCGAATCTCAAAGAAATCCGTTAACAAATAAAAATTTTTATAGCGAACAGATATACCAAAAAGCAGAAAATGAATTTTATATAAAAAAAATGGGCGTAAAAGTAGGCCTGGCCGGTAAGAAGCATATGGCGACCTTTCCTGGAGTACGGAGATCGTGTGTACCAAATTTCAGAGAAATCGGTTGAAAAATAAAAATTTGTATAGCGAAAAAATATACCAAAAAACAGAAAATGAATTGTATACAAAAAGTGGGCGCAGGAGTAGGCGTGGTCGATAAAAAGTATATGGTGACCTTAGCTGGAGTACAGGGATCGTGTGTGCCGAATTTTAGAGAAATATGTTAACAAATAAAAATTTGTATAGTGAACAAATATGAATAAAACAGAAAATGAATTTTACTCAAAAAGTGGGCGTAAATGTAGGCGCTGCCGGTAAAAAGTACATGGCGACCTTTCCTGGGGTATAGAGATCGTGTGTACAAAATTTCAGGGAAAGCGGTTGAAAAATAAAAATTTGTATAGCGGTCAAACAAACAAACAAATAAACAAACAAACAAACAGAAAATGAATTTTATATATATAGATAGATAATCAGTAAAAATTATGAGCTATTTTTTTTAAATAACGTATCAGGAATATCGGGAAGCAAAGAACAGCAATAAAATAGAAACCACGAATTAGGAAGTAAAGGGTATGTCTACCAATGGTGTTGCAAATAAATAAGATCCAGGTGATGAAATGGCCTAATATCCCGAAAGAAATCAAAGATGTCAAAAGTCTCCAAAAAGTAAAAGAATATCATAAAAGCTAGATAAAGAATATTTTATGAACTTTTGGGAAATAAAAAACATCTACATCAAAAAATACTTTTGCTTGCTTTTGATGGAGAGATATTTCCAAATTAGGGAAATTTTATTGACGATGAAAAGTTTATCTATGTGGGAAAAACACATTCATTTATAACAACAGGAACTACTAATATGCCAATATACAGAGAAGGGTGCTTAGACAAGAGATAGTCTTTTATACAAGCCCAAGATAGATCCACTCTATTTTGGCCGTATATAACTTCAGTTTATTATACTAAAAAAACTTTGTCAGGAAAATATATTACTCAATTTGTTATAAAATATATGAAAGATATATACAAAAAACGAATTTTAAAATCTCCTAACCAAATTTTGAATTTTTCAAATTGAAACTAAACCCCTACTTATAGTCCCTAACGAATACAAAGTAACTTTTCTATTTATTATATCTGCATAAACGTAAAGTTGTTAAAACAATTGAAATCGAATAAGAGACGTGCACGTAATAAATGGTTCCACGCTATTATTTGGATCCTAGGTACCAAAATAAAACATTTGATTTTCGAGATGTCAAATTGGCTTCAAACAAAGTAGTTCGCCTAAGTTTTTTACGCAGTTGGTTCTTCTTATGGATGGCAATCTCTTTTGGTTACGTTCTTCATAATATTCCTGGCTAAAAGCTGTTGGAACACAACAAATCTCTAATTTCAGATTTGGGCTTTTTGGGCCAAAATTTCGAAGAATCCTAATTTTATACCCATTTTTTGGTGATGAATACAAAAACCTGAATTTTGGGATTTGGTGCATTTCTAAATTTTTATAGATTTTATAGATTTTGTATGAAACATTCGTGATAACACGAAAAATTTATAATGGTGTTTGATTCGCAAGAAATTTGACGAATCCGTTGATTCCACATTTCTTAAAAATGGATAACTTACACGTTCCTATCCAATATTTCGCAACAATAATAATATAATATTTTTTGGTACATACATAAAACAAAAGATATTGCCAACCAAGTTGTTATAAAGTTAATAGTCGAGCCTTGGGTTGATTAAAATTACATTTGTGTTGTTTTAAAGCAAAAATTTAATCATGAAAGAAATTGATAAGCTGTAATTAAATTTATGTTGATGCAATTTTCAAAAACTTAGTTTGCGAATTTTTTTCTGTGTGTTGTTGGAATATTTATTATATTTACGTTTGTTACTCTTTCAATGACTCAGTTATTTAGTCTTAAATGCTGTATGTTGTGTATATCGTAAAAGTGAATTATGAATTCAATAAAACAAAATGAATGGTTTATAAACTGGAAGTAACAAAATACTCTCACATACCACCGGGTGAATTGGTCAAGGTCTAACTAACTAAGTAGTAATGTTATAATGAAGCAAGTAAGAAATGTAAAATTGATTGATACCGTATACCATGAGAATGTCTTGGATCCAACTGGATATATAAAATAAACATTAACAATATCATAGTATTACTGTTAGTAGGTTATGGCATGAAATAAGCAAAAGCTCATATTAAATTCTCTTTTTCAATAGCGACAAGGTAAAATATGAACCCATCGTGACCATAATTGAGGCCGTCAGCGCAAAAGTGGCCTAACCCTCAATTTTTCATAATCTGACTAACATAAAATATTTAAATCGACTCAAAGTTTAGTGCAAACCCGGCCTATCTGTTATTTCACCAAAAGTCAAGAGATGAAGTTGCAAATGTTGTTTTTGCATTTCTTTATTTTTCTCAACTTATAACACAAAAGTGGCCCAAGCCGATTAGGCCATTTTTGCATACATATTGGTAACACATAGTATTGGTGGGATAGGCTGATAGCTGATATCAATGAAAGAAACGTCACATATTTTTTAAATAACTGTAAAGGCAAGCATACACGATCAATATTATTTATCAATCTATCAAAAATGAACCAATCAGAATATTTTATTTTTAAATACTTTGTTCTGATTGGTTGATTTTATCAATAATATTGATCGTATGTACCCCACTTAAAGATATTCATTGTTGTTTGAATAATTGTCCTTTTCCGTTGATTTAAACGTCACAGTTCTTCTACAAAACATATTCATTTGTTTAAAAAATTGTTCTTTTTCGTTGATTTAGCTATTGAAAAGAGGATACCATGCGATGTAAGTACAGAAAATGAAGGACTATTGTGTTCGTTTTGGTGTTAAACGTTTTACTCACAAAAGTGTTGTTTCAGCGCTTTTTGGTTCTGATTTCGAGGAGTATGGATGTGTCTTTAAATTCAGAAATACAAGAAGACAGAACGGCAAGGAAACCAAAGAAGGGACTAAGAAACAGCGAGAGTTGGACCCGGAATATAAAGAAATCAAGACTTGCTAAAGGAGAGGAATATGTCAACTACAAAGGGACAACTGTAACAGCTAAGACACCAAAGGTAGGAGTATGTCCATGTTCAAAGAAATGTAATTTGAAAATAAACTCTGACTAACAAAACAAGTTATTCAAAGAATTCTATGCTTTGGCAAGTTTTGACTTTCAAACATCATATTTGTTTTCACTTATTAAAGTTGTTTCCAAGTCCCGTAGCTACACTACTAACGAAAACTCAAGGAGACAAAAGACGAGGCATTACTACTTATGTAACTCTGCAGGAATTGAAGTTTTAGTGTGCAAACAGTTTTTCAAAAACACACTATGTATATCGGATGGTCGTATTACTAGACTACTAAATAAAAAAAGTTCCATAACAACTCCTCCTCTGGATCGCCGGTGCTGTTCTGTATTAGCCAATAAAACACCCAGTAATAAGATCAAAGAAATTAAAGATTTCATCAACTCTATTCCCTCTTATGAGTCCCATTACTCATTGAATAAGTCACAAACTCGTAAATATTTGGCACCGGATTTAAATATGAGTATTTTATATTCACTTTATAAAGAAAGGGTTTCAAACCCTACGTCAAAGTTTATTTTTAGTAAAGTTTTTAATGAAGAGTTTAACTTGAGCTTTCATGCCCCCATCACTGACTCATGTGATTTACTGGACATCAAACTAAAACCTTGTGATAATCCTGTGGACACACAGGGATTGGAAAATGAGAAAAATTTACATTTGCTTAAAGCAAATGCAGAAAGAGAGGGCATCAAAAAGATGTGGAAATTTATAAGAATGATGCCAATGTAGCCATTATTTCATTTGATCTAATCAAAACGCTACCAACTCCAGTTATAAGTACGAGAATATGTTATTATAAACGTCAACTATGGACATACTGTCTGGGTAATCATAACATGAAAACGAATGAGGTTTATACGTTTACATGGGATGAAAGTATAGCTTCTCGTGGCCCCATGAAATAGGTTCCTGCATAATGTATTTCCTTAAAAATATTGTAAAAAGTAAGCACCTGATTCAGATGGCTCTTACCTGCCGATACATTGTTTTAAAGCCTGAGTTCGCTACTGAGAAAATTGATCATAAGTTTCTATTAAGTTGGCATTCATACATGACTTGCGATCAAGATTTTGGCCTAGTGAAAAAACAAAAACGATTTTTTTAAAATATTTTTGTACCTTAAGATTGGAACCAAGTAATTTTAGCTGCCAAGAAAGTCAGACCATTCAAAATTATTTCTATGACCAAAGACCAATTTTTTTCATCTGAGATACTAGAGAGAAACATTACTAACAGAAAAGTTTCAGTAAATAAGGGAAAAGTTGAGTGTCTGAAAATGCAGTGGTTAAAGTTTCATGAAAGGCATCCATTTAAGATTTTTTCAAATACTCTAATAACGTTGATGAACTCTTTGAAGAGGTTGATTTAAAGAAACGCAACTCAATCATCATTGAAAAAAAAGAAAGATTTACTGGAATTGTTAAATTTTATACCACCTGTTCATCACAGTTTTTACAAGGAATTAAAGTCATCAGCAGCAGAAATAAATTTAATTTTCAACGAATGAGCAGTTTGGTGAGTAGCTTAAGTTTTACTTCTTCTGTCAAATATGTACAATATTATAAGTTATGTGTACCTTTCAAATAAAAAAGTAATTTTTAGTAATTATTTGTTATATTAATGGCCTAACATTGCCTTTAGGAGTGGTACTTTTATGGTACTTTAAATGCAAAAGTGGCCTATGCCACAAAAATGACCAAAAAACGTAAGTTTAAAACAAAATAAATTACTTCATCCTACAGAATGTATCACAGTTATATAATAAAACATGCATCGGGACTAAAATAAAGAATGATTTAATCTTTGTAAATTAATTTAAAATTCATGAACATACAAACCCCATTATTTTCATATTGCCTATTTCAACCTTAGGGCAGACACACAGACAGCGAACAGCGATAAATCGACTTAGAAAGTGATCCTCAGTCGATCGGTATAATAAAGATCAGTTTAGGTCATAAATTTTTTGGTAGTTATAGACGTCAGAAAAAACTCCACATACACCCACCAGTAAGTGGTATAGGTTATAAGAAAATAAAATAACATAAAATGTAATCCAAAATAATGCAGCTTACGAATTTGACATACAATTCACAAAGCAAGACCAAAAAGTAGGTGGCAGACGGCAATAAATGTCTTCTTCCAATTTTAAACGTTCCAACCATCTCTGAAGACGTCCACATTGATTCTTCAGGGAAAATAAGCTAAACTTTTAAATCTATTTTTTAGGGCATTTGACCAAATACGTGAATGATTATTGAGCAAATAATTTTTGAGATTTGTTTAGGTTTCTGGCGGTCGGTACAGGTTCGCTAAAATTTTGTATCTTCTAAGTTAAAAAGACAAAATATCTCCTACCACTTAGATTCTTGTTACTGTGGGAAAAATATGAAAAAAAAGCAAAAAAAACGAAACAAAATCATTTTTACCCATGAGATCTGTACCAATTGAAGCACATTTCGCGATAAGTTGCATACGAAGATCTATTTAACCCATTTAATTCTACTCCAAATTATTACCAGTTTCTCGACTAGTTGAGGTTTGAATTAGTTAAAACTGTTTTGTAATTCTAAGGTCAGCAAACTACCACTTATCACCGCGCATAATTTTTTGGTTTTCCTCAAAAGTGATTTATCTAGTTTTGAAAAACATAAAACACCGGAGAAAAAAGAATTATGTTTCATAATATATTTTTTGGCTTAAAATTGATTTCAAAACACCGTAATAACATTTAAAAAAAATCTAATGCCATTTTCTTTTCTGACAAAAAATGTCGCAATTTATTTGCACTTTTTTCGAAAAGTGTATTTTTTTATACATTCTGAATAAAGAGCAACATTATCTTATACATCAATCGAAAGGTCTCAAAGAGCTGTGTTCATAAAATGCAAAAAAAAAAATATATTCTCACACTACGACCTGAAAGAAGTCTATGGCTGCAATTTTATGCGATTTACGATTGCTCGACCTTGAAACCTTTCAATTGATGTATAAGATAATGTTGCTCTTAATTCTGAATATAAAGAAAAATTCACTTTTCGAAAAAAATGCAAATAAAGTGCAACATTTTTTGTCAGAAAAGAAAACGGCATAAGAGATTCTAAAAATCTTCTGAGTCATAAGGATTAATATTCCACTTTAAGAGCTGTAAAAATAGAAAAAAATGTTTTGGTGAAATGCCGCGACATTCAGTTACACAGAAAATGATAATGATTTTGAAAGTGTTTTTAACCAAAATTAAAGTCTGAGTCACAACTCTCCACTCTTCACTACTTATTCAAATAAACATTTTATTTTACTATCCAACTGGAAAACAATCATCTCCTGTAATGGTTCTTTTCTTAAAAATTTTTAAAGTTGTTTTTTATTTTGTTTCAATACTCATTCAAAGACTTAAATCCTTTAACTTTATTGCTCATAGTTCTTGACAGTGAACATTAGATTCAGTTATACATTCTATCTGAATGTATGTATGTATTCACTTTGGTTTTACGAACATGCTGTGTTTCCCTTGCACTTGTTTCCTGTATTTTATTCTTTGGTTTTAGCTGTCAGCATCTTGTCCACTACCAAAAATGTTTGCTTGTATGTTATAAATGAACATGGCATTGTAAATATATTATCATGTTTGAATATAGAAAATATGGCTGCTTCTTGTTTATCGAAATAAACATATGAAGGATTTTCTGTGAAGGTGGTCCTCCAGTATTACTTTAAAAGATCCAAGCAAACTTAATAATTTTTATTCGTTTAATTAGAATAATTAGTTTTGTATGAAATAGTAATGAATATTAAGGTATGGGCATACAAGTTCGGAAAATTGTAAAAGCGCTATAAAAAGCCGTTGAGATGGCTCTGATAATTTTTTTTATAGTGTTTATTAATTTGTAACTCGTAACAACTTAAACTATAATAAACAATAGTTAACAGTAAAATACAATATATACAAAGTCCCTAGAACGGGCGCTGTAGCACAGCTAATATACAAGTAGTTTTCGATTTACAGGAAAAAATAATTTTTTTTAGTTACTTCAATGAAGAATATATATAAATACATTAGGGCGGGTCGATTTGTAGGGAGGCAAAAAAATCGGTCTAGTGAGGAAAATCATATTCTAGGGATCAAAATAAGAAACTTTGCCCAAGGAACCATACCTCTAAAACGAATTCTTATGTCCCGACTCTTGACCTGCCTGTCTGTCTGCCATCGGGCAACCCCATTCCCACTCATGCAATTGATCTGACTGATCTATAAGTTATTTACCCTCATCCGATCGATCTTTTTGAATAACATAACATAGTCATATTATTTATTAGAGTACAAGATACGTATACGTATGAATGTTAATTTTAATATTAAATACTCAAAATCATCAATCAAAATATTGTGATTTTTTGAAATGTTTGTATGGGGAACCCCCATGGGGGTTCCAGGGGAGTGCCACTGGCATGGGTGGGTCTTGGACTTGATTGGGCCTCTCTAAATGGGTCAAAATGAGACAGACAGGTCAAAAGTCGGGACATCAGAATTCGTTTTAGAGGTATGGTTTCTCGGGCAAAGTTTCTTATTTTCATCCCTAGAATACAATATATATATGCTTGCTGTAATGAAAAAATTCAAATAAAAACATTAATTTTTTATTGGTCCAAGATAAAAGCTAAGGTCTAAAGGTAAAAGAAAAAGAAAATATAGGAACTTATTCCGATAGCCACCAACATTTTTTGGTTTTTGATTGTTGTATTCCATTTTCACTAAAAGGTCTACAAGCATCGTATCTGAAATTATTATAATTTGTTTGATTGCAGTCAACTACTCGTAATTTATCGAGGTACAAAAACGCCTCAGGTGGTACAAACCCTTTATGCAATGTATTAGATATATATTCATCATTGGTATAGTAGGGTGCCATTATAAGATTATTTTCATTACATAATGTACATCGTAATATAATATCTCTGATTAAATTTATGATAAAATTATCTCTTCTTATTTGGCGTATTATACAATATTTTATTTGATACATATTTTGTGTAATTGCTTTGAGGTGGTCTAAATAATGATGCAAGCTCTTAAACACTTTCTTTCAAAAACACGTATCTCTTCCATGTAAGAGGGTGAAATATTGAACCAAATCGGACATGCATAACTTGTAATTGGTCTTACTAATGATTGATACATGATAGTTTCAACTTTACAATTAATGTATTTCGAATAGAATAAAGGACTATACATGAAAAATGCATTTCTGGCTTTCAAAATGGTTATTGAAATATAAAAATTTATTCAAATATATACCCAAGTATTTTTCTATATGTTTATTTGCTATATTAGTATTATTTAGACTAGATTAAATACCAAACGATTTCCATTTTTGCTTAATATTATTATTGCATTTATCCAATGTAGGTCTAAATAGTGTTGTTTCACATTTTTCTATATTTATTTTCAATTTCTACTCAGTAGTAAATTTTTCTACAAAATTATAAAATTCTTGTAGGCTCTGATTTATTTTTGCAATGGTTTTATTAGCGTGATATATAAAGATATCATCAGCAAAAGTATTCAAAAAGTTACTCGATGAATTTGAGCATTGTAACTAAATTTGTAATTGTTGTAAAGAAAATTCGTCTAAATTTAAAAATTAAACTTGTCCCCATTTGAAGAGCCTGCTATCTTAAAATCCTTTTATTTACAAGGTATTTGCATTAGTGAGGAAAACTCTGTAGTTAAAAAGACTTGGTTACGATATTAAGAAATTCCTATAAGCATATGACACATGCATTATAACTTTCTGCATCGATTACATATATCTGTCTGTCCGTCCATCTACCCATGTGATCACGATAACATTGCAATAAATTTTAATTTCGGTATATAAACTTTCATTGTCCATTGGACGGTCGGTATTGAACTTGCTGTCAATCGGTGCATGTCCTTAGATATCCAGATTGACTTATATTGCCCCTATATTTTGATTATTTTTTTATTTATATGTATGTATATATTATTATTGCTTAATATTCATATTTAGTGTCAGTTATTTGTAATTCTTTCTTTTATTAAACTTAAATATTGAGATAATAGCTTTAAGTTCCATTGTACTTCATAATTCAATTTAACATATATTAAAACCTGCTCTGTCTGAAGATTACATATCTTATTGAGTATGATAAATAAAGAAAATAAATAAAATAAATAAAATAAATAAAATAAATAAAATAAATAAAATAAATAAAATAAATAAAATAAATAAAATAAATAAATATTAAAGAGATCTTGATGAGATTTTAATTAGGTGTGTTTATGACAAATATTAATAACTAATAAAAAAAGAAACCCTATTTGTCATTCTTAGTCACAATCACCATACGAAGACGCTTCCTGCCGTCACTTAAATCTGTAAAAAACAAAAAGTTTTTCTCAAAATCCGTGTAATATATATTTTTGCAAAAAAAATATTCGCTTTAGACTGACCTTTTATTATACCGATTGTATAAGAATCGCTTCATGAATCGATTTAGTGACGACCGTCTGTCCATATAAACTTTATAATCAAACTTGTAGTCATGAATATATATATATTGCTAAAATTCGCTACACAAGTTTTTTGTGCCATGGAACGATAAAAAATTGATACATATTTAGAGCTAATCCACACAAAAATTGCATCCTATGGATCGTCTTAAATTGCCCTAAGATCCAGATTAGCATGCTGATCATGATCAAATTTTGTTTATGTGGGGCTATTACACCCTTTAAATATCTTTTCTCGAATTAAGTTGATTTCTGCAATTTTTTTAAACCAGTTGACTATTAAATATAGTTATGGTGAATATGAAGTCCTTCATATCTACAAGCCATAAATTCAAAAAAAAACATCATTTCAATTTGGTTTATGGTTACTTTTAGGACATAAGCCTAAGACCTAAGACCCATTCTCAACACTGTTGTAATGGGACACTCGCACAGACCACAACAGTTTTACTTGTCTATTTTTGATGGTAGCCAGCCGTTTCTATTTAAATGCGAAACAATTATGTGCTTGACTTATTTTTTTTTATATTCAATATCTTGTTCTTATCCGACTTCAAGGTTTTCTTATAAATTTTATAATATTCTTGTCTTATAAATAAATTTTGATCTTTAAATTGCATGCCAATAATTTCATGTTTAGTTTAGTTTTCAACAACTTGGAATTTATTTAAAACTATCAATAAGAAATCCACTTTGCATTTCTCTTAAGGCATTGAAAATTTAACACTTATTCAGTACTATGTTTGGAAAGCTGGATAGAGATAGACAGCGTGAAATACGTCATAAATGTGTTTTAACTCCGCATAACTGCTATTGCAGTTAATACAGTAGTACAAAGTATAAGCAGCGATATATTTGCTTATTTTGTACATTTTCGCATGCAAAAAATAAACACATTTACGAATTTATTTATACCTAGTGGTGGTGAGTGAGGTAAAGCCTGTTCATAAGCCACTATACAAAACATAAATATATATTTGGCTAAGGTAATATACATGTTGATTTTATGTTGCTGACTATAATCCATTATTAACTAAATGACAACCAGAGAAAATAGTAATGACTAGGGTTAAATTTTGTTACACTTTTCAGACCATTCGTAAGTAGGATATATTCCATTTATAAAATACTAAATATAAACCGATGATCATATAAGCTTTATTTATGTACTATAAATTAAAAAGAATTCCGTAATGATTTCTTTTTTCCTGATATAGATTATAAGAATGATTTGTTGTATGGACATTAAATACGTTGTTTACCCCGACTGCATAGGCAAGTAAACAGGGCCGGCCCTAGGGTCGAACGAGTAAGTAATCGCAAGATATTATATGATGTGATAAGAAGAAAAAAAAATGTATATGTTAAAAAAAATTAATAATGATGAAATATGTACAAAAAATATTTTCTTTTTTGTTCGATATTTAAAATAATTTGACTTTACAATATTTGATATTTTTTTGGAATTCACAGAACGATAACTAAGCAAATAACAATCGTGAAAGCTCGGCAAAAAGACTTTTCTGTGAACAAAAATAAAATCATTTATTGGAAATATAATCTCTCTATTTTTTTCGTAGATACAGAAACCCGCCAACATTATACGGAGTGCACTATTTAGTTAGTGGTTAATTTCACTGGTTCTAAGTGGAGCACCTAATGCATGCATCATTGCTCATTTCGGAGTTGGTTGGAGGAAGTTACACGACATTTAATCATTTTCCGAAATTTAAGCGCAAATGATATGATAATTGCGGTCCTGGAATAGTGGTCGAACTTAAGAAGTCCAATTTTGGTAAAAGAAATATCACTGAGGACATTTGAAATAATGAGACGTGATTCGCTTGGCTCCATAACCGGTAACTGCTGGGTGGAGGGCATATCGAGGCATAAATAACATCAACTTTTTTAATTATGAAGTGGTAAATCAGTATGTCGGGTTTCTCAGAGACGATGGCGAAAACACAAACAATATTTAGTGTAGGTGGTTAGAGACTAAAAGGAAATTTCCCACTAGGTGTAGAATCGTGAAAATATATTGCCTTTTCTTTTGGAGTTTATAAGGCGTCGAATTAATAGTGCTAACTTGTGGAGTGCTTCTTTGGAAACATTTTCTTAAGTTATTTTATTTGTGTGTTGCTTCATTTATAATTTTTGAGGTTTCTGTAATTTTTTTATCACATATCAGAATTATTGATTTGCGTATTTATATTGTTTGATCAAAGAAGTCTATTGATCAAAAAATTACGTTACGTGGAAACTACTGAAAAAGCTCCATTAAAATTATATATATTGAAGCAGAAATAGTAATTCATAATTTGGGTTAAACAAGATAAAGTTTTTAGTTCTTGCTTTTTTTGCTAGTAACAAAATACGGGACACGATCTAGATCGCTGGCCAAGGGCGCCACATAAGCTAAGGCCGGCGCTGCAAGTAGCTTATGGTAATGAAAAAGCACTTTAAAAAACGTAATTTAAGCAACACCATTTAAAAAGTGGAAAATCAAAGAATGAGAACAAGATTTTAATAACACAAATGTTAAAGATATACTTCCACAGCTACCACTGAGGGAAAGAAAAAAAATTATCAAATGTATGTTGCATCACAAAGTGCTTGTGGCAAGCTTTTACAATCCCTTTAAAAAATTTGATTTACATGCACCCTTTTTATAAGCTTGTCATTCCGTTTTTAATAAATAAAAAGAATATATAAAATATGATTCTGGATGTCCGTCTGTCCGTCTAGGGAAATCACGATCACACCTTCAATAAGTCATCGAAAATCAATGACTGACAACCTGAACAGTTCGCTGCTTAAAATAGCAATAAAAACCGGTCTGGGGACCTAATTCCCCAGATTTCCATGAAAGTGAAGAAAACTGTTGAAAAAATATGTTTTTCTTATTATTATTGTTTTTCTAAAAATTGTTCCTTTTGTGTGGAAACTATAATTTTTGTTGTTGTTGTTGTGGTCATTATTTTTGTAGCATTTGTTGTGTGAGTGCGGATGCATCGTTATACTGTACGTGTAGTATTAGTTTAGGCTGGTATTGTTTTTTCAATATTATCCCTAAATTAGTACAAAAAATCACCAATATGAAGGTAAAACTATAATGCAAAAGTAAATTTTCTTAAAATAGTATATAATTATTTATTATAAAAAGTAAACCAATATTTATAATTAATATGTAATTAAACAGATTTTAGTAACTTTTTTTCAGTTCTTTTTAACCTTCCGTTAGTGGTAATCAATTTCAATCGAGTTTAGTCGCAATGTATCAAATTGATAAAAATAAAGAATACTAAAGAAATATTCGCTTTTGAAAATAATATGTTAATTTCTTACTTAATAAACATAAAAACAATATTAGTTCAAAGCATTTAAAAAAGTAATTAAAATATAATTGCAGTAAAAATATTTTTGTATAAAAAACAAGTAAGAAAATTATTATGCGTTTAGAAACTCTATCTCTTAGGCCCAACTAACTGGACATAGAAAATAAGCAAAAACCAAATTTGAGTGGTATTTTTATTAATTTTTTTGGCTGCAGATATGAAAAAGTTCATATCGGATGATATATCTATATGCGGACTGGGTCCAAAAATGGACCGATCATGATCGTGTTTGGTAAAATCTATTTTATTTTGCAAAAATATATACAAACAAAATTTGAGAAGATTCAGTGCAATATTTTTGTTTTTTAATAGATATAAGTGAAGATCGGGAAGCAGCTCTATATGGGGCCAAAGGGACCATTTTTGTGCTACTCATTAATGGATGTAATGAACGTATACAAACCCAATTTTAGTAAGATCTATATGACAATTTGGATCTTATGGCAATTTATATCGATTTAATAGGGGTAATTTGTATGGGAGCTAGGTCTGAACATGGACCGATTCTCACCAATTTCAATAGCGTTCATCCCATGGCCGTTAAAAGCTTATATACCAAATTTCATCAAAATATATTCATATTTGCGACCTGCAGTTTGATTACAAGCTTTACATGGACACACAGACGGACGGACGGACGGACGGACGGACGGACATTGTTAAATCAACTCAGAAAGTGATTCTGATTCGATCGGTATAATTAAAGATGGGTCTAGGTCAAATATTTTTGGTTGTTACAAAGTCATTATACCCAAACCACATAGTGGTATAGGGTATAATAATGAGACGTGATTTGCTTAGCTCTACAATAGTGAGTGGTGGGTGGAGCGCTTATCGAGACATCATTAACGTCAACTTTTATAATTCTGAAGTAGTAAATCACTCTGTCGAGTTTTTTAGAGACGATGGCGAAAACATAAACAAAATTTAGTGTACATAGGTGGTTAGAGACTAAAAGGAAATTTTCCATTAGGTGTAGAATCGTGAAAATATGTCGCCTATTCTTTTTGAGTTTATAACGCGTCGAATTAATGGCGCTAACTTGTGGAGTGCTTCTTTGGAAACATTTTCTTAAATTATTTTATATATGTGTTGCTTCATTTATAATTTTTTAAGTTTCTGTAATTTTTTATCACATTTCATATCTGTTGGTTTGTTTGATCATAAAAGTCATATCTATTGATCAAAACATTACGTTATAAAGGGTAGAAACTACCGAAAAAGCTCCTATATATTGCAATAATAATAGTAATTCATAATTTAGGCTAAACAAGATAAAGTTTTTTCTTCTTCCTATTTTTGCTAGTTTAAAAATATGGGACATGATTTAGACCGTTGCCCTAGGGCGCCACAAATGCTAAGGCCGGCGCTGCAAGTAGCTTATGGTCACTATAGCATGGGGTGATATAAAAGCATTTTTAAAACGTGTTTTAAGCAACACCATTTAAAAAGTGGAAACCATTGCCCATAGTGAAAAAATCAAAGAATGAGAACAAGATTTTAATAACACAGATGTTAAAGAAAAAACTCCACAACTTGATCAAAGGTATGTTGCGTCACAAAGTGCTTTGTGCCTATACAAAATTGGAAACATATAGAAGAAGTTACTGCACTGTCACTGTACTGTGCTACAAACAAAAAATTACCAGGCTTTTACAATCGCTCAAAAAAATTTGATTTACATGCATCCTTTTTATAAGCTTGTCATTCCGTTTTTAATAAATAAAAATAATAAATGAAAAAAATAAGGTTCTGGATGTCCGTCTGTCCGTCTAGGGAAATCGCGATCATGCCTTCAATAAGTCATCGAAGTTGGCAGTTTTTAGTGAATATCGTTGACTGACAACCTGAACAGATTTCTGCTTAAAATAAAAATCAAAAGCGGTCTGGGGACCTAATTCACCAGATTTCCATGAAAGTGAAAAAAAAACTCTTGAAAAAATAAGATTTTTCTATGTTGTTCTTATGGTTATTCTAGAGATTGTTCCTTATGTGTGGAAGCTGTAATTTTTGTTGTTGTTGTTATGGTCGTTATTTTTGGAACATTTTCTATGTGAGTGTAGATGCATCGTTATACTGTACGAGTCATATTAGTCATATTGTTTCTTTTTTTTTTCAATATTATCCCTATATTAATAATAAAAAATCGCCAATATGAAAGAAGAATTATAATGCAAAATGAAATTTTCTTAAAAAAGTATCTAATTCTTTATAGCAAAAATTAAAAAAATATTTATAATTAATATGTAATTAAACAGATTTTGGTAATTTTTTTCAGTTCTTTTTTTAACCAGCCGTTAGTGGCAATCAATTTCAATCGAGTTTAGTAGCAATGTATCAAATTGATACAAATAAAAAATACTAAAGAAAAATTAGCGTTTGAAAATATTATATTCATTTCTTATTTTATTAACATAAAAACAATATTAATTCAAATTATTTAAAAAAGTAATTGAAATATAATTACAGTAAAAATATTTTTGTATCAAAAAATAACTTAAAATTCTAGAGAAAAATAAGTGGGAGTATTAAAGAAACAGGCTTGTATGATTTGATAAGAAATTATAAATCGCTATCTTCATCCAGAAGGTGGATTTATTATAACTGTAGCTCAATCTCCACAAAAACCTTTTTTGTATGCTGTGCACTGATAGGATTATTATATTTTATCCAATTGTATTTTTTCAATGCCACTCTGGCTCTGTTTCTTTTCCCGGCACATTTGTTGTCATTCATTTTTATTTCCTATATCCTATATATAGTGGACTTAATAAACCCATATAAACCCAATTTGACTGAGATATATATTATAATTTGGATCTTATGACAATTTATGTCAATTTCATAGGGTCATTTGTATGGGGGCTAGGTCTGAACATCGATCGAATTTCACCAATTTCAACAGCTTTCATCCTATGGCCCATAAAAGCTTATGTACCAAATTTTCTCAAAAAATATTTATATTTGCCACCTGTAGTTTGATTAAAATATTTACAGACAGACGGACATCGCTAAATCGACTTAGAAAGCGATTCTGAGTGGATCGGTATAACAGGAGATGGATCTAGGTGAAATATTTTTGGTAGTTACAAACAGCAGCACAAAGCCATTATATCCAAACCACATAGTGGTATAGGGTATTAAAAATGTTGCTTGTTTCAACCAGAACAGTGGCGACTAACGGAAGGTTAAGAAGTCTTTATTTGAACTTGTGGAAAAATGTCCAGATTAAAAGTTCTTTCATGTGACAACATATCTTAATGAATTCAATGTATATTTTTTGTAGAATAATTTTTTGATTAGAAACTTTAAGCATTTTGCTCTAAAATATACATACGTCAGATTCTAATATATCTCTTATAGAATACAAGTTAATAAAAAATTTTTTCCTGTAGATTTCACTAAAAAGTATCAAAAAATCTAACAACCTTTGCTTTAAAACAGTATATACATAAGTGTTCTCGCTATCGCTCATGTTAGTGTTAGTAACCAATTCAATTATTTATTTATTATTGATTTTTATTTTAGAAAATCGCTTCAAACATAAAGTAAATTGCCATAAAAGATATACATATTAATTTGACATGGCTAGAAATAACAATAACGTTGATATAGAAGTTTGTTTGAACAGCTTTTGTAATATCCGATTTTGTAAACAATCGAACGCTCGGTTTGTTCCGGTGTTATGTGCATCACCATTTTCCTTTAATTATTTAGAGATTTATTTTTACCACAAATTTTTGTTTTTGGCAAATATGATAGAAACGTTTAATAAAATGTTCATTTAAATGCATAAAATTGTTTACTTTTCACTTCAGCATGTAGAGTGTTTATTTTTTAAAAAATCTTTAATTTTTCCAAAACTATTTGCATACACACACAAAAACGTGTTAATTGGAAATTGGTTGCCATTAGAAAATTGTATTAAGGCAATAACAATTTTGCGGTTATATACTAGCGGTATATACCAGCAGATCCCAGCACTCGAAATTCGAGCGCAAATTCTAGGAAACTTTATTGTTTCATTTAATAAAGATCCTAAAGGTATGCTTCACAATTCAACGCATTTCAAATGAAGAAAACAAACTCAACACATTAACACTAGCACATTAACAAATTTAATAAATACACACATGGCATTGTATAATTTTATGTATTGTTAGTAGCAACTTTAAACGGTCATAACTCCAAAAAAATATTCCAGACGATGAAAATCTGTAAATCTGGGTAACAGCTAAAAAGAAATACCTTTTAAATGATAAATTTCTTGTCAAAATCGGCATAAAACTGTGAAACTTATCGCCTAGCCTATTAATATTATAGATTTGAAAATACAATAGAGTTCCTTAAATAACTACCATACATATATAAGCCTTCTGAAATGAAAGTATCTATAATAATATAATTAGTTCCGGTTACCAATCAAGGTCTCTATATTACACTAATTTAATTAACAAAACGTAGTTAAATGGACTATTACAAGATTCGTTCCTAAATATTGGTGATTGCAATATCTAGTCCTATTAGAACAACATATTTTAAACCGTAAATATGTTAACAGATATTATAGCTAAATATTGGTAAAAATACTACAAATAAAATTTGCATTAAGAATTATTTCCCGCTTATGATAACAGAAAACCAAAATTTTAACCTTTAATGGTATTTTGCACCGAAATGAACAGTTTTATTCAAATTCTGTAAATACCAAAAGAATATGAAAATATGTTTAGCCAGACCGAATTTTCTATATAATTAGTCATTAAAAAAATTATTTAACTTTTCAATTTTTTGTGAAAATGTAAGTTTATAAATCAGTATGAAAATGTGTAAAAAAATTTCATTATTATAAAAAAAATTATGTGTATGTACATTAGGGTAATAACTTTTTGCAATTTTTGCAAATATCAAATTCTTCATCGAATAGCCGTATAGACCATGAAAAAATATTAAGAAATGATGAACTAATTTTTCGCGATCGTTAAAAAAGTTCCCGTACCAAATAACATATAATTGCAAAGTTTATAGTATTTTCTTATAGTTTCAATAATAAAAAAACGCACCATTTGGATGAAGGGCGCAAAAAATCACGATATTATGACGCTATCTAGGGATAGGTGACCATAAAACAGTGATAATTTCCATTAATTTACGATTATGAGGGTGTAATGTAAAAATGGTGGTCCTCAGCACCACCTGCAGTTTGATTACAAGGTTTACATGGACACACAGACGGACGGATGGACAGACATCGTTAAATCGAATCAGAAAGTGATTCTGATTCGATCGGTATAATAAAATATTTTTGGTAGTTACAACCAGCAGCACAAAGTCTTTATACCCAAACCACATAGTGGTATAGGGTATAATTACCTATATGTATGTATATATATTTTTTTTTAATTTTAAGTTTCATTTTATTTCGTTTGGATTTTCTTGATTTTATTTTTTTATTGTGATAGGGCGAGTATATTTTAAAAATTTCATTTCTCGATTTTTATTGTATAAAACATGTGTCATCGAAGGTTTCGAAATTATTACAAGTATTTTAATTATTGAACGTATATTGTTTGCATTATATCGATTTGATATTATCGAAGTTATTTCTTTTACTTGAAATTATCGTTCATATTATTTAAAATGAAATCTAAGAAAAGTACAACAGCTGTTCAAAAAAATTCAACGACGTATCCAACAACTTAACAAGATTTAAAGATGTTGCAACAAAATCTCGTGATATACAAAACATAGAATTATCGCTTTCTGCGTTTAAAAGAATGCCAAAAGAAAAAAATATTATTGGAAGATTTAACGCCTTAGCCAAAGATAAAAAAAAATAAAAATGAAAAGTCTGTTACAATTTGTGAAGAATTATTTGACCTCTGGATAAAGCTAAATATGAAAAAATTGCAAATTTATAACATAAATCGAAAAGTTGAAAAATTGATATTACTTTATCAAAACATCCTAATGGTGATAACTTTAGTAAAATATTTGATATAACAACCACAACTCCTTTCTGGTTCAGATTCATCAACAATGTCTTACAGTGATGATAGTGATCAAGAGGACATTGATTTCTCACCTTCTGGTAGATCAAAACCAATCAATTCGAGATACCCTACTTTTTTAAAGAAAAAAACACGGAAATTCAAATTTAATGGGGAATGTTTATTATCATTTGAAAGAACATTATTTGGCATTTATTTTTTGAAGATTATGTCTATCAAATATTGGCCGCGACTACGTCTCAGACGGTCCATCCGTTGAGTCCAATTTTCGAAGACACGTTCGAGCATTTCGACTAGTAACTGGAGAATGACACGCGTGATGTTTTGCTACAAGGCCTGAATCGAAGCGGGATTGTTCGCATAAACTTTAGATTTTACATATCCCCACAGGAAAAAGTCTAACGGTTGATATCACACAATCTTGGTGGCCAATATCTCAATAAATCCATTGATTGATGCGCTGTGTGGGAAGTGGCGCCGTCTTCTTCACACCAAATGTCACCGATATCACGAGCTTCCATTTCAGGCATCACACGTCAGTCCGAGTTGCTGCGAACGACGCCGAATCGACTCTCCACGATTTTCGTGTACACTCTCAGCTACGGCCGCTATAATTTCTTCACTGCATGCTAGACATAGTCTATTCGGTCGAATATTATCCAATAATGAATGCTGGGTCTCAAGATGGGTGATGGTGTTGCGAATAGTACACTCAGTAGACCGATCATGTTGACCATAAGTTGAGCGAAGTGCACGAAAAACATTCCTTCCATGATGAAATGCCAAACAATACTAAACAAAAATAACATGACAGCATGACACGACTCACACGCGATCTGCCAAAAAAAAGGCTATTGAAAAAAGTATCTCTACTTGATTCACCCGTTAGTTAATAATGCAAAATTGAATACGACAAGAGCAGCCAAGGTATGTAAACAATATGCTGAGTTGGGAATAGACATTTCAACACCTTAACACCAATAATAAAATCCGCTAAAAATTTTGAAGAATTTTACACAAGAACGCTTAAAAATGATGAATAGTGCCTACATTTCGACGGAAAAAAGATGGGTAAAAATGATATACAGGGAATTGTCATTAAAAATCAGAAAAGAAATTGAATTAGCTGTACTAGTACTGGACAATGTCGTGCTTTAACAATTTTCAGCGGTATCAAAGAAAACTTAAATAAGTTCAATTTATGGAGATCTTTAAAAATTTGCGAAAGATATTTCTCCGCTATGTAAAACAACTCGCACTTTAAACTTAAAATTTATTTCATTTAACCAAAAAACTTAGTTATTTATCATTTTTATATTGCTATTTTTTTTATTTGTATGTATAAAATATATAGCATGAATGTACCATTAGGGTGGCCCTTAATAAAAAAAGTGTTCAAACTGTCTGTCTCACCCCCTAAAAATATGCGAGTAGCAAAAAAACTGTGTTTATATGGGGAAAATATGACTTTTTTCAGATTTTACGAAAATTTCGTTCTATAGTTTAATTTTACCGACAAGCTGTTATTTAATTCGGGATCAGTATTAAATTATCCTTTCAAAAAGCTATAAGACTTCAAAATCGAATAAAACCTCGCCAAGAAATAGCAAATGCCCCAGACCACTTTTGTGCCAAAAAAAACTAGGTCATGAAATTTTATGGTATTTTTTTCAACTTAGAGAAATTGATTAAAGCCATCATTCTTTTTTGGTCTATATACTTATAAGTACTCAGATATGAAGTATTGTTTTATTACCACGTTGTTAACCTATTGCGCATTGAGACCGAAAATTGGAAATTTTTTTGATAAAATTTTTAAAACTCCTTTTTCAAGTTTGAAAAAATTTTCTTAAACAAAATTTAAAAAAATTCTTATATTACTTTAAGGTTTTATTAAATGTATGTTGCAGATTAACTGTGTGAATTTTTAAGTAAATCCCTCTACCAGAATTTTTTCGACAAGGATTTTATTTATGCGGATTTCGAGAAAACTTGGATTTTTGTGAAATATTCTGTAAATGTACTCTTTCTAAATACTTTGTATCAAAAATTCATCACTTTTCTACTTTTAAATGTTATATTTTATCTTAATAGCCTTGGGTTTCGGAAAAAAATAACATGACTCCATTAACCCTTTCGGAATTGGGGTCACATATGACCCCAAGCTAATAAAATACAATTTATTCAAAAAAGTTAAATATTTTGTAAGTGCTGTCCAATTTTTAGATGCGACGCTTCAAATATAATAACCAAATGTGTAGAAGTTTCGTTCCAAAAACTTTGGATAAATCCGAGAACGTTAACCCATTATTTGCCAAGGCCCGATTTGGATTTTAGATACTTTTACATAAAAATTACCGAATACGAGTTTTTCTATTACAATCGATGAAACCACTATGTAGAATTTAAGAAAAATAATTCGGTTAATTTTTTTTATTTAACTCTTCAGTGCTCCTGAGATCAAAATTATCCATTGTGATATATATCTGGAGCAATTATCTGCTTATTGCTCGCAAATATATATTAAAACAACTTAAGTCATATGTCTAAAAAAAGGACGTTTTTTGAAATTCACTTTGATTTAATTTTGTAATAATATATAAAAGGTAATATTAAATTAATACTACTCTTAATGGAATAAATTACACAATTAAATCAAAGTTAATTTCAAAAAACGTCCTATTTTTTAGACATATGACTTAAGTTGTTTTAATATATATTTGCGAGCAATAAGCAGACAATTGCACAAGAGATATATCAAAATGGATAATTTTGATCTCAGGAGCACTGAAGGGTTAAATAAAAGAAAATTAACCGAATTATTTTTCTTAAATTCTACATAGTGGTTTCATCGAGTGTAATAGAAAAACTCGTATTCGGTAATTTTTATGTAAAAATATCTAAAATCCAAATCTGGCCTTGGCAAATAATGGGTTAACGTTCTCGAAATTATCCAAAATTTTTGAACCGAAACTTCTATACATTTGGTTATTATATTTTAAGAGTCGCATCTAAAAATTGGACAGCACTTAAAAAATATTTGACTTTTTTGAATAAATTGTCTTGTATTAGATTGGGGTCATATGTGACCCCAATTCCAAAAGGGTTAATGGAGTCATATTATTTTTTTCCGAAATCCAAGGCTATTAAGATAAAATATGACATTTAAAAGTGGAAAAGTGATGAATTTTTGATACAAAGTATTTAGAAAGAGTACATTTACAGAATATTTCACAAAAATCCATGTTTTCTCGAAATCCGCAGAAATAAAATGCTTGTCAAAAAAATTCTGGTTGAGGGATTTACTTAAAAATCCACACAGTTAATCTTCAACATATATTTAATAAAACCTTAAAGTAATATATTAATTTTTTTAAATTTTGTTTAAGAAAATTTTTTCAAACTTGAAAAAGGAGTTTTAAAAATTTTATCAAAAAAAATTCCAATTTTCGGTCTCAATGTGCAATTGGTTAACAACGTGGTAATAAAACAATACTTCATATCTGAGTACTTATGAGTATAGAGACCAAAAAATAATGATGGCTTTAATCAATTTCTCTAAGTTGAAAAAAATGCCATCAAATTTCATGACCTAGTTTTTTTTGGCACAAATGTGGTCTGGGGCATTTGCTATTTCTTGGCGAGGTTTTATTCGATTTTGAAGTTTTATAGCCTCTTGAAAGGATAATTTAATACTGATCCCGAATTATATAACCGGTTGTCGGTAAAATTAAACTATAGAACGAAATTTTCGTAAAATCTGAAAAAAAAAGATATATTTTCCCCATATAAACACACTTGAAATTTTCAATCGCTTTGCACCACGACTAAACGTTTTTTGATTGGCCCAAAACTTTGTATTTCTCAGTTTTTTTGCTATTCGCATATTTCTAGGGGGTGAGACCGACAGTTTGAACACTTTTTTTCCCACCATATAACGAAGGGCACCCTAATGTACCAAATATACAATGTGTATTGTAAACAATTTAAAAATAATTAAAAAAAAAAATAAAAAAAATCTTAAATGAGTTTTAGAAATTGCATTCGGTGCGTGAACTTTTTTCACCAAAATGACCTCAATAATTTTTATTCTCAGTGCAACATTGGCCACAGTGTGGTGCGATGAATAAATTTTGTCAAAAAAAAAAAAGTTATTACCCTAATGTACATATTACTCTAGTGTAAAAATTATATACTGAACCTGAAGGCGTAATTGTGTCTATCTGACCGCATACATGTCGAGCAACGAATATATGAAAGTTCCTGCCTATGTTTTCGTGCCAAATGTTTTTGAGGACCCACTTAAGCTAGAAGCTGATATGATTAACCACAAGGTACTACAAACGAATAATATTAAATGATTCGTGTTGCATCAAGCCCTTTAAATATCTGGGAATTAGAATGCCTCGGTTACAATGCCTCACAATGTATGAATAGACAGTCTTTGTGTCTTTGCAACATGAACCTGATTATTCGATAAGTTTCATTTATGTGATTATTTATTTGGTTGTATTCATTCCAATTAATATTTATTCTTTTAGGAATGCTTGCGGAATATACACTTATATGGCATAATTTTAAATTAGTGAAATAACAGAATATTTTGATTCCAAAACCATGTAATTGTAATACATATAAAGTGAAAGATGTTGGAATAAAACACGGAATTACTATTACTATTTTGATGTTATGAGATAGTGTTTTATATATCTCAATATAAAATAGATAAGTTTTTAATAACAAGTAAAGAAGTTATAGTCGGCATGAGTTCAAATACAGGGAGTAAACATAAGAGATAACCTTTAAAAATTATTTTCGTAAGCCGAAAAAACATATATGTATGTAACCTGATCTATGAAAATGGAGCTCACGTATTAAAGAGCCATTTTTTATTTTTTTTTTTTTACCGATTCGGATATGGTATGAGAAGCTCCTTTACATGTAGAATACCAGAAATTTATAATTTGTGGAAAAATTTACTAAAAATTAAGAGATATCAGAGTACAAATCCATGCAAATATAATTTTATTTTATTACATCCTCATTTTATTATTAAGTTTCAAGAAAAATTTGTTATCTTCACATTCTCAGAGTTTAAGTGTGTAATCTAAGACGAATCTTGTTTTGTAAATTTCATGACTTTGGGTCCTACAGTTGGTTTTCTGTAACTAGTCATTAATGAACGCGGTACCCAAATTTATAAACAAAATCTTATTTCTTCTCCTCGGAAAATTTTACCAAAATATCGTTGACCAGAAAAATTAATTTTCTGGCCTGATTCAGCATCTTCAGCTGCGTTGAAATTTTGTATCTACAATCTATGTAATCAATGGGGCTGAAAAGAAGAACGTGCTTAAATAATAATGCCAAGCAGTGCGCTAGACTAATATGGGTCCTAGGGTACAGAGATATCCCTCGAAACTGCAAATCTGATGAGCTGGCAAGACAGGGAACTACCTTACAGATTACAGCTGAATTAGAATATTTTTGTATACTTTTGGTATCATTCAAGCAAGAGCGGCTGCTTCGTACTGCTGCTATAATAAATTGTAGATGGGTTAATATATCAAAACTGGCCATCACACAGTCGAAAATGGCCAAACGCATTACCACCGCCATCTATATCTCTGTTCGGCAGTTATAATTGATTCCTGCCTCATAGGAAGACACGTCGTACACCTCGGTAGCCCGTAAAATGACTTCTGTCGTCGCTGTATGGATGCAGAGTACGTAGAGAGTACCGAAAATATTCTCTGATATTGCCCGTCGTTCTCCAGTATTAGAAGCGTTTATCTCGCAATTGTTTAAATATCATATCCCAAAAGCATCATAAGAAGCTAAAATTGGTTCTATTGGAAGAAAAAAAATGAATTTTAAATAAATTGTTCCCAGGCCATGTTAACTAAGCCTTTGTTGAGACATGAGCCCTAAAATTACAAATTCTTCAACAAGGAACTATTAATAATCAAGTCACTCACAGATATCGTTATAGCTTTAATAAAAAAGGTCATAACTTTTGTTCAGAATTAACCATAAATTTTAGCGTTTATAACACAACACAAATACGATTTTCTAAGTCAGTACAACTTGCACAACATGTTTTCATTAACCACAAAAATAGAGCCACCCCCAAAAAGAAAACATGCACAATTCACCAGTTTATGCATAAATACTACGAGTATAATTTAAATTTCACTTATACTTGTAGAAGTACACCCACTTAAAATAAACGGTCATAACAAGAACTCTCTAAAAATTGTAAAATCTAACAATAATAATAAAAAAGTTACAATTCAAAAAACTAAAACAAGAGATGTACAAAAATTATTTTAAATGTTGCTGATGTAAACCAATAGAAAGTTTTGCAATATTCAAAAACCAAGCAGTGTTCCTAAACAAGTTTATTTTTAAAACCCTCTAGTTCTGAGTTCTACATCTTCATTACAAACAAACAAAATGCGAAATAAATACAACTTCACAATATGCTTCTTGCTTACACATTTATTGTGTGATAATATATTATATTGCCAATCATGTGATTTGGACAAACATGCCAATGTACATGTTTGGGATCTCTGAAATATGAAAAACTTAAAAATGAGAAAATTGCATTACAAACAGACAATTCGAATATAAAATGTAAAAATAATTTGATACTTTGTATAAAAAAAATTTTGTTTTTACACAAAAATTTTTATTTATTATTTTTCTAACAATCTAGTGAATTTGGTGTAAATTTGTTTGTGTGCAAGTTTGTTTATGAAAAACTTTTGTAACTGACATTTACCTATTCGAAAGTTTATGTAATCTTGCTATTGTGGTTTAAGGATTTGTTCGAACACGATGCTGTTCTAGGTCAATCTGCATTATGTGCTGAATTCTGTTGTAATGGATATCAGATGCAAAAAATTTTTCGTAAAGTTTAAATATTTTTTCTTTGTTCTAAAAACTTCTAATTTTACTTAACAACATTAAAGAAGAAGTAACAAAACTTAATTTTTTATGATATTAATAAACTAGTGGATTGTGTGGTGCCTAGGCGCCCGTTTATTTTAACTTTAACAAACAAATTTTTTTTTCCATTTCAGAATTTTCTTATATTTTATATATTTAAAAGAAATTAATTTAATGTCTTTAAACTTTCTTAAAAAAAAAAAAAAAAAAAAACCAAAAAAATTCGATTTTCAAATGAAGTTTTGTACAAGGTCCTTTTATGTATATTTTCGAATAAGTTTGCTAGTAGCCAACCTTTGCTTTATACTTTCTGCTTCTTATTAAGACAAACTATTAATATGTATATTTTTAATAATTTAATTTATGTTTTATAACTTTTTAAAATACATCAAAATAAATAAACTTATTCAATTAAAAAAAGTTTTTAAGTCTTTCCGACAAAACAAAAAAATACTAAGGTTATAACGAACTTAGTCTATAACGAACTAATTTGACCGGTCCCGCCGAGTTCGTGATAACCGGACTCCATTTTATTGTAGAAAAAATAGAATAGCATAGAAAAACAAAAACGTTTTAGAGCAAGGTTCATAAAAGTTTCTTAAGGGGGGGTAAGGTTTTAAAAGTTAATAAAAGTCGTATTGTGCATAATTCTTTTTTGAAGACATGAATACACGTTATAGCATAACAAAAAATTTTAATAAATAAGTCCGTGACAGCCAATATCCGGAGATGTTGTTGTTTTGCGGTGAACATCATAACTCGTTACAGGACCATGTGAAATAAAAAAAATCGAAATGCGTTTAAAAGGTGTCATGTTTCCTGAAGTAGTGACGAAGAGTTTTTCAAATTTTTTTTTCCAGTATTTTGAAGTAAAAAACAATTTTTGCTATGCAATTTCGGCAATTTTTTGTTAAAAAATGAGGAAGAAAATGGTTACCTGCTGGTTTATGTGTTGATATAGTGTCTAAAATTTCAAAAGAATCGGTCAAGTAGATTTTGAGTTATGATGTTCACGGACTTCGAACATTTATATGCGATCAAATCGGTTTAAAGTTTCTTAAAAACTGATTTATATACGATATTCCATATGAGGCCGGTCGCTGAAAACGCTGCATCTTAAGCTTTGCTCTGATTTACTTAAAATTTTGACACAACACTCTCGACATGTTATGCATTCAGGAAGAGAAATGCAAAAAAAGTTTTAAAACCTACCACCCCTTAAGGAAATGCAAACACCAATACACCTACACAAAAAAGGAAAAAATATTTCACATTTCATCATACATGTAAACTGAAAAAAGAGAACTACATTATTTGCAAAGTTACCTATAAATAAAAAAAGAAAATAGAAAAATAAGCTCGTATTAGTTTTACTTCCAAAAAAAAAAAAAAAAACTTATTATTCCAAATCGCCTTTAATTCTTCCATGATAATTTCAATAAATTATTCAAATTAAAATCTTATACATACCTATTTACGTAATTTATGTTTGTCGAAATTTTTTGAAAGCAAATTATGCAAAAATTAATATTATGAGTGAAAAAAAATTATTTTCCCACCTCCCCACAGTGTGGTAGATCGCAAATCTAACTGGACAAAATTAATAAATCGCGTTGGGTTCACTTCTCACTTATGAATTATATAAAAAATGAATTCAAATACATATATGAATGATTATATAAAAATTTTTTTGTTTAAAAAGAAAATTTTTTCAATAAAAAGGATCCGATGTCAAGAAAAAAAATTTTTTTTTTTAAATAAAAATTAGTTTCTTTAAAACATCCGTAAGATTATTTGTTGCTATCTATACTAGTATTTAGGTTGAATATAACTAAGATTCATGATCATTAAAATTATGAAGTGAGTTTTTACGTAAGGAGTCGGAGGTAATCATTTTTATACCCTATACCACTATGTGGTTTGGGTATAATGACTTTGTGCTGCTGTTTGTAAAAACCAAAAATATTCGTCCTAGACCCATCTTTAATTATATCGATCGACTCAGAATCACTTTTTGAGCCGAAATAGCAATGTCCGTCCGTCCGTCCGTCCGTCCGTCCGTCTGTGTGTCCATGTAATGCTTGTAATGAAACTACAGGTCGCAAATATGAATATATTTTGATAAAATTTAGTGCATTAGCTTCCATCGGCCATGGGATAAACACTATTGAAATTGGTGAGAAACGGTCCATGTTCAGACCTAGCCCCCATACAAATGACCCCTATGAAATCGACATAAATTGCCATAAGTTCCAAATTATCATATAGATCTCAGTCAAATTGGGTTTGTATGTGTTTATTACATCCATTAATCAGTAGTTCAAAAATACTCCCTATAGGAAAATTCTTAGTCATAGGCCCCATATAGAGCTGCTTCCCGATCTTCGCTTAAATCTATCAAAAAACAAAAATATTGCACAAATTTTTCTCAAATTTTCTTTGTATATATTTTTTTAAAAAGTATAAGTGACTTTACCAAATATGGTCAGGATCGGTCCATTTTTCGACCTAGTCCCCATATAAATATAGCACCCAAAATTTTGGTTTATGCTTAGTTGCTATATATAATTAGTTGGACCGAAGAGATAGGGTCTCTTAACCATGGTATAGGGTATCTTATAGTTGGGCTAGACCGACTATAATTTTCTTACTTGTTAATATTAAAATTATTTTAATATTTTTAATAAATATTTGATAATAATTGTTTTCTTTACTTGTTTTTACTTTGTTACATTAATAATACAGATAATAACACCTAAATACAAATAAAGATTTTAATTTATTAATTTTCATAGGCATCGTTAACAGATTCTTCCTCCTCAAAAGCATCAACAGATAATAATGAAAGAACTTCTTTTGTTATCAAACCTGGAACTCGAAGGGGAGTGTGACGCAAACTTGCGATAAAAGGATCTGAAGAAATTAAGAGTCGTTTGAAAAGATCTGTATTTGTGTCTTTTCTCGATGTTTTTCTCGTAAACAACTCTCTAAATTTCCTCGTGTCCTTATTTCTTGCTTCTTGAGCTTCTTCTGACAGCTGTCCTATAGGAAGAATGCAAGACCTTATTAAAAAGGATTTTATGGACGCTAACTGGCATAATGTAACATAACTTTTAAGTACAAATTTCGTGTGATAACAATAAAACTTTCAAAAGCATCTTCATCAATAAGGTAACCACTACCTAAAGTTTCCAAAATAATATGAAACCGTTCAATTAATTCTTTATTGACACCAGTGATTTCTGAACTCTTTTCTGCTACTCTAAAGAACCGTCTAGCAGAATTACCGTCATTCGTATTACCTCCTTGTTGTGTTGGCATGTCTACAAGCAACCCCATCTCATTTCGAAATCTCTGTTGAATTTTTTTTTTCTTCAGCCACTTTTGCTTTATTTTTCGGTCCTCTAGCTTGCCAGGTCATTATAGGAAGTTTATATGCTATGTGTAATACACACTCCATAAAACGGATCCATGAATGTAGCGGAAACATTCCAAAGGTTAAAGATCGTTCATCGACAATTTTGTTTAAAATCACAGAAGGTTTATTTAGTTCACTCGGTTTCGCTCCACATATGAAACACGTTTGAGAAGAAGAAGTTACAGATGATAGTGCAATACAAATCTTACCATCTGTCATAGTAAGTATAAAAGTAGACTCAACAAGAAAACTTTGTTCGCCATTTGTGATAAGAGTTGGAGACAAATCTCTAATTTCTTGCTGTACTAAATTATCTTCTTGAGAAATTAACTCAGTGGACCCTTTGGCAAAAACAAACTTGATTGGACGGCAGTATCTTGTAGATGAAGGAGCAGGATTTTGCCATACAATTATTTTTCTTTGTGTAGAACTAAAATTCATTTGAATAGGAACCATTGAAATACTGAATAAACTTTCATCTGTTTGGCCCTCCTCCAAAGAAAACTTCTGATTATACTGCTTTTGCTGAGCCCCATCGCATCCCCATTTTATCAAAATATTAAGATGATTTTCATCAGTTTTTAGATCATCAATACCGACTAAAACCTCTTTTTGAGCCAAGCAAAGCTTTTCACCAATGACTGGAGTGAACTTTTTGCATGCATCTCCGTGATTTCTGTTTCAGCTGGATAACATTTTTGTTTAGCTTTTTGAACATTAGTGTAGGAGGGAAAAAGATTTTTGCACTTTGCGTTGACTTTTAGCCGAATAACATCGTATTGATATTTCGACAAATTAGCATCAACTATTAAAGATAAGGCTTCATCGGGAAAAAGGCACAGGCTCAGAGCTTAATCTCTTACAAATTTTTTTCACTTCCGTACCTTTACTGGATGAAGCTTCCTACAGATCTTTCACAAGTCTTACTGAATCTCGCTTTCCCATTTTGCGAAACACTTGCTCACTAGCTTTAATAATTTCTCGATGGTCAGTTGAATCTAAAAGTCCCTGTATCTTTCTTTTTTTCGATTTTTCACTACATTCATCTAAATTTTTTCATTTTCTTCTAGTTTTTTCACAACTTTTCGGTTATACACTTTCAGGCAATATATACGGTGCATCAAGCCAAACTGAATTTGATGTTAAGAAACGGTCACGATGTCTTCCACTTTTTATCCATTTTTCGGCTGGTTTAAAACAAATAATTTTATATTTGCCTTATGATTTATTTTCACGTCTTCTGGTATATCTTGAAGACCATATCTAAGCATTATTAATGTCAATAAGATGTCTTTGCGATGTATTTTGGGAGTTTTTACCCTTTCTTCAAAAATTTCCTTTCGCGAAAGAGTGGAGGTCATACTGGAAAAGTAAAAAAAAAATGTATGGCGGTCGCAAAAATGCGCAAGATGCTTTTGATTTACCTTAAAGTGAACACTTCAAAGATTAACACAAATAAAGTTTTTCACCGGAACTATTCGGAATAAACAGCTTTAACTCTACTTGAAAAAAAGGAAATATTTTATTTTTTGCACTCTCTGAACTTCTCACAAAAAAATTTGTTTTTAATACTTACAGTGTAAATAATTAAATGAAAACTGTAATATGTTTTCTTGAAATATAGCTTAATAATAATAAAAAAAAAAATTATGACATTAGCCTTTTTAATCATAAACCAAAGTCACACAAAAAATACTCTTCTCTTTGAAATCTGAATGCACTTTTTGACAACAACTGACTTTAAGGCTACTTTTTCCTAATCAGAGCTTAAAACAAAAAAACGAAACATGAATTACGATTGCCTATTGTATTGAGAAGCTCATTAAATGATCAGAAGGAATGTTGCCAGACATTTTTTTTTATTTTGTACAGCTAGTTTTGTGATTTACCACAGTGTACTCTCTTCTGATAAAACAATGTAATTTAATTATGCAAAGGGCTTTTCAATACAGAGCTATAAATGAAATCATACGTTGGACAACAAAAAAATCCACATTGAAGATCTCTTTTTTCGCAAATATTTATCAAAAAAAGCATACTCTTTGGTAAGTGCTGGCCATCAGAGGACCTGAGCGAAAGCACTCTTAACAATACAAAATTGCAGAATTTTTTCATTGACCAACAATGGGAATTTAAAGAAGAATTTGAATAGATATTAGTTTTTTTGATGCATTTTTGCGTTCAACTTATTCCATATGTAACACGAAATCTGCAAATGTAGTGTTGTTGTCGTTAGCAGTGTTGCCAATTTTGACAACTTATTGTAATTTCGACGATTTTTCAATTTGTTAAAATAATTTGTTAAATTTGTAAAAATGATGATTTAAGATTTAAAATTTTCAGTAGTATAAAAATTACGATTTCAAGGGTTAACAATAAAGGGTTGTTTATCGAAAATTGATAGTTTTTGTTCAGTGTAAATGGAAATTGTAAAATATATATAGATTTAATTCTGGGTCAAGTCGTATCAAAACGGAAATACCTTGAATAGCATCTGTATTTAATATTTAAGTTTTAATTACGGCAATAATTTAAACCTATATTATATGTTTCAGCTATAAATACATTTCAATAAAATTATTTAATTGATGGCTGTGTTAAATTTTTCCACTAATACATTTTTATATATAGAAATAACCAATGCTGTAATAATATTCGTAATATGACTGATATAAATAAATTTTATTGTTTCCTTTTGTAATATTTTGTCGAGTTTTATTTTTATTTTCTTGACAATTTCTTGTTTTAAAAATTACGATTTTGGCGAATTAGTTTCCAAAATTGTCGATCATTAGAAGATTTTATTAGCAGCAGTGGTCGGTAACACAGAAGAGAGAAAATTGTGTGTGGGTTTATATAAAACGAGAGAGATTAAATTTTGTTTGTGTATTTCGCATAGCTTTGTAGGGAGTGCTGTGTGTGTATTATTTCAGCGTTACAGAATCAGTCAGTCAGTGAGTCAGGGATCAGCGTAAATATATTTATGAATAATTCGTATTAAAATTGGATACTCAATAAACATTCTCTAATAATGGGCATAGGCAAAGTGTTCCTGAAGTTTTACTTAAGTAAACAAATTCTGAAAATAAAGTATAAAATTCAATCAAACTTTGACAAAAAAACACATGCAGCTATTTACAGCTTAAAAAATAAGTTATCTTAGGGGCATCTGATGTAAATAAGAGGCCACAAAGTTCTTTTTCCTTAAAGTATTCACTAGTTGAAAACAATAAATAACAATTAAAAACAAGTAAGAAAATTATAGTCGGTCTAGACCGACTATACGATACCCTATACCATGCGTTTAGAGACCCTATCTCTTAGGCCCAACTAACTGGACATAGAAAATAAGCAAAAACCAAATTTGAGTGGGATTTTTATAAATTTTTTTGGCTGCAGATATGAAAAAGTTCATATCGGATGCTATATCTATATAGGGACTTGGTCCAAAAATGGACCGATCCTAATCATGTTTGGTAAAGTCTCTTATATTTAGCAAAAATATATGCAAACAAAATTTGAGAAGAATCAGAGTAATATTTTTGTTTTTTAATTGATTTAAGTGAAGATCGGGAAGCAGCTCTATATGGGGTCAAAGGGATCATTTTTGGACTACTCATTAATGGATGTAATGAACGCATACAAACCCAATTTGAGTAAGATCTATATGACAATTTGGATCTTATGGCAATTTATGTCGATTTCATATGGGTAATTTGTATGGGGGCTAGGTCTGAACATGGACCGATTCTCACCAATTTCAATAGCCTTCATCCCATGGCCGAGAAAAGCTTATATACCAAATTTTATCAAAACATATTCATATTTGCGACCTGCAGTTTGATTACAATGTTTTCATGGACACACAGACGGACGGACGGACGGACGGACGGACATTTTTAAATCAACTCAGAAAGTGATTCTGATTCGATCGGTATAATTAAAGATGGGTCTAGGTCAAATATTTTTGGTTGTTACAAACAGCAGCACAAAGTCATTATACCCAAACCACATAGTGGTATAGGGTATAAATATAATGAAAAGACCTTACTTATTTTTATTCAAAAAAATATAGCTTTTTTACAGCCTTTTGAAATACTATTAAATATTGTATATTTTTGTGTGATATATGAAATATTTATTTATTTTATTTTAAACAAATGGAGGCACTTGATTTACTAAAGAGTTTTTTTCGCAATTTTTTTTTTTTTCATCAAAAATCAATAACTATTAAAACAATCAAAGCTATTTAAACAATATTTTATTTTATAGAAACAGGAAGAGAAACAAAGTAAAACTATTAAATTTGGAAAAATTCCAAAACGTGAATATGTTTTTCATAAAAAAAAACGTTCTGAACAATAGTAACATAAAGTTTCAACCATAAAAAACTTTTTTTGTTGGAATTTTTCCAAATTTAACAGTTTTACTTGGATTGATACTCCTCCTTCCTCTTCTTAATACAAAAAATTCAGTGTTGTTTAAAGAATTTTGATTGTTCAATGAACTGTGTATACATTTAAATACCAGGAAGAGAAAATATTGCATCTCAGAAGGTCAAGTACAAGAATTATGTAGATAATAAAAAAAAACACAAAATTTTGTTTACAAAACAACAAATGTCATACAGAAGAGCAATTCACACACGTACTGAAAATAATATATAGTGTTAAGAAAAAACTGAATCACCATAAGTGCAAAATACAGTTAAGTATTTGATACTTGGGCTAAATAATTTAAAAGGATCCGTTCGTAGAATTCGTAGAAGTGAATTAAGGTTTTTATACCCCATACTACCGTGCAGTAAGGGCATAATGAGTTGGATTTCCATGAAATCTCTTTGATCTCGAAGGAACATGTACTCATTAACATTTTTGCTTGCCATAATTTGTGGTTTAGTTGATTATTCGATAATTTAAATTCATTTGCATTTTTGGTTTTTCATTGCGAAAAAACAATTTTTTAAATATTGATTTAAATAAATTGTTGCAATTTTAGTAATAAGCTGCAAGTCTGTTAGGATCATATTGTATTCGTACACCCAATAAATAAATAAATAAATAATATACCTAGTACACATAGAAATCAGATACCACTGAAAAAAATTTATTAAAATAGTTGACTAAGGCCGAGGCCACGCAATGAGCAAAGCGGCAAGCGGCAAGCGGCAGAGCGGTGAGCGACAAAGCGGCGAGTTTGAGCGGCAAGTGGCTTATTACTGAGCGTCATTTCTGAGCGGTTAGTTGTAAAAATTCCATTTTCAATGTTATTATTTATTATTTATATAAAAAGTTTTTATAATAAAAGCAAAATATTTTCACTATTTTACGATTTTTATACCCTATACCACTATGTGGTTTGGGTATAATGACTTTGTGCTGCTGTTTGTAACAACCAAAAATATTTGACCTAGACCCATCTTTAATTATACCGATCGAATCAGAATCACTTTCTGAGTTGATTTAACAATGTCCGTCCGCCCGTCCGTCCGTCCGTCCGTCCGTCTGTGTGTCCATGTAAAGCTTGTAATCAAACTGCAGGTCGCAAATATGAATATATTTTGATGAAAGTTGGTATATAAGCTTTTATCGGCCATGGGATGAACGCTATTGAAACTGGTGAGAATCGGTCTATGTTCAGACCTAGCCCCCATACAAATTACCCATATGAAATCGACATAAATTGCCATAAGATCCAAATTGTCATATAGATCTTACTCAAATTGGGTTTGTATGCGTTCATTACATCCACTAATGAGTAGTCCAAAAATGATCCCTTTGACCCCATATAGAGCTGCTTCCCGATCTTCAGTTAAATCTATTAAAAAACAAAAATATTGCACTGATTCTCCTCAAATTTTGTTTGTACATATTTTTGCAAAATACAAGAGACTTTACCAAACATGATCAGGATCGGTCCATTTTTGGACCTAGTCCCTTTATAGATATAGCATCCGATATGAACTTTTTCATATCTGCAGCCAAAAAAATTAATAAAAATCGCACTCAAATTTGGTTTATGCTTATTTTCTATATCGAAGTAGTTGGACCGAAAGATAGGGTCTCTAAACCATGGTATAGGGTATCATATAGTCGGTCTAGACCGACTATAATTTTCTTACTTGTTATTTATGTATGACTACATTTTAACCTTTTCAACTTCTTATCGATTGAAAAACAACACAAAAATTGTTGTCGTTAAGATAACAACTTTAACAATAGCGAATATCGTTTAAAAATTTTACTGAATACCAAAATCGATAATTTTGTTGTTTTCTTTTGCTAACGATTCGATTATCGTTAAAAAAAAAAATTAGTGAATCGCGCTACAGATTGACAAAACAAAGAAAAGTATTTTTTTGCCATTTTTATTCTTTGCCGCTCAGAAAACAACTAAAAATTAGAACAAGTTCTATTCCTGAGCGGCGCCGCTTAAACGCTCAGAAATGCCGCTCACATGCCGCTCATTGTGTGGCCACTTCAGTAGTATTTCATATGTTTTAATTTTTTTCCGCTCATCGCTCTACCGCTCGCCTCGCCGCTTTGCCGCTCATTGCGTGGCCTCGGCGCCGCTCAGGAATAGAACTTGTTATAATCTTTAGTTGTTTTCTGAGCGGCAAAGAATAAAAATGGCAAAAAAAAAAATGGCTTTTCTTTGTTTTGTCAATCTGTAGCGCGATTCAGTAACTTCTTTTTAACGATAATCGAATCGTAAGAAAAAGAAAACAACTAAATTATCGATTCAGTAAAGTCTTTAAACGATATTCGCTACTGCTAAAGCCAGCTGTTGTTGTTATTTTAACAACAACCATTTTTGCGTTGTTTTTCAATCGATAAAAAGTTAAAAAGGTTGAAATGTAGTCATATATAAATAAAAATCATAAGATAGTGAAAATATTTTGCTTTTATTATAAAATGATGCTCAGTAATAAGCCACTTGCCGCTCAAACTAGCTGCTCTGCCGCTCACCGCTCTGCCGCTTGCCGCTTTGCCGCTCATTGCGTGGCCTCGGCCTGAGGCGTATTTTCATATTTTTTTTTTTTTTTAGTATGAATAATGTTGGATTATTTACTTAAAAACTTGTTTACGGTGAAATCACAACTCGTTACCGGATATATGTGAAAAAAAAAAATCGAAGTGCGTTTAGAAGGCGGTACGTTTCCTGAGGTAATCACGCAGAGATTTTTAATTTTTTATACCCTCTACTCCAGTGTACAGAGGGTATATATAAGTTTGTCATTCCATTTGTAATAATTAGAAAAAAAAATTTTCACCCCATAAAATATATATATTTGTGATCCTTATAACAAGCGGAGTTGATATAGCGATGTCCGTCTGTCCGTCTGTGGAAATCACGATGACGGCTTCAATCGGGCAACTAGGTTGATCGTTGGTATAAAAAATGATTCAGTAACATCCTGAAAAGTTTGCTGTTTAAAATCGTCCAAATCGGTTTATCTGGTCCCGAGAATTGAACGATGGAGTAAAAAAAGTCTTGAAAAAATATGATTTGACTATGTTGTTCTTGTCACGATAACGTTCTCAATAGAACAGCTAGGGCGCTTGTTGTTAGTGAGAATGATACACCGACATCATGAGAACTTTTCTGTTTTTTAAATCGTGACAATAGGTTTCATATGTGCCGAGAAATCACTGAAAAGTTAAAAAAATATGATGTTTTCCTATATTGTTATTCTAAATTTTGTATTTTGTCACAGCTGTACTTGTTGTTTTTATGGTCGTTGTGGTAATAATATAAAAATTCACCAATATAAACATTTTATGGTGTAATATTTAAATTAGTTAATTAATAAAAGAAACTATATAAAATTAATATTCAGCGATTTTTATAAGATCACAAATTATTACAAATTGATACATACTACTGTTGAAAATAACAAAATACTATAAACAACATTCACATATTCTGTATATGTATATCGATAATAAGCGCATATTAAAAATAATATAAATATATATTATTTTATTTATACAAAATACTGCAATTTTAAGGGTTGCAAAAAATAGTATGATTTTAAGGGTTCTACTTTTAGTACATACTTGCATTCAAAAGTAGTAGTAAAACCATAAAATCCTACCTTGTAAAAAATTGGTGTTTAAAAAAATTTTTTTTTTGTCAGATGATAATAATATAATATAGATGTCAATAATATTTAATAATAATACATTTTTAAAATTTATTATTTAATGTTTGGTGTAGGCAAATGCCATTCCCGGACTACCGAGAATTCAATGCACGAGTTATTTGCATTAGGAATAATCGCGGAGCTCAGCCTCGCCCTGGGAAATATGTGTTCATGCTTCCTTTTGCACAAACGTCATTCCCAACTACGAAAAATTGTAGGCACGACCTATCCACAACACGACTAGTCGTGGAGCTCAACTCAATCAAAGTGCAATGATTAAACCTCGCACTGGGAAACATTCATTTCTTAGCACAAACTGAACTTATTATGGCACATTAAAAATAAACTAATTGAGAAGTACAATTCATCATTACTCTGTATTATAATACCATTTTTTTATTTTGCTACTAGCTAGTAAACAAAGTGATCGTATCATTGTGAACGAAATAGAATTTAAATTGTGTGCAGATTTGTTTTACTTAAAAAACTGTTTCTACAGATAGTGAATAAAATCCCAGTAAACATTTTATGCAATAGGTGATCATGTGGAGTTTTTTTTGACTCCTCTGTGCTATTAAAACAGTCATAAATGCGCTCTTTTGCTGACCACAAAATATTCTTTTGTTGGGAGGAAACATTACCTCTTCTTGAGAACTTTTTTTTATCCAATTTTCTGATTAGTTTCGACTTATTTTTGAGTCGTATTTAATGTCATTTTTCTACAAATCACTTTATAAGCGTAAGCAAAAATCATTTCTTAGTTTTTTCTAATACCGCATGCGATTAATCAGTTTTTAATCATCAAAAGTGCTCGGACAAGACACAGTAAGATGATTTTTGTTTAAATAATCTTCGAAATGATTACTGGGATATCGTATATTTTTGTTTACACACACATATACATAATGGCACCAGTAAGCCGAACTCTCTCATGAAACACATAGACGACAGCGGCTACACAACTATAGCCTGTCAAAAATAATATACACACGTTTATATGAAAACGATTATTTTGACACCAACACAGCTACACGACTACATAACCACTTTTGCTGCTGTAGTCAACTTAGGCCAATTTCTATTTTTGTTGGCTACAAAATAAAAAGAGTGTTGACAATATAACAAAATATGTAAAAGATATTAGTGCTATGAAATATTTTATTTTGTTGAAAAAATTAATCGCAAAATGATATGCTATAATAATTATATTAATAAGTAAATTTATTTATTTATTTTTACGTTATAATATTGCATTATAAATAAGTAATTTATTTAAGACAATTTTATATAGAATCACACATGTTTTTCTATTTTAATAAAGTAAAAAAAAATATAATTGGCACTACTCAAATAAAAAAGCTTTTGCATTAGTCTTATGAAAGCTTTTGAACAAAGCAGATATACGTCGCATTGTTTTGTGAAATCTTACATTGTTTTTTAATAGGTACCAGTGATGCCAGGAGATTTTTACAGAAATCTACGCTAATGAAAAAAAAATCCCTTGTTTTCCTTACACCCACTTTTTTTCTTACTACATTTTTCCCTACACTACTTTTTTAAATTTTTCAAAAAAAAAATAATTTTTAATTTGTTAATTTTCAATTTCAATAATGCAAAAATAAAATAAAAACAAAGAAAAATATCATAAAAAATAAGATAAGAATATCATTAGAATTACATAAAAACAACAAAAACCCAACAGATATTATAAAAAAAATATTTTTACTATTCTGTATAATTCATATTTTATATGACTAGATGTACATTTAAAATTTACACAATTAATTAAAATGGCTTCCAAATGGGATCTTATAACGTAAACAGAATTTCGGTTGTTGGTTGTAAAAGATATTTTTTTAAGTCATTGGTTATTAGCATGTATACTTAGATCTGATTTATCGCAATTTAATATTTTTTCACAAGCCTTGCATCTGTATTTAAAGTCGTCATCTTTGACCTGTTCCATCCCATTAGCTTCTCGTCTCTCAACTAACTGAAGCAAAATCTTTATGTTCTGTATTTCTTTGATGTGTTTTTCGCATCATCGAAAAACGAATCGGACATTTTTCTAAAATAAATTATGTTTACATTTATAATATATTAATGTTCTTTTTATTTACAAACTTACTTAAAAAATCGAAGATATCTACAAAGATGGCGTACTTATGTACATATACATTAAAAAAATGCACAAAACAAGTAAACTGCAGAAAAGTGTTTTTTACTTGTCATTCTTATTAAAGAAGCCACGTTTTTACTTTCTCCATATTATAGAGTTATTACCAGATTTAAAAAAGATATATAATTTTAATTTTAAAGTTTAAAATTGAAATATATATAATATTAAGTTGTTAAAAAAAAAATTTGCAAAAAATCCCTACAATTCGACAAAAGTAAGAAATCTTTTGCATTAAACACATAGACGCAAATACACTTATCGATGCGTTACAAATGGAATCACAAACTGATGTAATAAGATCGAAAAATAAAACTGATTAATGCTAGTGCTTTTAAAATATAAGACGTGGACAAGTATTCCGAAAAAGATCCGAAATTTAAAAATATATTTTGTTTACTATCTTCTATTGACTTTAAAATTGTTGAACGTAAATACTGAAAATTCAGAGTATTTGTTGTAATAAATTACTAAATTGAACAAATTGTTTACATTTTGAAATATTTTATTTACAATTTGTTACAAATAGTGCAAGAAAACCTAGGTGGAGGGTTTCAAAGATTCGGCATAGCCGAATTTATCACTCTTACTTGTTTTTCTATTTTTGGCGGCATTTTGAAGTGAAAAACACGATTTTTTTTAATTTCGGTGAATTTTTTGTTAAAAAATGGAAAAAAATTATAGAACAAACTCTTCGTGATTACCTGGTGATTTATGAGTAGAAATAGTTTATAAAATTTCAAAAGGATCGGTCAAATAAATTTTGAGTTATGATGTTCACAGACTTCAAAAATGTTGTTTGCGAGAAGATTGATTTAAGGGTTATATACATATACATATACTTTATACCGCATGAAGTCCATACGCTGGAAACCCTGTATGTTCGGTAGATTTTCGCCGATTTACTTGAAATTTTGACTCAACACTCTCGACATATTATACAAAAATTCAAACATAATCTAACCCATAAAACAAAGTTTTTATTAAAACTTTTTCTTTCTTTATGTATATGAGTATTGAATCTCTCCGTGACTGTGCGTGACTATGCGTGACTATGCGTGACTGTGCGTGACTATGTCAAAGTTAATCTTTTTTCACAGTAAGTCTATCGACCATGTCTCAGATCGATCGGGTAAGGGGAAATGGTTTTTAAATCACTCCGTGGCTGTGCGTGACTATGTCGAAGTTAATCTTTTTTCACAGGAAGTGTATTGACCAAGTTTTAGATCGATCGGATGAGGGGAAATAACATTTAGATCACTCCGTTACTGTGCGGGACTATGCGTGACTACCCCAAAATTAATTTATAGTAACAACAAGACTATGGGCCAAGTTTCAGATCAATTGGATAAGGGGGAATAGGGTTGACCCACGACAAAAAGACAGACAGAGGTACGGGTTAAAAAAAAGAGTTTAAAAAAGCTTTCAAATGAACCCCCATAATATTAGCAGTAATAGATAGAAGTAATAGATCGAAGAATTCTGACGATGAGCAAGCCATGTTGTTTTAATGTAGCTACTCCATTTAATGCCGTTTTAATTTTTCCCCATATTTCTCTTACATTAAAAAAAAATATTTATGTTATAGGAAAATATAAACACTTCCGTCCAATAGTATTTGCCATCCCTCTTCCTTAAATTTCAAATGTCCATATCTCCTTCGTTTTTTAAATTTAAAATATATTTTCTTTATTATTTACTTTTTAGAAACTACACTCTATTCTTAAATTTTAGATTCATCAATATGACCACCTCCATTTTTTATAATTTCACGACATAGTCTTGGCATCCTTCAAATCAATTTTATGATAGTTTCTGAAGTGATCTGGTTCCATGCTTTCCGCAGTTTATTATACATGTTTTCTTTAGATGTAGGACAGGAAATCTATAGGATTGAGGTAAGCTGACTGAGAAAAAAACCAATGTTTTGTTGCATATAATAAAACGTTCAATGAGTTAAAAATGCCATCTGTAAAAATCAGATCGTTATTTAACGGAAACTATTAGTGAAAAGCCACAAATTTTATGGATCTCAAACCGAACAGACTTTTTAAAAACAAATTTTTAGACCCTATACCTGGGTATAATGACTTTGTACTGCTGTTTATAACTACCAAAAATATTTTACCTAGACTCATTTTATATTATACCGATCGACACATAATCACTTTTTGAGTCGATTTAGCGATGTCCGTTCGTCCGTCCGTCTGTCCGTCTGTGTGTCCATGTAAACTGCAGATCGCAAATATGAATATATTTTGATGAAATTTGGTACGTTAGGTTTTACTGGTGATGAAATGAACGCCACTGAAATTTGTGAAATTCGGTCCATGTTCAGACCTAACCCCCGTAAAATGACACCTATGAAATCGACCAATTGCCATAAGATTCGAATTATCATATAGATCTCGGTCAAATTGGGTTCGTATGTGTTTATTACACCCATTAATCTGTAGTCCAAAAATAAACCATATTGGACAATTCTTAGTCATAGGCCCCATATAGAGCTGCTTGCCGATCTTCACTTAAGTCTCTCAAAATACAAAAATATTTCACAGATTTTTCTCAAATTTGGTTTGTATATATTTTTTCAAAGTGACTTTGCCAAATATGTCCCCATATAAATATAAATGTAACACCCGACATGAACTTTTTCATATCTGCAGCCAAAAAAAATTAATAACAATGCCACTCAGATTTTGTTAATGCTTATTTTCTATATCCAATACGTTGGACCGAAGAGATAGGGTCTCTCAACCATGGTATAGGGTATCGTATATTCGGTCTAGACCGACTATAATTTTCTTACTTGTTTATTCTGGTTCTTTGTTTTCAACTCAATTTATTTACATCTTTTTTTATATATCAATATAAGTATAATTTACATTATAAAGAGTTCAAGATTTCCCTTTTCTACTGAATAATTATTTAGTATTTACAAACATTTTGAACATATCTGCATACTAAAATAATTACGGAGGAAAAAATTACAAAACCGATTTATAATTTTTTATAAAAAACTACTTATCCTACTAACAAACTATGATGGAGCCAACTCATTAAAATGAGTATAATCAGAGTTTACATGTCCGATATTAAAATTTTGGGTAAGTCTTTCAATCGTAACTTTAACGAGGTTTACATCTGCAAGCGCATGAATGCGCTCTGTAGGGAAGAACCGTGGCAAGTTGTATATATATAACATTAAAAGGCTAGGCGATTTATTGTGACCGATGTTTTGTTCTACCGATTTATCCCAATTTTGACCAAGCGTTCATTATTTGCAAGGTATCTCATTTTAGCCATTTTGCAGATTTACAGATTTTTAAATTTTTTCCGTTATTTTGAGTAAATTGCATTTAAAGTTGCTACTAACACATGCATAAAATTATACAATGCTATGCGTGTTTATTAAATTTGTTAATTTGTTTGTAATAAAAATGTGTTTGTTTTTTTGTGTTGATTTATGAATTAGCTATAATTATTAGCATACCTTTAGGGTCTTTATATAATGAAAAATAAAAGTTTCTAGAATACGCACTCGAATTTTGAGGGCTGAAATCTGCTAGTTAACTTTAATAACTTACTAGAGTACCCCTGCTACTCCGCAGCATTATATTATATTATATTATATTATATTATATTAATTTTTATAATATAATACCAAAATTTGCCAAGAGAAATTAACGTACAGTAATGCCAAAATATGCCAAGATAAGTTAACGTACAGTAAAAGTAAAGTTGATTCTCCACGCATAACTTTCCTCAAACCGAACGAATTTAAGCAGTTAATAGCTCAAAAGAAGAAGCTTGATCCGCTGAGTGTTCTTAGACCTATGTCAACAGCCTACGTTAATTAGAACTCTAGTTATAGAGGTTTGAGAGATGAAAAATATTGAAAAAAATCTTGAATGCAAAGTTTATTCATAAATTCTTTTAATATATAAGATTTTGCGAAACTTGCAATTTTTTTATATGATGCTTAGCACTAGTAGACAATACTGGAGCTGCATAGAATATTTCAGCATGAAAATTGTTCTGGTCCCTAAATATTTTCAAGTGCATTAGATTTTCTTCTTTAAGTACATTATAAATATAATTCTTATGAAACTAATGTACATGAAGTAGCAAAATAAGTTGTATTTTCCATCCAAAGCTTTTATGAGGTTAATTAAACACATTCAATATAGGCAACTAAATTCAGATCAGTATTACAGAAATCAATCCTAATTATTGGTGGTTGCAACACCCAAATCTATTGAAATACATTTTAGTTATGTATATTGATATTATAACAAATTATTTTCATATTTGTGATTAGAATTCTTGAATTCGGTTATAACAAAAAAACTCATAACTTATTTCAGTAGCTATAACCGAAACTCAAATATAACAAAAATATAATAAAATTTAAACACAACTGAATACTCAAATTTATGCGACACTTTTGGAAAATAAAAGAAAATATTATTTGGTTTTTATATTAAGTTTTTATATTAAAGGAAATTATACGATTGAGTAAGACTCTGCGGTCATAAGAACAACCAAGTATTAAAAATAACAGTAGTTTTGTTTCCCACGCATTAATTAAATTATTTAAACAAGTTTGGAGAATTTTCTTATTCTTTACAATATTCAGTGGATTTTTGCAGATCAGAATGTTAATTCTTAATCTAGCTCAATGTATGCATGGAGAGTGAAGAAAATGAAAACTTTATTTTGAATGTGTTTAATGGAAGCTCTGGTGGTAATGTTTTTGCGTTCAATATGATACATGATATCTATGGTGGTAATTTTTGTTGTTGTTGTTGTTTATTAGTAGCAATAGTTATTTGTTTGTTTATCAAATGAATAACTATACAATAATAAATTATTATAAACTAATTATGATATGAGCAATCGCTACTGTGACCATCAGCTTTTCATTTGCAAAATAATTTCAATATGAAAATGCATGTTGTATTCATCCTTTTATTTAATTATTTTTTTTTTTTTTTTTGAAAGAGGGATATAGAAGTTTCTTGTGGAGTTGTCTGCTTATGGTAAGACCTAATTGAGCAATTAATGCTATTTTTTGAAAGCAACCAAGGTGGGCGCAAGCAGCTGATTTTTTTCTTTTTAAGTGGGGTTAATATCAATCAACATTATATATTCAGTGATTCGCTGTACTGCTGATTTTAATTTTTTGTTGCGTTTTGTTGTTGTGTTATACATATTCGCCAATCTCAAATCTTGCAACTGAGTGGTGTGTTGATTGAATATTTCTTAATTCTGTTTTTGCAGCGTAACCATATAGTGGAAGACCATATTTAATATATGTTATAAGTATTTGGGTATGAATTACAAGTAAGACTAAAAATGCATTTTCTTAGATTTAATCTTTTTTACATGGCTTTTTTAAGGTTATATTTTCTTCCAGTTATATTTCGAACCGAACAACAAGCCTGATATTTTCATTTGCACACTTGGTCAATATTATGAGACAAAAATTTATAGCTTTTGAAATGTTGTTTATTTTCAAGGTTGTAACAAAAAAGAAACATTATTATGGAATATTGCGATTATTGTGAGAAATTACAAATCCAATTAAGCATAATAATGTATCAAAAGAAATAAAACAATTTATTTTCTTTTAGGAAAATTTGCGTAAAATATACGGGCATTAACAACGATTTTCAATTGACGAATAAACAAGACTAATTCATGCATGAAGAACACGTCATTTGGGAATTGTATCTTAATTTTATTTGTCATGTAAGACAATTTTCATTGCAGCAAAAAAATAATTAGTAATTAGATATATTAAAAAATCATGAATATTTATATTTACTGCAATGTATATTTAATATGGGCAACATTGATTAACCCATTTCTTACCGCCGTGCGTTTGAACTCACGTTTATCATGGGCTCGACTTTGAGTAAATATAAAACATAGATAAATGTAAGTAATTAAATATGTGGGGAATTTATATTAAGGTTTAGTCAGTAAAAACGTTTTTGGAAAGTTTTTGCAAACGGGTGTTTAAACAGCGCCCAAAAATATACTATTTTTAAACTAATTGTATAAGACTAGCAGATTCCAGCGCTCGAGATTCGAGTGCAATTTCTATACAGCTTTATTTTTCAACTTTAAATTCACAAACCAACACTTTTATGGTTTATTATTATTGTGAATGATGATGACAAACTCATTAACAAATACATTCGCAAATTTAATAAAACACACATAGCATATGTGTAATTTTATGTATGTGTTATTAGCAACTTTAAATGCAATTTCCTCAAATCAAAGGAAAAAATTTTAAAATACTTAAATCTGCAAAACGGCTAAAAAGAAATACCTTTCAAATAATGTACGTCTGGTGAAAATCGGGAGAAAATGGTGGAACAAAACATCGGTCGCAAGTAATAGCCTAGCCTATTAATATTATAAATATATAAAAAAATAAAAATTATTACATATGTATATATTTGAGTGTGTTGCCAAATGTTCAATAAGAACACAAGATGTTTTACCCACCACACAGGTGAATATACTTGACATTAGGTGGCAGTAAACATTGGCGTGTGTTTCACCACACGTTGGTACTGATAGTGGCTTTTGATATTTGTTATTTTTTTATACCAGTAGCACATGTTTCTTTATAGAGCAGACGTTTGTTTCTATAACAATATTTTATGGTATGTTTTTCAATTATCTCATATTTATTTTTTTATTTTGTGATATTATTTAATTTATATTTTAAACAATAGTGAGATTGGGTGCAATATTGTACCGAAAGTACATCACAAACACCGAATTACAAGACATCATTGATAACTGGAGCGATGATTAAAGTGACCATCTAGATGAAAAAGCATCCGCAATTGAAAGAGTTGTTTGATTTCGATTGTGAAACAATAGACGATGAAAACGTATCAACGAATATTTTCTCCGATGAGAGCCCGTTGACCAAACTGTCTTTCATATTGCTTCTTTTTTTTTGTATTGCTAATTATGTATGCTTATGGGCACAATTGAAGTTTTTTTACACATCCGCTGTTGCCGATTATGGTGGTCGTACAGTTGAAGTTCAACGGGAGGTACCACAACCATCAACATCAAAATAAATGACCAAACAAATATACCATCCGGCAACCGATTTCAAACCTGTTTGGAAAAAAAACCAAGCGAACTGCCTACGAAATTTATGCGGTACATGAGCGATTGATAAAAGAGAAGCAAAGCGAAAAAATCTACTTGAATTGTTTCAACTATTCTTTGACAATGTAAAAATTGATTTGCTTGTAGACGAAACAAATCTATATGCTGACCAACAAAATATCAGCAAAATGTGCGACAAATATTTAATACACCATTTCATGAGAATTCTGCTATTTACTGGCTATCACAATATCCCACATGGACATTATATTGGAGCTTCCATGATGCGCCAAACAATGTCGCGGAACATATTCACGAAATTGATAGCGAATTTTCGTATTGCTAATAATGACAATTTGGATATTTCTGATAAGTTGGGGAAGGTCCGGTCATTGTTTGACATACTCAATAAACGCTACATGCAGTTTGGTGCTTTTGTGGAACATTTATCGATCGACGAGACAAAGGATCCCTACTTAGGGCACCATTCAGCGAAAATGTATATACGTGGAAAAGCGATTCATTTCGGTTATAAATTGTGGGCACTTGGGTACATATTTCAATTCATACCATATTCCGGTGCATCCGGCATTTATAATAAGAGTTTGGGACTCAGTGCATCCATCATAAAGGAACAATTGAAACATTGTGAGCAACCAAAGCAGCGCAGCGTTCACTTCGACAATTTTTTTACCTCCCATTACTTAATGTGCTTGCTAAAAGAGAGAGTATATTTTATTTAAAAAAGTGACCTTTATTTAAAAAGTGACCTTTAATTTAAAAATTACCTTTTATTTAAAAAGTACTTTTGATTTAAAAAGTACCTTTTATTTGAAAAGTACTTGTTATTTAAAAAGCACCTTTTACTTAAAAAGTACCTTTTATTTAAAAAGTACCTTTTATTTAAAAGTATATTTTATTTAAAGAAAAGTACCTTTTATTTAAAAAGTACCTTGTATTTAAAAATTACCTTTTATTAAGTAAGTACCTTTTATTAAAAAAGGACCTTTTATTAAAAAAGTACATTTTATTAAAAAAGTACCTTTTATTCAAAAAGTATATTTTATTTAAAAAAATTACCTTTTATTTAAAAAGTACCTTTTATTTAAAAAGTATATTTTATTTTAAAAAAGTGACCTTTATTAAAAAAGTGGACCTTTATTTAAAAATTAACTTTTATTTAAGAAGTACCTTTTATTTAAAAAGTACCTTTTATTTAAAAAGTACATTTTACTTAAAAACTACCTTTTGTATAAAAAGTACCTTTTATTTAAAAAATACCTTTTATTTAAGAAGTATATTTTATTTTAAAAAAGTACATTTTATTTAAAAAGTGCCTTTTATTAAAAAAGTACCTTTTATTAAAAAAGTACCTTTTATTAAAAAAGTACCTTTTATTAAAAAAGTACCTTTTATAAAAAAGTGCCTTTTATTAAAAAAGTACCTTTTATTAAAAAAGTACCTTTTATTAAAAAGTACATTCTATCAAAAAAATACCATTTGCTAAAAAGTACATTTTATTAAAAAGTAGCTTTTATTAAAAAGTACAATTAATTAATATATGTAGTACCTTTTAATAAAAAATCGACTTTGATTAAAAAAGTATGTTTTATCAAATATTTACTCTTTCTAAAAAAAGTACATAAATTTTCATCAATGGGCAACTTTGTGACTTTTCAGCTAACTGAAACAAACTAGAGCTCGAACACAAACAAAAAAGAACTAAGTATACGTATATAAATTTTTTTTTTAAATTGTTTTAAACATTTTATAGAAGCGGCACTTTGAAACACACTTATGTTTATTTCCGGTTTAAACTGTTTGACAATTTAAAAAAAACCAACAAGACTCTTCTGAGGATTCGTTGTAAGTACCTATTGATGCATAATTTCTAAAAAAAAATAGGCAACAATTATATAAAATCAAAAATATAACCAACTTCATTCAATTTTATTCCATAAACTATTTATTTATTTATTTATATTTTTCTATTTATTCCATCTGCTGGCTTAACTTTAAAATTTTAAAAAATCTAATGTCAAATGGAAAACTGCCAACATGTTAACAAAAAATCAACACAATTGACCGCACCATTCGACAAAGCGGTTGTAATACTAAAATGGTTAAAATATTTTGGAAAATCTTTAAAAAACAAAAACCAAATAACTGTAACTCAGTAGCAATTTTAAAACAAGACCATCGGCAGTATGCAATGAAAGGACAAAAGAGAAGGAAGTTTTTAATATTATTGCATTTTTTTAAACTTTGTATACAGTTGTAAATTTTAAAAATAAAATAGTATGTTTTGCAAAAAATAAAATAAAATGCACAACTACTATAAATGGGTCATAGACGACAAAGCTGAGAGATGCCAGTTACTATGAATATTATTACCATTAACATAAATGTACGAAATGTTTACAGGAAAAATCTTTGGGAATTTGAGAAAGATTAAATATTTATTACTTTTTAAAGACAAAATTTTGTTTCTACATAAATAATTGATTAACATCCCATGTTTATTACTCCAATCGACTAGCTAGTTAAGCCGTTTTAAAATATTCATTTTACACGATCTAAGGATGCACACTCACTTTACTAAAAGTTGGTTTGGATATGTGTTATGAAAATATACTCATAAGTGACCTCAAAAAACTCCATTTTACAGGCCCTTCCCATAAAAGCGTCATTTTAAAAATAATATAATAAGATTGTGCAGATGTTTATTACTGCAAAAAATACTGCAGAATCAGTTCCAAGGATTAGTTTCCAAGAAATTTGCTAAAAACGTATTTTTGCGCAAATAAAAATATATACATACGAGTATATTGATGAATTTCAATTTCAGTTTTAATTTATTGATCCCAAAAATATTCTTATAAAAATTAACAATAAAATAAACAAAACTTAAAAGATAACAGAATTCCTTACATACAAATCGTATTTATCAAGGATTATTATGCGTTAAGAAAAGAAAAGAAAAAATGTTTAAATATTTATAAATAATAATATGTTTATGTAAATAAATACTTAAGAAAATATTCATAAAAAAATGGGGAAAAATTTGTCATTGTGATAATTACTTTTGTACAAAAGAAATCTTACAAACTAAGGAACCAAAACAAAAAAAAAATAAATAATAATAATAATAATAATAATAATAATAATAATAATAATAATAATAATAATAATAATAATAATAATAATAAATTAAGTAGAATGTATTAACTAACATTAGGAATAAATTGTGATGTATTATAAACTGTGTTATTTATATCTAGAGAATTAAATCTTCTGTGATATAATAAAGCCTTTGAATTATTAAAAACTGCATTATTGTCATCTAAAAATAATCTTTTCAATATATTTAGAAACAAGAACATTATCAATATTATTACTGCCATCTATAAACTGAAGACCAAAGTTAACCAAAAAGTTGTCAATCCTTTTCATTTTGCATTTTTTATAAATGTTTCTATTAGAAACTTTTTTAATTGAACCATCATATTGCTTTATATTTTTTAGTCCGGAACATATTTTTAAAATTTTGCGATCAAAAATTCTCAGTCTTTCCATTTGATGAGATGAAACTGAGAACCCAATTGGATAAGCATATGATAAAGTGGGACGTATAATTTGTTTATAGCAATTTAATTTTATGTTAGTCTTGTGCTTTCTACAATATGTAATCAATATGTCTATAAAAAGTAAACGATTCTTGAAAAAATACTCCTAAATATTTAAATTTATCAAAATTGGAAACTAATTCATTTTTAATTTTAATGTTCGGAATGAATTTCCTAGCATTTGGGAACAAATATTTTTTTTACCCTTAATAATTGAACATAAGCATTTATTGATATTTAATTTTAATTTCCATTTGTCAAAATGTTGTGTTAATTCAACAGTGTAAGAATTTATCAATATATTCGCTCGTTTAACTTTCGAAGTGGAAGCAGAAATTACAATGTCATCCGCATATATTAGGGATATAATATGTTTTCCCTCAGGAGGTTCAGGGATATCTGCTAAATGAATATTGTATAAAATTGGCCCTAAAAGAGAACCCTGAGGAACTCCAGCCGACACATCTCTACTATTGATGAAAATGATACTGAAATGCACTAAAACTTTAAAATTGAAAAATGCACTTTAATAAAGTACTCGGTTGTAGGTTATCTTATATATATAACAGGAAAGAAAATTATAACCGGTCTAGACCGGCTATACGACACCCTATACCATGCGTTTAGAGACCCTATCTTTTATACCTAACTAATTGGACATAGAAAATAAGCATAAACCAAATTTGAGTGGCATTGTTATTAATTGTGTTGCTTTGAATATGAAATAGTTCATATCGGATGACCATAAATCGCAAGGTCACTTATTTTTTGCAAGAAAATATACAAACCAAATTTGAGAAAAATCTGTGCAATATTTTTGTTATTTGATAGATTTAAGTGAAGATCGGGAAGCAGCTTTATATGGGGTCTATGACTAAGAATTGACCTATGGGGTTTATTTTTGGACTACTGGTTAATGAATATATTAAACACATACAAACCCAATGACAATTTATATCGATTTCATAGGGGAGTAATAAACATGCACAAACCCAATTTGACCGATATCTATAAGATAAATTGGATTTTATGACAATTTAAGTCGGTTTAATAGGGGCCATTTGTATGGGGACTAGGTCTGAACATGCACCGATTTTAACCAATTTCACAGCGCTCATGCGATGGCCGCTAGAATCTCATATACCATATTTCATCAAAATATATTTATATTTTCGACTTGTAGTTCTTTTAAAGGTTTACATGGACACACAGACGGACGGATGGACGGACGGACACTGCTATATCGATTTACAAAGTGATTCTGAATTTTTAACATCTAACTTTAACATATAATATCTGGAGTACTATGACAGCAAGAGCTCTGAATCTATGCACATGTAAAAAAAATTGCGAAAAAATGAGCGGGATCGGGCCAATGGGCGTGGCACCCACCATGGTGGCATGTCATAACGTCCAATACCATAATGTCCATGGACGTTATGACGCAGCAATATGTGACATAATGTCCATGGACTTTGTGACACATTTTGCTGCGTCATAATGTCCACAAAGGTAGTGTCATAAAGTCTATAAAACTTTACGACACTTTTAATGGACACTTTAAATGTGTCCACAATAATTAAGAAGCAAATGTTTTAAAATAACGGGTGATTTTTTAAGAGCTTGATAACTTTTTTTAAAAAAAAAACGCATAAAATTTGCAAAATCTCATCGGTTCTTTATTTGAAACGTTAGATTGGTCCATGACATTTACTTTTTGAAGATAATTTCATTTAAATGTTGACCGCGGCTGCGTCTTAGGTGGTCCATTCGGAAAGTCCAATTTTGGGCAACTTTTTCGAGCATTTCGGCCGGAATAGCCCGAATTTCTTCGGAAATGTTGTCTTCCAAAGCTGGAATAGTTGCTGGCTTATTTCTGTAGACTTTAGACTTGACGTAGCCCCACAAAAAATAGTCTAAAGGCGTCAAATCGCATGATCTTGGTGGTCCATTTCTTGAGATGAATTGTTCTCCAAAGTTTTCCCTCAAAATGGCCATAGAATCGCGAGCTGTGTGGCATGTAGCGCCATCTTGTTGAAACCACATGTCAACCAAGTTCAGTTCTTCCATTTTTGGCAACAAAAAGTTTGTTAGCATCGAACGATAGCGATCGCCATTCACCGTAACGTTGCGTCCAACAGCATCTTTGAAAAAATACGGTCCAATGATTCCACCAGCGTACAAACCACACCAAACAGTGCATTTTTCGGGATGCATGGGCAGTTCTTGAACGGCTTCTGGTTGCTCTTCACTCCAAATACGGCAATTTTGCTTATTTACGAAGCCATTCAACCAGAAATGAGCCTCATCGCTGAACAAAATTTGTCGATAAAAAAGCGGATTTTCTGCCAACTTTTCTAGGGCCCATTCACTGAAAATTAGACGTTGTGGCAGATCGTTCGGCTTCAGTTCTTGCCGAGCTGTATTTTATACGGTTTTACACCAAGATCTTTGCGTAAAATCTTCCATGTGGTCGAATAACACAAACCCAATTGCTGCGAACGGCGACGAATCGACATTTCACGGTCTTCAGTAACACTCTCAGAAACAGACGCAATATTCTCTTCTGTACGCACTGTACGCATTCGTGTGGTTGGTTTAATGTCCAATAAAGTAAACTGAGTGCGAAACTTGGTCACAATCGCATTAATTGTTTGCTCACTTGGTCGATTATGTAGACCATAAATCGGACGTAAAGCGCGAAACACATTTCGAACCGAACACTGATTTTGGTAATAAAATTCAATGATTTGCAAGCGTTGCTCGTTAGTAAGTCTATTCATGATGAAATGTCAAAGCATACTGAGCATCTTTCTCTTTGACACCATGTCTGAAATCCCACGTGATCTGTCAAATACTAATGCATGAAAATCCTAACCTCAAAAAAATCACCCGTTATAAGCGAATTTTTGACTACCGTTAGAAATTTAAAGTTTCAATGATCCAACGGCATAATATTTTGGTATGTAAGTGGTCTTCATAAAGTGCAGAACTATAAAGAAATAAAAAGGAATATGGAAAGTTTGAAATGTAATTATGAAATTGTGAGTGAATTCCGAGAAAACTGAGATACTGAACTTTCCCAAAAACCGACAAGAATGCCCCAACATGTACGCGAAATATTTTGACAAGCAATGGATGACGAAGATAAGTACATTTTTTATTATTATTTTTTAGTAACTCGTAAGTGGAATACAAAGAAAAAAAAAAGAGAGATGAAAACGAAATTCGAAGGGATAGGTAAGGAAAATCGGCGCCACTTACGAATTACCAAAAAATAATAATAATAAATTAAATATTTTGCGTAAAAAAATTTGTAATTACTTGCAACTTCTCTTCGTAACGAATAAACCAATCTCCATTGTTATTTTATAGGTCACACCTCGCGGATTTTCTGCACACTTGCAGCCTATTATAACCGCAAGTGCTTTAGAAGGCTAAATTCAAACCTTTCTCGAAACACTGAAAAGCATGGGCAATTTTATAAGTTCTCGACGCTATCCGAAACGAAGATTTCCAGCAGTCCGTTTCTTTAAATAACATAGTTGCGGGAGCTTTATCTGTTTTGAAAAAAAAGCGTAAAAAGCTATATACATATATATATATATTTATTTTCTTTTTTTCATTTTCCAAAGTCTGGACGTCATGACACATTTAAAAGTGACACAATATCCAAAAATAAAGTGGCATAATGTCCATGGACATTACGACATTTTTAAAGTTGACATCAAGTCCATGGACGTTATGTCCCATATTAGTGTGTCATAGCGTCCATGGACATTATGACATTGGACGTTATGACATGCCACCCCCGTGTCATCTCGTATCAAATAAAATAATACATCGCATCTGTTATTCTAAATCCTTTACATTTTTCGCAGTGGTCTGTCAAAGTTTACAAATTTTTGGTGCATTTGAGCGCTATTGTGAAAATTTATTTTTATACATTATTTTTTGTAATGAAATTTAAGGTATTCTAAAATTTACTTCTGAGTTCTTTGTGTAGATAATTGCGTTAAAACATATTTATTATTTTCAAAATTGTTATAGAATCAGGTAAATGCGATAAAGAACAATTCTAACAGTACTTGCTTAAAATTGCATACATAGTACTAAAATGTGGGACCTAAGGCAATTATGAATTCTAAAAAATACCAAGTTTTTTTTTGAGCTAAGCGAAAAATATTCTGAACAAAAATAAATTATTTTTAATTTAATTTCGTTGTTCAATTTTATTCTTCTGGTCATTGCTTTTGTTAATACATTTAGTTCTATTGTAAAGTTTTTTAGCACGTGAGCATATTTTGACTCACGCTCACCAAACTTTTCTAGCTTTAAACAAATTGGTTAAATAAGATTTAATTGTGTGCCTGGAAATTTTGTTTCTCCCAGAGCATAAGTAAAATGTGGTTTTTAATCAAGTGAATAGTAAGTACAAACGAGTTGGTAAAAAAAACCACCCATAAAAGCCAAGTTTTTATCATGCTCCCGTTATATGTAAATTAATTTACCATCATGTAATCAAACAATTGCTTGACTGAAAATATTAAATCTCAAAATGTTAATAATCAAGAATTTTTTTTTCCAAAAATTTTTTTACAAACAAAATTTGTTAGATTATTTGTGTCGTCGCCACGAGTCTGCTTTAAAATTTCAGCTTGACTGGATCACGGAAAAGGGCTTAAAAATCAATACAAAATTTTGTCGACAAGTAGACACTACGAGTTAATATAAAGGGAGAAAAAAGAAGGTTTAATAGTCATATCAATTTCATTTTTGGAAAATTGTTTGTTTGTTTAGAATGTTTTCATGAAATACGTGAGATTGTGTAAAAAAATTGATCACGGCTGAGATTAGCTTGAGTGCGTGTGATTAAAAAAAAATTGTGCTACTGATTTTAGATACTTTTTCTTACGTCATAATTGCTGTATGTACTAATATTTTATTTTACTTGCATTTAACTTTTGATACCATCCACACCAGTGTCATTGCTTATCATTCATTCCACTGTGTGTAGTCCAATAACAAAAAATTTAAAAAAAATTTTAGTCAACGTGCTGATATAAGCTAGATTTCCGTTATTCACTTAAGCAAATATAAAACCAAACAAATATTCGATGCAAAATTTAGTTTGTATATGCATAACCAACCGCAAAAAGTTTGGTCATGATCAGATAATGTGGGTGTACATCCGATATAAATTAACCTTTACATCAAGTAAATGTATAACAGTTTTATTTTATTATTATTGTAATATATCGTGTGATTTATTGATTTATTTCCTTTAATTACATCTACCTCTTATTTACTAGTTAGACAGATGCTATCTACGTACTATTATAATAAGATAATATGGAGTTGTTCTTAATATAACATATAGATGGCACAATACTCATATCGCAATTATTTCTTGCCCCATTAATGACTTTACAAAGTATGAAACTCATGGTATAGGGTAAAGCCTACTCGGGTTAGAGTAGCTATAGCTTTGTTACTTTTTTCCAAACATTTTTATTTCAATTTTTTTTCTTATTTATTTTTAATTGGGCAATATCAATTAGACACGCCAAACATTAACTTGAATAGTTTCTATTTAATTTCGATATTAAGATTGGACATTTAACACTGTTATAGGTTATAGGTTAGGTAACAGTCAATAAAACTTTGGCTCTGCTGAAGATTACCAATATTTTACATAAGCAAAGAATCTCTATAATTCAATGCTAACATTGTGTAGAATATTATTAATGTTTTTATACCATATACCACTATGTGGTTTGGGTATAATGACTTTGTACTGCTGTTTGTAACTACCAAAAATATTTGACCTAGACTCATCTTTTATTATACCGATCAACTCACTTGCTGAATCGATTTAGCTATGTACGTCCGTCCGTTTGTCCGTCTGTCCGCCTGTGTGTCCATGTAAACCTTGTAATCAAACTACAGGTCGCAAATATGAATATATTTTAATGAAATTTAGTATATGCTTTTATCGGCCATTGGTAAAATTCGGTCCATATTCAGATCTAGTCCCCACCCAAATGACCCCTATGAAATCGACTTACATTGCCATAAGATCCAAATTATCATATAGATCTTGGTCAAATTGGGTTTGTATGTGTTTCTAACATTTACTTATCATTGTCCAAAAATAGACCCCATATGGCGATTCTTTGTCATAGCCCTCGTATAAAGCTGCTTCCCGATTTTCACATAAATCGATCAAAATACAAAAATATTTTATAGATTTTTCTCAAATTTGGTTTGTATATATTTTTTCAAAATATAAATATAAATGACAAAATATGGTCAGGATCGGTTCATTTTTCGACCTAGTCCCCATAAAAATATAGCAACCGATATGAACTTTTTCATATCTGCAGCCAAAAAAATTAATAACAATGCCACTCAAAATTGGTTTATGCTTATTTTCTATATCCAATAGTTGGACTGAAGAGATACGATCTCTTAACCATGGTATAGGGTATCGTATAGTCGGTCTAGATCGACTGTAATTTTCTCACTTGCTTAAATCTAATTTAGTTCCGGTGTCTATTTTAAACGAGATTGCTTCAAAATGTTATTATCATATTGAGCGGAACTTAAGAAAAAATTTGAGGCATTATTGAAGTGACCATTATTTTATACTACTGTTTTTGGAACCGATTTAAAATTCAAAATCTTTTTACAACAATATGTAACACATATAAGGCCCAACTGACACATAGCCATATCAATGATAGTAAAACAAATAACAATAGCTGAATCAGTTGAAATTTTTAATTGAATAACAAAAAAAGTTATAAAAATGGACAACAGTTTTTTTTCTAGTTATTTTCTACAGAATTTTTTATTGCCACACAGAAAACTTGTTCAGAAACTGGCAAACCACATCACGCAGTTACAATTAAAAAAAATTTTTTTTTTCAATTACATAGTTTATACAAACAATCTCCCCCATACGCAGATACACAGACACAATCAAATGGAAAATCTAAAGTTGAACACAAAAATTCAACACATACTGTATGACAGAATGGAAATATGTACTGGAAAAATCAAATAACAACAACTGTAATAAATATAAAGAAAAAATAAAAACAAATTATTCTTGTATGCTCAATTTATTTAGGTGACATACATCATGTTGGTGCATGCAGCAAGTCAAAATAACAAAAAAAAAAAAAAACCCACATAATTTCAAATATATAGTAAAATAACTTTTCGAAATATTTGAAAAGAACGACAAATAATATACAATTTACATATGAAACCAATTGGAATCATCAGTATCATTACCACCGCAGTTTTCCACATGGTACGAACCACACACTTATTCATCTAGAGATAAAGACATACAAAATGCATAAATGACAATGTCATATTATGGCTTCGACCTCAAATGCAACCAGCACCACGCATTGCTGTAATATTTTTTTTTTTTTTGGTTGCTCTGCATGTTTGCCTGTACTTGTTCCAAAAATCACTATTTTTGAAATGAAAATCTCTATGGAATCCGCAACGAAATTTTTTTGAAAGTGCATGTTATTTTTTCTGTGAGTTTAGTTTCCAATGATATAGGGAATTTTCAAAAATGCTGTTAAATTTTTATACCCTATACCACTATGTGGTTTGGGTATAATGACTTTGTGCTGCTGTTTGTAACAACCAAAAATATTTGACCTAGACCCATCTTTAATTATACCGATCGAATCAGAATCACTTTCTGAGTTGATTTAACAATGTCCGTCCGTCCGTCCGTCCGTCCGTCTGTGTGTCCATGTAAAGCTTGTAATCAAACTGCAGGTCGCAAATATGAATATATTTTGATGAAATTTGGTATATAAGCTTTTATCGGCCATGGGATGAACGCTATTAAAATTGGTGAGAATCGGTCCATGTTCAGACCTAGCCCCCATACAAATTACCCATATGAAATCGACATAAATTGTCATAAGATCCAAATTGTCATATAGATCTTACTCAAATTGGGTTTGTATGCGTTCATTACATCCACTAATGAGTAGTCCAAAAATGATCCCTTTGACCCCATATAGAGCTGCTTCCCGATCTTCACTTAAATCTATTAAAAAACAAAAATATTGCACTGATTCTTCTCAAATTTTGTTTGTACATATTTTTGCAAAATACAAGAGACTTTACCAAACATGATCAGGATCGGTCCATTTTTGGACCTAGTCCCTTTATAGATATAGCATCCGATATGAACTTTTTCATATCTGCAGCCAAAAAAATTAATAAAAATCCCACTCAAATTTGGTTTATGCTTATTTTCTATATCGAAGTTGTTGGACCGAAAGATAGGGTCTCTAAACCATGGTATAGGGTATAATATAGTCGGTCTAGACCGACTATAATTTTCTTACTTGTTTTTTTTTAGCTTAGTTCACTAAATGACAACGAGAGACTACAATTTAAACTGCAAGACAAATGCAACAAAAATGCATACTGCTAAAATAGAAACATAGCAAGTTGTTAAATATCTTTAAATATATGTTCGCATTTGCCCAGCAAAATTTTTGTACACGTAAGTGCAATAACGCTTGTTCGAAATCAGAAATTTTGAAATATTTTCAGAATGTCAGCTAAGAATTAAATCTGTGGACTCTACAAAAGAACTTAAATCGACAGAAGACAATTTTCCAGATTTATTAAAGTAAAAGGCAAATTTTTAAAGTGTTTCTTTTGGTTTGATCGCCACATTTCTACAATATTTAGTCAGAAATATATTATGTACGACAATTCAGCTTATATCGAGATTTTAAAAATTACCTTTAACAAAACTTCTTATTTCAAATATGTCGTATGACGAATAAAAATTTTACAAAACCATCTTATCCCGTCGTAGTAGTCCAAGTTTTTTTTTGAAAATTGCTTTTCACAAAACAACATAATTCGAAATAAGTGCTTTTACCAAATGCGAAATTTTAAAAATTGTGTACTTATGCTTTGAAATTTCACCGAGGCAGACATCTTTGCCGTCATAAGTGCTTTTGTCAAAACTAAAAGTTTCAAAAATATTTGTTATATTATTTAAGAGCATTTGTAAGGTGCATACAGTAAAAAATTAAATAAATGAGCTGTTTCTTGTGGCAAAAAACTATACTAAAATGGAAATAGGACGGCTGCTTACAGCTATGGCAAAGAAAATGTCAAATTTTAAAGAAATTATACCATAAGTCAACAAATTTCTTACGAATAAAAGTGTTGCTATGCTGAAACGTAAAGAGGAAGTTATTGCAAAGAAAAGGTCAAATCAAACAGAAAATATGTTAGAAATCAATATTGATAAGAAGGAAAACTTTTCCAGGCTAGGTCGCGAAGAGGGTTCAATATGGGAACCACTTTCTAAAGAAACCAACGCCTCAAATGACGTCAGTATGTTATCGAAAATTCGCCCCATAGAAAAAAGTATTGACAATGGTGCAAGCGAAGTTGGGAGTCAAAGCGATATTTCTCATGAAACTTACTTCAATTATTCTGATTTTATTCCTTCGGAAAACAGTTGCGATTCGCATTTAAATTCTGCATCAGAAAGTATTCGGTAACAAAAAAAAACCCACATAATTTCAAATATATAGTAAAATAACTTTTTGAAATATTTTAAAAAGAACAACAAATAATACACAATTTACATATGAAACCAATTGGTATCATCAGTATCATTACCACCGCAGTTTTCCACATGGTATGAACCACACACTTATTCATCTAGAGATAAAGACATACAAAATGCATAAATGACAATGTCAGAAATTTTAACTCACCAGAGCTAAACGAAGGGGAATTATTTGCACCACAAAAAAAAAGAATTAGCAAACGTTATAAAAATTTAAGAAAAGAATATTTTTACTTATAAAAATCAAATAATTCCGGCCATAAAGCTCATAGATTAGAGGAATGTAGGCAAAAGTGTCACACGAAAATCAATTGCAGGCTGCAAAAAAACATTTTCGAAGTTTACTGGAGTTTGAGAGGGTACAATAAATGTCGCCAAATTTTATCGAACTTAACTGAACCAAGGACTCCTCAATACGTTTAATGACCGACGCACTGTGGCTGAAATTTTGATTTAATTGGCCAGAAGTCCAATTTTTTTGTTACCGATTTTTTAAATTTTAACGCTATTTTGTAGCATATATACCTAAATTAAGGTGTCCAAAAAATTAGGTAAAAATATTGCTACCTGTGGGCGTGGCATGCTGTCAAACTCAACTGTTTTTTTTTTAACTTCAGAAAAAGGTGATTTTTTGTTGTTTTTTTTTATCAAAAATAAATGGTTACTACCAGCAAGTTATCTTCGATAATGATCTGGGGTCCTTTTTACAAGGTTAGTAGGGTTGTAGTCTTTAGTTGCTGTAAGTGGCCACTCCCCGTGTAATATTAGGATGTTCTGAAATCTATACTATCTATACAAATATTATAAAGAGGTAATGTGTGTTTGTTTGTTTGTTTGTTTGTAGGAGGTAATCTCCGTAACTACCCATCTGCTATTCCTGAAATTTTCACAGAGTCTTACTGCGGATATGGGAAGTGCTATAGGCTATATTTTTTAAATATTTTTTGTGGGCGTGGCACCTCCCACACAAAGTAAATTTTTAATATCATCTACATATATTGAGTATTATGATAGGGAGAGCTTTGCTAATTTGCGTGAGGTCACCTATTGTTAATATTAGTAGCTACGCCGGAAATGGGCGGGATCGGACAAGTGGGCGTGGTACCTCCCATACAAGTAATAATTCTATATTATATACATCGAGTACTGTGATAGAGAGAGCTTTTCAAATTTATCTGGTGTCACCTATTATTAACGTGAGTAGTCGGACAAAAAATGGGCAGTATCACCCCAATAGGCGTGGCACCTGCCATATAAATTAAATATAAAATGCCATATATCTGCTGTACTGTTATAGTGAGAGTCTTGGGACTTTGTGTGAGCCCATAAGTTATTCATGTGATTAGTTAGACAAAAAATGGGCGTGATCGGAGCAGTGGGCGTGGCACCGCCCGTAAAAAGTAAATATATGATATCATATAACTGGTGTACTAAAAAAGGGAAGCCTTGACACTTTGCACGACACCATTAGATCTTAGTATGGGTAGTCGGACTAAAAATTGGCGTGGCACTCCCCATGCGAAGTAACTATTTAATGTCATATATCTGGAGTACTGTAAAAGAGAGGGCTTTGTGGCTTTGAATGAGCCCATAGGTTCTTTGTATGATTAGTCGAACAAAAAATGGGCATGATCGTCTCAGTGGGCGTAGCACAGCCCATGCAAAGTAGATATCTAATATCATATAAAGGGTGTTCTATCAAAGGGAAAGGCTCGATATTTTGCACGAGTCCATCAGATATTAATGTGAGTAGTCCAACAAAAATTGGGCGGGATGGAATTAGTGGGCGTGGCACTTCCTATATAAATAATAGCAACATTCTTTTGACAAGTACATTAGTTATCAATGTGATTTGTCGTGGAAAATATATCGCCAAAAATCAAAAATTCGCCAAAACCGAAAATTGGGAAAAAAAAAATCGCTAAAAAGAAAAATTCCCAAATGATATTCTAAGTTCAAGGCCAATAGTTAAGTGTTGCCAGATCTAATTTTGGTAAACCATTTTCTTCTCATGGGCAGCTACATATAACTTGCTCCAGGGTAGGAATGCCGAAAAATCTGATAATTGTTGTACCGAATGAAAAAACCAAAAAACATTGTATATCAGCAATTATTTGAATAAAAAAATCTATGCTAATAATCTATTCTAACATAATAAAGAGGTAATATGTGTTTGTTTGTTTGTAGGAGGTAATATCCATAACTACACATCTGACCTTCCTGAAATTTTCACAGGGTCTTACAGCGGATATGGGAGTGCTACAGGATGTATTTTTTTTAATTATTTTTAGCGGGCGTGGCACCTCCCATACAAAGTAAATTTTAGATATATATATTAATTTGTCTTAGGTCATCTATTATTAACGTGAGTAGTCAGACAAAAAAATGGGCGGGATTGGACAAATGCGCGTGGCACCCTTACACAAACTTAATATTAAATGTGATATATCTGAATTACGGTATAAGTGAGAGCCTTGCGACTTTGCCTGAGCCCTCTCATAACGATTCGTGGGTTGGGCAGGGGAGGGTGTAGCGTAGCACACCAGGTTACATCTAGTCTATATTTATTTATCTATACTAATATAATAAAGAGGTAATGTGTGTTTGTTTGTTTGTTTGTTTGTAAGTGGTAATCTGCGTAACTATTCATCTGATCTTCCTGAAATTTTCACAGAGTATTACTACAGATATGGGAAGTGCTATAGACTACAATCTTTTAAATATTTGTAGTGGGCGTGGCACCTCCCACACAAAGTAAGTTTTTAATATCATATATATTGGGTACTATGGTACTTGGGTAGCTTTGCAAATTTATCTTAAGTCATCTATTATTAATATTAGTAGCTACGCCAGAAATGGGCGGGATCGGATGAGTGGGCGTGGTACCTCCCATACAAGCAATAATTCAATATTATATATCTCGAGTACTGTGATAGAGAGAGCTTTTCAAATTTTTCTGATGGCGCCTATTATTAAAGTGAGTAGTCGGACAAAAAATGGGTAGTATCGGACCAGTAGGCATGGCACCTGCATTACAAATCTATATATATAAAATTCATAAAATTCATTTTCTGTGTGTTTGTTTGTTTGACCGCTATACAAATTTTTATATATCACCGGATTTCTCTGAAATTTGGTACACACGATTTCTGTACTCCAGGAAAGTTTGCTATATGATTCTTACCGACCACGCCTTTTTTTAGGCCCACTTGTTATATACAATTCGTTTTCTGTTTTTTGGTATATTTGTTCGCAATAAATTTTTTTTTTTCAACGTATTTCTCTGAAATTTCGAACGCACTTTCCCTGTACTCCAGGAAAGGTAGCCATATGCTTCTTACGGGCCACGCCTACTCTTACTCCCACTCTTTTATACAATTAATTATCTGTTTTTTGGTATATTTGTTCGCTTTCCATTTTTTGTTTTAACGGATTTCTCTGAAATTTGGTAAGCACGATCTCTGTACTCCAGGGAAGATGCTGTGTGATTCTTGCCGGACACGTCTTCTTTTATGCCTATTTTTATACAAAATTCATTTTTTTTTTTTTTTTGTATATTTGTTCGCTATAGAAATTGTTATGTTCCAAGTGAGTTCTCTGTAATTTGGTACACACGATCTCTATACTTCAGGGAAGGCCACCATATGCTTCTTACTGGCCGCTGCTATTTTTGCGCCCACTTTTATATATATAAAATTTATTTTTTTCCTTCTATTTGTTTCTTTGTTTGCTGCTAGACTAACTTTTATTTTTCAACGGCTTTCTCTGAAATTTGGAACACGTGAAGGTCGCATTATATATCTTTATGGCTACGCATATATAACATTCGATTTTTGTTTTTTGTTATATTCGTCCGGTATAGTAATTTTAATTTTTCAACGGCTTTCTCCGAAATTTGGTTCACACGGGAATAACTTCACGATGCACAAATTCCTCAAGTTTTAAAAAATGTCCCCAAAAGAAACGAACAAATTTCACAATTTTTTTAAACCGAAATAAAATGAACTTACTCCCATATTTACTTATTTTTATTTAACAAAATTTGTTAAATATTTAAGTAAAAATTTGCATACTGCTCTCAATATCTGTCCAGCAATAAACGCATTTAAAATCTGTATTCTTTTCAATATCATCATCGGCCCAATCAATTGGATATAGAAAATAAGCATAAACCAAATTTGAGTGGCATTGTTATTAATCTTTTTGGCTGCAGATATGAAAAAGTTCATATCGGGTGCTATATCTATATGTGTACTAGGTCAAAAAATGGACCGATCCATACCTTATTTGGTAAAGTCACTTGTATTTTGAAAAAAATATATACAAACCAAATTTGAAACAAGTAAGAAAATTATAGTCGGTCTAGACCGACTATACGATACCCTATACCATGCGTTTAGAAACCCTATCTCTTAGGCCCAACTAACTGGACATAGAAAATAAGCAAAAACCAAATTTGAAATAATTTTGAAAAAGTTCATATCGGATGCTATATTTATATGGGGACTAGGTCCAAAAATGGACCGATCCTGACCATGGTTGGTAACGTCTCTTGTATTTTGCAAAAACATATACAAACAAAATTTGAGAAGAATCAGTGCAATATTTTTGTTTTTTGATCGATTTAAGTGAAGATCGGGAAGCAGCTATATATGGGGCCAAAGGGACTACTAATTAGTGGATGTAATGAACGCATACAAACCCAATTTGGGTAAGACCTATATGACAATTTGAATCCTATGGCAATTTATGTCGATTTCATAAGGGTAATTTGTATGGGGGCTAGGTCTGAACATGGACCGATTCTCACCAATTTCAATATCGTTCTTCCCATGGTCGATAAAAGCTCACATACCAAATTTCATTGAAATATATTCTTATTTGCGACCTGCAGTTTGATTACAAGGTTTACATGGACACACAGACGGACGGACGGACGGACGGACGGACGTACATTGTTAAATCAACTCAAAAAGTGATTCTGATTCGATCGGTATAATTAAAGATGGGTCTGGGTCAAATATTTTTGGTTGTTACAAACAGCAGCACAAAGTCATTATACCCAAACCACATAGTGGTATAGGGTATAAAAATCTATGCAATATTTTTGTTTTTTGATAGATTTAAGTGAAGATCGATCGGGAAGCAGCTCTATATTGGGCCTATGACCATAAATCGTCCTATTTGGATTATTTTTGGACTACTGAATAATGGATATAATAAACAGTTACATACCCAGTTTACAAGCCCGAATTTCACCAATTTCAATAGCGTTCATCCTATGGCCGATAGAAGCTTACGTAACAAATTTCGTCAATATATTTGCAACCTGTAGTTTGAGCACAAGTTTTACATGGACACACAGACAGAAAGCTGGACAGACGGACGGACGGACGGAACTCGCTAAATCGACTCAGAAAATGATTCAGAAAATGATTCTGAGTCGATCGGTATAATAAAAGATGGGTCTAGGTCAAATATTTTTGGTAGTTACAAACAGCAGCACAAAGTCATTATACCCAAACCACATAGTGGTTTGCATAATTAGAGCTTTTGGTCCAACTAGCTGGTCACCATAATTCAGCAGATTTCGCCTATGAATGCAAATCTCTAAAAAATGTCTTCATTTGATTTGCAGCAAGATCTACCAACCCCATACTTAAATTCATCCATATTTGTGTACAAACTTCCTTTATAGACTTTTAATCTTACGATGCTTTATGGTGCGACGAACAAAGCTTATTTTTATATTTGATCTGAAGCTATTGTAAAACGTGGGGCAAATGATATAGGCTTCTGCATTTTTAAATGTCTTCTGGGCTTACCAAATTCAGTAAAGAATATTATTTTATAAATCGATTCATGCCCTGTCCAAAATCGGAACTTGTATATAAGTTAATTTATAACAAGTTATTGTTTAAATTGTTGAATCCAAAATTTAACAGTCTTTCTTTATTTGGTGTATGATGTTCATATGCTTACAAACAATCAATTAAGATATTGCAAGAGATTAATAAATACAACTAAAATAAAGAGAGATAACTTCATTCATATGTTTTGACCAGGTAATTTAGCATAATAGAATAAAGAATAACTTTAAGCATTAAGAGAAAGAATAAAGAGTAGGTAGACTTATATATTAAGAGAAATAATTGCATTGCTGATAAATGAATTATTATTGATACAGGCAAATTTATTTGGAATTTTATTATAATAAATATGTTGACAGCAGTATTGGTCATTTGGCGTGTGCGACGATTTCCTGAATTCTATGGAAATCGTCTACATCAAATGTAGTGCAGGTGGCACGTTTTGTATTGGGGCATTTGTTAAATATGCGCTGTAGCGGATATTGTGAAATGTGTGAGAATATTCAAACTGCAGTTCTTGTAGTTTATTGTGAATTGTGTAATTTTGTGTTAACATAGGTTAACGGAAATTGTGCAGTCATTTGGAATGTTTTTAAGTATATTCCACGAATTGTATGGCACTTGTGTGCAAATTTTAATTTAAATATTAGTGGTTTTAACTTATATGTGGAATGTTCACGAAAGTCTTAGAATCATCAGGTTCTGTGCAATATCCACACGATTGCGCGAACTTATTTGCCGCTACAAATACAAAATATATGGCCCACAAATTGAAAAAGGAGGACTTTCATGATTTTTAAGCTCTATTATAGGGCAAATATACATGGAAAGCAAATATTTATTTTATTTCTTTCTGTTTTGTTTATTATATATGTATTTCTCTATATTTTTTATATGTGACAAATTTGAATGGGAGCTTGTTCGCTGGATGCGATATGAGGAAGACAAACCCGGAATATTACAATATAAGCTATCACTTCAATTGGACGAAAATTTCAAGGAGTTAAATAACAATCCGCGACGTCGCATTGACCAGAAGTAATAATAGTGACCTGCCAATATCAGTATTATATGCAAAATACTTTACATAAGATCATTTTGGGATCAGGAGAATGCAAAAATATTGTTGTTGTAAATTATTTCAATGTCTTCAAAAATGTGAGCTCGATTTTCTTAATCAAGTGGTCTGCGGCGCATTTATTGTCTGGGGAACTTGATATAACCGATAATTGATTTTGTTGTTTTATTAGAAACAAAATTTACTCCAGATTATGGTTTATTAATTAATTTAATTGAAATGCTATTACTTATATCAAAATTGTTGTGAAAAATTATTTTTTTTGAAAATTTTTACATATAAATTCATACCTGAACTTTGAACTCCATGCGCGTCCAGAAAGCATTGTCCGATTTGGCTCAAAATTTGTACACTAAAGCTTTAGATCTAGTGTTAAAATAATCCGACCCGCACACTTCAAAATCCGATCAACAATTTTTTTTCATACAAACCGCTCAATATAGACTGTAACTCTCTATTCGTATAATATTTGATCTTTGTCAATAATTTTAATTCTTATTTATGTAAAATTATTTCATATACTTGTATTAATTTCTTCTTCTTTTTTCAATTGACTTGAACTATTTTCTAAAGAAGCAACTTCTTTATAATATTTTCAGACATTTTCATTTGAAAAAAGACCTTAAGTCCACATAAGTGCTGAAAATTAGAATTCTTTCGAATAAAATGTCATTTGATAAAAGAACTTTTCTCAAAATAAGTTGAATTTTATTCCACAAATTCGTGTGGCAAGACAACTTATTTTATATTTTAAAAAATTTAAATATAAACAAATTACAGAAAAAAATCGCTTAATAATACAAAATTGTGACTTTTTCTTAAATTCATACACATAAAGTTTTGTTCAGTAATTTATATATTTTTATATTTTATAAGAAACTTTTGTTTTGTATTTAGTTATTTAATTTTTTTATCCTATTATTTGTCAATTCTTCTCTTTTTTTCATTTGCTGGGGGTTGTGATAACAATAAGTTGTAGTTCTTTTAATGTATTCCCATACTTTGTGGCAGTTGAAAGAAAATATACAAAGCAAAGCTCAGAAGTCTAACAGTGTTTTCAATTGCATTGCTAATACAGTTGGTTTGGCTTATGACCATAAGTTGTTGGTATTTTTGAACAGCACTACACTCACGAGGTGGTCGTTACATTTATACAGTCACTCAAAGAACTGTCCCAGTGTTTTTCTAATGCTAACAAATATGAGTACAACAACAAAGCTATTGTTCCAATTATTCCCAAATTTGTATTGTTTGTTCACTGCACTCTTATCTACAACTACAAATTAATAACTTTTTTGTGGTATGTACCGTTATCGAAAATTCGCAAAATCTTGGCAATAAGTCATTGGGACAGTTTTTTTGTGTTTAATTAATTGTTGAAGCTTAACGTGTTTTGTTAAAAAAAAGACGTGTAAACGTTTTTGCAAGTTTCTTTTTCTTGGTTGAATAACTTTTTTTTTTTTTTAACGTTTATTTAATCAAAGAAAAATATATATTAGTAACTATAAATAAACAAACAGTTTAAAGATATATATATATACACAGTCCCTCTATGCAGGCCTTGGTTGAATGACATTTTTAAAAAGGTAAGACCAACTTAAATTTGTTTTTTTTTTTGTCACTTTTTAAAATGGTTCGCCCACTGGCGTCGTCAGAAGTTAGCAACATTCAGCAATTTTTAATCCAAGCTAGAAGTTGCGGTGAGATTTTATTACTTCTCAACATTTCCAAAACCGCCGTGGGGGAGTGCGGAAGCCCTTTCCAAATTTACCATTTCCATCCCGTGGAGTCAGAAAAAAAATATTATCTGAGACCACAGGAACGGCAGTTCAAATTCAGAAATAGATGGCAGAAAGTGAAAATATTCATGCTTGTCTTGAAATAGTAAGATATACGCTGCGCCCTGCTGGCTTGAAGGGACGTGTCAAAGTGAAAAAGTCATTATTTGCCAAAAGGCATTCAAAAATCCGTATGGACTTTGCAAAAAATATGCCTCTTGGGTCGGATAGCAGGGAGTGGTGTTGGCGAAACCCAGGAAGAACTTCGCGAAAGATGTCACGGCAACTTTAAAATTTGGCGGTGGATGCGTGATGGTGTGGGGAGTTGGAAATAATTGGTACAGTCCACAGAATTTTTGATACGATGACTGCAGATCTCCCATCCATTGCAAAAAAATTCGAATTGCGGTAGGCGGATATCGTGTTTCAACATGATAATGACCACAAATATACCTCCAAACTTACTTAAAAATGGCTTAATGATAACGGCTACAAGGTTCTTAATTGGCCGCTTCAGTAAGCCGATCTTAACTCCATCGAACACAGCTGGGAAATTTTCAAAAGAGGTGTTGTTCTTACATCTGGACACTTGGGTGAATTGCGGACTAATATATGAGCTGCGTGAAATGTTTGGTCCAAGTGACTGCCAAAATTTAGTGGAGAGTATGCCGCGCCAAATATAGGCTGTTTTTACTGCCAAAGGAGGCTATACAAAATATTAGGCATTTCAAAAATTATAAAATTTATTAATTAAAGTGAACTCAATAAACTGTCCCAATAACTAATTAACACATGTTTTAATCATTCTTGGTATCGTTACTTACTAAAACAAATTTATGGTTTTGTAGTAGAAGATAATAATGCAACAATAGCTTTGTTGTTGTACTCATATTTGTTAGCATTAGAAAAACACTGGCATAGCTCTTTGAGTGACCGTACATACAGTACTCTGTTATATTAGTATATAATAATTTTGAAAATAAATTTCTTAAAAATTCACTTTTTCTAATCGCTTATATACAAACCAAATTTGAGAAAAATCTGTGCAATATTTTCGTTTTTTAATAGATTTAAGTGAAGATCGGGAAGCAGCTCTATACGGGGCCTATGACTAAGAATTGTCCTATAGGGATTATTTTTGGACTACTGATTGATTAATGGATATAATAAACACATAAACCCAATTTGACTGAGATCCATATTATAATCAAGGTTCAGAAAATACACACATTAAACACACAATGCTCTGTTCAAAAGCAGCCAACACATATCTTTATTTTCATATCAATTATGTGCGTTTCTAAATTTTCTACGGTGCACAACACCATCATGACTGTGTTCGTTTTAATATTTCGTTATTTACACGAACATTTTTCTATCACGTACTTTTTGTTTCGATCACACATAAACCACACAGATTCGAATGTTGCTTTATTTGAAGTTCGTGTTCTGGTACGTGTACTGAAAAAAAACAGAACATGTTCAATAAACAGGTTCGAGTTCAGTTATATTTTAAGTCGTGTTCTGGCTCGTGTACTAAGAAAAAACAGAACATGTACAATAAACAGGTTCGAGTTCAGTTATATTTTAAGTCATGTTCTGGCTCGTGTATTAAGAAAAAATAGAACATGTACAACAAAGAGGTTCGAGTTCAGTTATATTTTAAATTCGTGTTATGGCTCGTGTACTGCGAAAAACTGAAACATCAATTCGCGATCTGATACACCCCGATAAAAACGACGACAATTGTTTCAACCAAATTTATTAAAATTTTATTGACCCTTTTTTATGACTTACGTTGCAAATTGTTTACAATTGTGAAATATTTTAAAATTTTATTGGCCATTTTTTTGTGATTTACGTTGAAATTATTTACAATTGTTTTTATTGACTGCTTTTAATTTTAATAAAAGATGGTAATAAAATACTTAAGACACAAAAACTGCAACTGCACTTAAATCTTTCTTGTAGGTTTCAATCAGACATGTAAATTTTTTCGTTTCGCTATTAAAAGTTGCGTATTTTTTATAGCAAAACTTATTTCTGTTATTGCTTTCCAATTTTTTTAATTTTCACAAAATATTTGCAATTTACACAATAACACAGTACACTTATAGATCACGATCTAATGAAAACTGAACCACTTTTAATGAATAAATGACGCACGCACTCGCTATGGTTTTATGTGTTTTTTTTTTTTATTGACACCCATTGAGTTTTTACGCAAAAAATCCCAAAAAATCATTGTGAAAAAGATTGTGCATTGACACTAATTGGTTCGCATATTAAGGGTGGGTGATTGTGTTTTTTATGATGCAAAATTTGTTTGTGTCTAAAGTTATTTGTTACCAAAAAAAAAATATTTGCAAAAGATCCTAACAACCAACAAGTGTGTCTTTTATGCCGCAAAATTGGGTTTTTCATTTATGACATTAATTGGTTGCGAAAATAGGGGTGGGTAATGCAAAAAAACATAACAACTAACAAGTGTAACTTTTATGATGCTAAATAGTTTTTGTGTCTTAAGTATTTTATTACCATATTTTATTAAAATAAAAACCAGTCAATAAAAACAATTGTAAATAATTTCAACGTATATCATCGAACCTGTTTATTTACATGTTCTATTTTTTCTTAGTACACGAGCCAGAATATGACTTAAAATATAACTGAACTCGAACCTGTTTATTGTACATGTTCTGTTTTTTCTTAGTACACGAGCCAGAACACGACTTAAAATATAACTGAACTCGAACCTGTTTATTGTACATGTTCTGTTTTTCTTAGTACACGAGCCAGAACATGACTTAAAATATAACTGAACTCGAACCTGTTTATTGTACATGTTCTGTTTTTTTCAGTACACGTACCAGAACACGCACTTCAAATAAAGCAACACTCGAATCTGTGTGGTTTATGTGTGATCGAAACAAAAAATACGTGATAGAAAAATGTTCGTGTAAATAACGAAATATTAAAACGAACACAAGTCATGATTGTGTTTGGCACCGGAGAAAATTTAAAAACAAACACAATTGATATGAAAATAAAAATATGTATGTGTTGGTCTAAGTTATGCTTGTTTACATATATGTACGAGTTTTTTATTCTGTGTGTGTTTTTTTTTCTGAATTTTGATTATAATTTGGATGTTATGGTAATTTATGTTGATTTCATAGGGGTAATTTGTAAGGGGACTAATTCTGAACATATCAGTAGCGTTCATCCTATGGCAGAGAAAAGCTTATACACTAAATTTAATCAAAATATATTCATATTTGCGACCTGTAGTTTGATTACAATGTTTACATGGACACACGGACGGACAGATGGAGAGACGGACGGACGGATATCGCTAAATCGGTAAAATAAAAGATGGGTCTAAGTCAAATATTTTTGGTAGTTACAAACAGCAGCAAAAAGTCATTATAACCAAATCACATAGTGGTATAGGTTATAAAAATATAAATAAACTAGTATGTCCTGCCATGCTTAAATTTGTCCTACAAAGTTTGTATTGTGCTTGTATTTATTGCGACCATTGCATTAAAATATAATATCTTCCAGATCTAGCACTAGAACAACCTTGTATTGGCACATACATTTTCATAACAACATACTATAATCTAAAAAAGTAAGAAAATTGTAGTCGGTCTATACCGGCAATGCGATATCCTATACCATGTGTTTAGAGAATTGGTGTCAGGTCCAACTAATTTGGTATAGAAAATACTCATAAAACAAATGTGGACTAGCACTAAATGAGGACTAGGTCAAAAAATGAACCCAGCCTGACCATATTAGGCAGTCATGGATTTTTAGCAACACCATATACAAACACAAATTTGAGAAAACTCTGTACAAAATTTTTGCTTTCGATAGATTAAAACGATGATCGGGAAGCAGCTTTATTATATGGGGGCTGTGACTAAGAATTGTCCTTATGGTTTGTTTTTAGGCTAATGATTAATGGGTATAATACACACGCACAAACCCAATTTAACCGAAAACTATATGATAATTTCGATCTTCAGTCGGTCTCATAGGGGTCATGTGTATTGGGGCAAGGTGTGAAAATACTAAATGTTATCAAAATATTTGCGACCTGATACATGACAAACAGGCGAACGGACGGCCACCACTTAATCGACTCAGAAAGTGACTCTGAGTCGATCGGTATAATAAAAGATGGTCTTAGGTCAAATATTTTTGGTAGATAAAAACATCAGCATATAGTGGTATAGGGTATAAAAACGTGTATTAAATTTTTTAAATTCGAAGTTTGCCCTCTCATTCACGGTTCGCGCCCCAGTCATGATTTAATCAACATGTTTCGCCATACAATATTTTGAGAGCGAACCATCTTGGTGCAATCTTTGAACCTTGCTCCGAACCGCAAAAAATTTTGTCATCTCCAATTTTGATAAAAATTGATCCCTAGTTTATCTGAACTAGCTGCCACAAATATTTATTAAAAAAACAAAATTAATGTGTGCAATAAAACAAATAGAAATATTTAACAAATAACGGGTATATATTTACATATATATATGTATATAAAAAAAAATTTAAAAAATTAAATAATGAAAGTGTAGAAGAATATCTTGAAATATCTGCACAAAAAATATAAACGTCAAAATGAAACAAGAACAATCATCTGAACACCAAGTTTCGCAGTTTTGCCGTCTATGCTATTAAATTGATGAAACATTCCAGGAAATACTTATGTGAATTATTCTAATGAACAGTTCAAAAGAAGTGATTTATCTGGACATCCTAAATATTAGAAAAAATATACTGCAAAGAATACATACAATTTAACTTTTTACAACGTCCAAGAAAAGAACTTATTTCACCTCTTTAGATTCTCTAAATATATTGGGCAATTTAGTTTTGTGCTGGAAATATTTATTCATAATTTTTAATTAGCACCAAAGCAATCTTTTATACCTATGATACATATAAATACTGAACAAATTTGCAAAAACATATTTCATTGACTTTCCAAACACTTACATATATACATGTTTATTTATGCCCTTTTAAACAAATTTCATTTTGACTATTATCTGAAAAGTTTTATTCATATTTGCTGTTTCATATATAACCTGTCATCTTAGTTACTTAGTTACATATGCTGTTACTTAAACCCTCGTAAACACTAAAACTGAGGAAAATATAGTTTGAGATTTTCGAAAACAAAATTTTAAACTATTTTCTGGTTTAAGTTAAAGCTAAGAAGTTATACAAACTTTTCAAGGAAAAAATAAAAAATTAAATGACAATTTTGACAGTAATTCTAGTTTTGAAATTAATTTTGTTTTATGCCATATTTGGCCAATATGACCAAGACAACAACATTCATAAGGGCACAAACTGCAATTTATCATCTATTTGTTTTAGCCGAATAACAGTTTATTTCTTATAGTTCTTGGTTTAATTTTACTTTTTGATACTTACACTTATTTAATCGTATTTTTAAGGGTAAATACGATTTTTTAGAATTAGTCTAGAAAGCTTCCACCAAATACATTCCTTGTCAGACCGTTTTATTTTAGTTTAACAAGAAACTTTTGGAAGAGAGACATTTGGAAATAAATAAAGAAACATTAGGGCAACTACATCATATCCCGTTTTAGATTTTAATAAAAAATTAAAGGTTGATTTGGGACAAACACTTTTTGTAGTTACAAACATCAGCATAAACTCATTGCATGGTGACCACCGAAAAACAATATTAAATTCAATATTGATATGGGCTATAAAAACAATATTGAATACAATAATTTTAATGCCCAACAAAATATGGCCGTTATTTTATTTATACCATATACCACCATGTGATTTAGGTATAATGACTTTGTACTGCTGTTTGTAACTACCGAAAATATTTGACATAGACGCATCTAATATATCGATCGCCTTAGAATGTGATGTCCGTCCGTCCGTCTGTCTGTCTGTGTGTCCATGTTAATTTTGTAATCAAACTATAGATCGCAACTATGAAGATATTTTGATGAAATTTGGTATATAAGCCTAAATCAGCCATATGATGAACGCTATTGAAATTGGTGAAATTCGGTCCATCTTCAGACCTAGTCCCCATACAAATGACCCTTATGAAATCGATATAAATTGCCATTGGGTTTGTATGTGATTATTATATTCATTAATCAGTAGTCCAAAAATAATTCCTAGTCATAGGCCCCATATAGAGCTTCTTCCCGATCTTTACTTAAATCTATCAAAAAACAAAAATTTTACACAGATTTTTCTCAAATTTAGTTTGTGCATATTTTTTCATAATATAAGTGACTTTTCCAAATATGGTTAGGATCGGTCCATTTTTTGACCTAGTCCACATATAAATATAGCACCCTATATGAAGTTTTTCATATCTGCGCCCAAAAAAATTAATAACAATGCCAATAATATTTGGTTTATGCTATATCCAATTAGTTGGACCGAGGAGGTATAGGGTATCGTAAATTCCGTCTAGGCCGACTATAATTATACCCTATACCAATATGTGGTTTGGGTATAATGACTTTGTGCTGCTGTTTGTAACAACCAAAAATATTTGACCTACACCCATCTTTAATTATACCGATCGAATCTGAATCACTATCTGATTCGATTTAACGATGTCCGTCTGTGTGTCCATGTAAAGCTTGTAATCAAACTGCAGGTCGCAAATATGAATATATTTTGATGAAATTTGGTATTTGACCATTTATCGGCCATGGGATGAACGCTGTTGAAACTGGTGAGAATCGGTCCATGTTCAGACCTAGCCCCCATACAAATGACCCCTATGAAATCAACATATATTACCATAAGATCCAAATTATCATACAAATCTTAGTCAAATTGGGTTTGTATGTATATATTGCATCCACTAATCAGTAGTCCAAAAATGATCCCTGTTGGATAACTCTTAGTCATAGGCCCCATATAGAGCTGCTTCCCGATCTTTACTTAAATCTATCAAAAAACAATAATATTGCACTGATTCTTCTCAAATTTTGTTTGTATATATTTTTGCAAAATACAAGAGACTTTACCAAACATGGTCAGGATCGGTCCATTTTTGGGCCTAGTCCCCATATAGATATAGCATACGATATGAACTTTTTCATATCTGCAGCCGAAAAAATTAATAAAAATCCCACTCAAATTTGGTTTATGCTTATTTTCTATATCCAGTTAGTTGGTCCTGAGAGATAGGGTCTCAAAACGCATGGTACAGGGTATCGTATAGTCGGTCTAGATCGACTATAATTTTCTTACTTATTTTCTTAATTGTTTAATGTTGTGTTTTTATATCATTGACTAGATCGTAGTCAGGGTATAACGAGTTTGATCTAATGTTTGTACCTACCAAAACTATTTAACCTAAAACCACAGTTTATTATACCAATCGACTCGGAATCATCTTTTGAGATGATTTGGCGATGTCTTCCCATCTGTCCTTCTGTCCGGCTCGTCCTTATCTCGTTTTTTCCTGGTTATTTTTATTTCTTTTTGAAATAGGAAATAGTTGAAATTAAGGAATTTCAAAGATTACAATGCGTCGATTTTGTAACTACCAAAAATATTTGACCTAGACCCATCCTTTATTATACCGATCGATTCAGAATCACTTTCTGAGTCGATTTAGCGATGTCCGTCCATCCGTCCGTCCGTCTGTGCGTCCATGTAAACCTTGTAATCAAACTACAGGGCGCAAATATGAATATATTTTGATGAAATTTAGCGGCCATAGGATAAATGCTATTGAAATTGGTGAACTTTGGTCCATGTTCAGACCTAGTCCCCACACAAATGACCCCTATGAAATCGATATAAATTGCCATAAGATCCCAATTATCATATAGATCTCAGTCAAATTGGGTTCATATGTTTTTATTATATCCATTAATAAGAAGTCCACATGTAATCCCTATAGGACAATTCTTATTCATAGACCCCATATAGGACTGCTTCCCGATTTTCTCTTAAATCTATAAAAAAAAACCAATATATTGCACAGATTTTTCTCAAATTTGGTTGGTATATATTTTTTTAAAATATAAGTGACTTTACCATATATAGTCAAGATCGGTCCATTTTTCGACCTAGTCCCCATACAAGTATACCACCCGATCTGAACTATTTCATATCTGCTGCCAAAAAATTATTAACAATGCCACACAAATTTGGTTTATGCCTATTTTCTATAGAAAATTAGTTGAAACGAAGAGACAGGGTCTATAAACCATGGTATGGAGTATCGTGTAGACGGTCTAGACCGACTATAATTGTCTCACTTGTTATATTATAACAGTATATTATAAAAAGGTATGTTAGCAGATATTGTAAAACAATGTTGGCTACAATCGTATAAGTAAAATTTGTATTTAAAATGTTTTTCGGTTTTAATAAGAGAAAGTCAAACTTTTAACACATATTGATAGTTGAAACCGAAAGAAATAAAAATGCTATGGTAAATACCAATAGAAGGAAAGAAATGCTTAGGCTGAATAAAAATTTCTGAATATTTGTTAAAATTTAGTATTATATGTAAATCAAAACCACATGTAAAATATTTTAAAATTATTTAAAAGCACAATGGAGAATCGTACATAAAATACTTATTGGAATGTTCTTGAAGACGTAATTGTGACATGAAGTTTTTGTGGGAATATTTGGTTTTGTCTGAAAAATAAACAAAGGAAGAGATGTTCAGAAAGCAATGGAGTGCCGGTACACTTTCTCAATTAACACTCTACAAGAAATTAAGCCATTTGTGATGGTCACAAATATATTTCGGGTAACTGATTTGATAACGCAAATTTAGTGTTTCTATAGTACTCGGCGAGAATAAGAATGTTCATTTCCACCAAATTTCCGGACAAAAATTCCAGCATATTTCCGGTAAATAATCTGGAGTCTGGTGGTCAGTACACCCACCCGTTTATAGATATTATTAACTGCAAGTTTTACCCATCAACAATATAATTTGTTTCATGGTGTACCGTGATATGTCTCGCGATTTCAATGACCAAATCCAAGATTCACTCAAGATTTTAAAAATGTGTTTTCTCGCGGTTAGCATATTATGCGATGATTTGAAAGACATTAGTTGTTTAACGTGTGAACCAGCTGCTTTACCTGGCAAGATACGAAACAGTCCTTAGTGGATTTAGAGCAATGAATTTAGAAATTTTACTTAAATTTTTTCCGTAATCCAAGTCGCAAAGTCGATTAATGACAATGTGATGATACGATTGGGTAAGTTCTGTGGTTTTCTGAAATATCCGCGTATATCCATTTTTGTCAGTTTTGAGTTAACGATGCCAAATATATTAATTTTTAACGCTCTTTACATGTGTTTAATTTAAAAAAAGAAAATGTTGGTAATTTTTGAATAACGACGTAACTTAAATGTTTATTAAATTCATTTGCATCACTAACGACCTATGTCAACCTACGTTTGATCGCTGACAAATTATTTTCTCAGAAAACGACACATAGCGACATACGTTGTTATTACTGAAAAAAAAATGCAAAATAATTTTGTATTATTTTTCAGTTTATAACCACTTATAAAAATTTGTGTTTATTTCTGTTATTTTTTATCACTATTATTCTTGATACGTTGTTATATTCCCATACTAATTCTCGTTAACTTTTTGTTGACGAACAAAAAAATCAATTTTTCAAGCAACAACAACTTATGTCTACATGGATGGTTGCATTGGTAGTTTTTTTTTTCAAAGAAAACGACATTTTTCGACATAAGTTGTTTTATCTGCACACACTTTAAGTGTAATTTACATGTTGTTTTTTCGTCCTTCTCTAGGATCAATTCCTCTGAAGATTTTTGACTCAAAATTTTATATAAAGTATTTATTGCCCATATCTACAGGACTGTTAAATAAAAAGCTCTAAAAACTTTATATCGAGCCCATAATTTCAAATATAACGTTTTTTGACTCCACAGAGTTATGTATGCGATTATTTTTTTTTTATTGTAATCAATATGAGTTCGTGATGTTACTTCAAATATAAATGAACTTTCTTTTTATCAATATTAATTTAGTATACATACTATTTATTTTTTTTTTACAATTGTTTGCCGTCAATATATGTGGATAAGTCATAATTTTAAATTAGCGAAATAACTAAATATTTTTATTTGAACTCGTTAAATTTTAAAACTTAATTGTAAAGTATGTATCATAGGGTATTATGTAGTTTCATTGCATATGCTATATACTATATATTTTGTTTCATATAAATTAATATAAAATAACTAAATTTTTATTAGAAAAATAAGTATTAATAAAAGCAAATAAATTTCAATGTTTTATATCAGCAAAACTCCCCTATAAATTGTTATAACAATCAATGAATAACATTAAAAATTCGATTCTATCAACTTATGCCACAATTCATACAATCGAATTTGTATATAATGTTAAATGAATTTTCCAAATAAAGCTAGTATGGTTCATTAAATTCAGTTTTCATAATAGAATAATGTGGCAGCATATGGAACTACCAAAATTTGGTTGCAACAACTTATCCATTCTCTCTGTGTAAGTTTTATGGTATTTTTTTCGGTATGTGTTTGAAAACGGGAATAAAATTACCCATAAAACCTGCAGATGGTGGGCTAAAATGTTCAGCGGAAAAATGCCTTTTAAAATTTTGTTGCAGTCATCCCAACTCAGAATTTAGTTCGGAAGAACTTTCACACTTGCTTTTATGTTTTATTCCTGAAGGTGTTGGCAAAAAAAAGAAATAAAAAATGTAATTTAAAAAGGGCATAAAATTTTTCTGTATCCACACAGGACCAAATGCTTTGGGGGTTTCACTATGCTTACATAGTATATATTATGTACATACTAACATAACAGGAATTGTACACCCCCCAAAAAATGTGTTGTACAGTGTATATCAATAAAATTTTGTGTAAAAATCAGTAGTCCAAAAAAAAAACTTATTGGACCATTTTCAGTTATAGTTCCCGACCTTCACTTTTTTAAAATGTGTTTTTTTTTAGAGGTTGATAACACGGCTTTTATTTAAAGCTGATAGTTGCTTTTTGTTAACTTTGGTTTGTCATTTTATTATTTTCTATCAACATAATGCTTGTTAAACTTAACGAGGACTTCGTCCATTTTATGGTAGTCAAAATCATCCACCAGAGCGGCTAGGTCGAATGACTAGGGATCATTTTCACACCACGTTTACTCTGAATGATGCCGAAGATTGAGCACTGAAAAAGTTGTAGCCGCTGTACAGTAAAGCATTACTGAAGAAAACCCACATCGCTCAATTCGGCACCATTTTCAGCAAATGGAGATGTGTCCATCCACCTTATGCCAGTGACAGCTCTGACAGACCACAAAAATAACAAGTAAGAAAATTATAGTCGGTCTAGTCCGACTATACGATGCCCTATACCATGCGTTTAAGTCCAACTAATTAGATATAGAAAATAAGCATAAACCAAATTTGAGTGGCATTATTAATTTTTTTTCGGCTGCAGATATGAAAAAGTTCATATCGGGTGCCATATATATATGAGGACTAGGTCGAAAAATAGACCGACCCTGACCATATTTGGTAAAGTCACTTATTTTTTGAAAAAATATATACAAACTAAATTTGAGGAAAATCTGTGCAAAGTTTTTGTTTTTGATAGATTTTAGTGACAATCGGGAAGAAGCTCTATATGGGGCCCATGAATAAGAATTGTCCTATAGGGATTATTTTTGGACTACTGATTAATGGATATAATAAACATATAAAAATACAATTAGACTGATATCTATGTATATGATAATTTGTATCTTATGGCAATTTATGTCGATTTCATAGGGGTCATTTGTATGGGGACTAGGTCTGAACATGGACCGAATTTCACCAATTTCAACAGATTTCATCATATGGCCGATAAAATCTTACATACCAAATTTCGTCAAAATATATTCATATTTGCGACCTATAGTTTCATTACAAAGTTTACATTGACACACAGACGGACGGACGGACATCGCTAAATCGACTCAGAAAGTGATTCTGAAAGTGATTCTGAGTCGATCCGTATAATAAAAGATGGGTCCAGGTCAAATATTTTTGGTAGTTACAAACAGCACCACAAAGTCATTATACCCAAGCCACTTAGTGGTATAGGGTATAAATAACTTCAGATTTAAACTTTTTCATATCTTTATGCCACAAATTACTTTCAATACCACAAAAACATGTTTTATAGTTATATCCTACAGCCAGTTGTTGCCTCAGCAAGGTTGGAACCAAAATCATACCTCGAAACGCATAGTGTAGAGTATCGTATAGTCAGTCTAGACCGACTATAATTTTCTTTCTTCTTTTCATTATAAATAACATTTAATGTTTTCATTTGCTTGGTTGAAGTGCCTTTGCTTTAGATAGATAAATTTTAAACACTTAAAAAGTAAGTATTACTTATGTTCTTTCATTTCCCTGAATTTTGTTAAACAAGACAACACAAAACTTTATTTTATAATGTATTTTTCATAACAAAAATATGAAAAAATCCAAGCCAAACCGCAAATAAATTTTCTGCGAAAATATATCCATAACAAAAATTTTAAGCACCATACATGAGCATATCTAACAAAGACTGAAGACCTAAAATGACTATATGTGTGTATACGAGTAGTTATGTAAGTTACAGCAAACGGATATATGAATCATTTCCGTATGCTGTAACTTTATTTTTGTTTTTTTTTTTTTTTGGAAAATTTTCTTAATAAATGTTTACGTTCAAAAACAACTTAAAAACATAAAAGAGGTTTTACAAGAAAATGTATTTCCCACCACATGTTCATATCAATATGTCAGCATCTATTAAACATATTTTAAAAAGGAAATATCATCAGTGAACATAAGAGAGTGAAACGGTTAAAAGCTTTAAGAAGGTAGATCGTTTATTACGCTATATGATACACCATAAAAATACGGCAAAATTCCACATTTTCTGATATTATGGCGAAAAATTAAATTGCTATGTATTAAAGTTTTTCATTTTTGATAAATTCGTATTCCATTACTAGTAAGCACCGTACTTTAGTCAATGATTTTTTTTACAATTTTGTTTTTATCAAAGACGAACTAATATACAATCTAATGGAACGAATTGCATGGTATTTCGGGAGAATACGTATTATTGATTCCCATCATTAGCGTGCATGCATAATATATTAAATTTGTCCATGGCTTTCACCAAAAGTTGAATTTATTGATATATCTTATTTTTATTAATTTGTCATTTATAATATTAATAGGCAAGGCGATTTTTTGTGACCGATATTTTTTTGTCATTTTTAAACCGATTTTGACTAAACATACCTCGTTTTAAAGGTATTTCTGTTTAGCTGTCCACCAGATTTACAGATTTGCACCGTCTGGAATATTTTTTTTTTATTTTTTAGTAAAATTCATTTAAAGTTTCTACCACCTGCATAAAATTGTACGGTGCTGTGTGTTTATTAAATTTTTTAATATGTTTGCAAAGATTGTATATGAAAAGCCCTGTGTTGAATGGAAAAATAATTTTGGATGTAAACCAATAAAGCAAATAATGCAATCGAATTTCATTATAATAATTCCATATCACACGCCCTGTGTTGAATTGTGAATTCAATAAAATTAGCATACCTTTAAGTGGCATACAAGGTGATTCAAATATATTTTGGCTCTAATTTCTGTATATTCAACAAATATTTATAATGAAACAAATTTAATGAATTAAATAGAATAAAAAAACATTGAAAGAAAAAATTCAATTTCCTAGAATTTGCACTCGAATTTGGAGGGCTAAGCTCTGCTAATATTAATTATGTTACCATAATTTCCCGATTTTCCTAAAAGAAAATATTTTCCAACTAAAATCTCTTAAATTATAAGCTGTTTATCCGTCAAAAAAATGTGCAGAAAACCCTTAGATTTCCATGATTTTCCTAGGAATTTTTCTTAAAGTTACTGTATGCTACGAAAAATATATGCCTAGAGATAAGAGAAACCTGTGTTTGTCATTGGAAACATTTCGATTCCATTCTAAAACGTAATTCGTTTCAAACACATAGTAATGAATTGAACTGACACATTATTTATGAATTATATTTGAAATTAATAAAAGTTTGAGCTATGGATTACCGACAAATGTCGCTATGATTGTTGTTAGAAGTATGAGTATGAAAAATTCTACCACCACTCTACCATCACCAACCAGGAAAAAATTTTGAAATAAGAAGGTCGTTATTTGATGGTATTTTTATACCCTATACCACTATGTGGTTTGGGTATAATGACTTTGTGCTGCTGTTTGTAACAACCAAAAATATTTGACCTAGACCCATCTTTAATTATAGCGATCGAATCAGAATTACTTTCTGAGTTGATTTAACAATGTCCGTCCGTCCGTCCGTCCGTCCGTCTGTGTGTCCATGTAAAGCTTGAAATCAAACTACAGGTCGCAAATATGAATATATTTTGACGAAATTTGGTATATAAGCTTCTATCGGCCATGGGATGAACGCCATTGAAATTGGTGAGAATCGGTCCATGTTCAGACCTAGCCCCCATACAAATTACCCCTATGAAATCGACATAAATTGCCATAAGATCCAAATTGTCATATAGATCTTACTCAAATTGGGTTTTGTATGCGTTCATTACGTCCATTAATGAGTAGTCCAATAATGATCCCTTCGGCTCCATATAGAGCTGCTTCCCGATCTTCACTTAAATCTATCAAAAAACAAAAATATTGCACTGAATCTTCTCAAATTTTGTTTGTATATATTTTTGCCAAATACAAGAGACCTTACCAAACATGGTCAGGATCGGTCCATTTTTGGGCCTAGTCCCAATAATTAAAATCCCACTCAAATTTGGTTTATGCATATTTTTTATATCCAGTTAGTTGGGCCTGAAAGATAGGGTCTCTAAACGCATGTTATAGGGTATCGTATAGTCGGTCTAGACCGACTATAATTTTCTTACTTGTTAAGGTTGCCTTTGATGGCATACAAATCTTTAACATATATGAATATATGTACATATTTTGTAACATGTCTGGCATTTGTAACATTTGCTTATGTGTTTCACTATTATGCTGTCCTATTTGCTTCCTATATCAAAATCCGCAGATGTTCTCAGCATTTGAAAAACAATTGTTTTCGAAGTTTATTTTATTTTAATTTTATAATATCCTTGATTTTTCCATTCGATTACAAGATCTGCTTGACGTATAACGACTGTTTTACAAAGATTCCGCCTTTTACTATGCTATACCACAACTAGCATAAAGGATATTTAAGGCCTAAATTTTAAGTACAAATTTAAATGCATAGGGACTGCGAGGATTGAAAAACTATTATTAGTTTTTATCTTGTAGCTTTAGTTTATGAGTTAAAGAGGTGTATATTCATGTAAATAAAAATTGGAACTGCTTTACAGAGATATATGTTACTAAGTGTTAGCAACAGGAAGGGCAGGAGTAATAATTTTATAATTTTCTGTCAGTCATCTCTAGTAAACTACAGATGACACAGACAAACTAGTTTTGAGATAAGCTTATCTGGTAAGGGCTTACGTGTTAAAAAACGTTTTTTTTTTTTTTTTTGAAAGACTCTATGATCCGCCAAAAAAAATAACTTTGAAGGAAGTTTAAAAAATTGGTTCAAAACGGGTTTGCCATAAGCCGGAAATTGTGGTTTATGAATAATGGGAAGTCCAGTGAAGTATATAATGGGAAGTATATAAAAAAATTATTTTTCTTTATATTGTTTTTCACAAGCGATGCTTAGGATTTCTTCACAAAAAAATCAACTAAGAAGATGAATATGTTGACTAAGTGATCATAAATTTTAAAAATATACCAAAATTAATGTCTGAACTTTGTAGGCCCGCTCTTAGGAACAAATGCAGAATGAAATTGGGTCAACTCGATCGAGTTAATTTAAATTATATCGGTGTTATTGACGTGCACGACCCTTAAAAATAAATTATTTATTTATTTTATTTTATTTTATTAGTATTATATAATACGTCTAGATGTAACCCGGTGTGCTTCGCTACCCCTCCCCTCGAATCGTAATGATAGGGCTCACGCAAAGTCCCAAGGTTCTCACTATTACAGTAATTCAGATATATCACATTTAATATTAAGTTTGTATGGGGGTGCCACGCGCATTTGTCCAATCCCGCCCATTTTTTTGTCTGACTAATCACGTTAATAATAGATGACCTGAGACAAATTTGCAAAGCTCTCTCTATCATAGTACTTAATATATATGATATTAAAAATTTACTTGGTATGGGAGGTGTCACACCCACTAAATATATTTTAATAAACTGCAGCCTGTAGCACTTCCCATATCCGCAGTAAGACTCTGTGAAAATTTCAGGAAGATCAGATAAGTCGTTACAGAGTTTAGCACCTACAAACAACAAACACAAATTACCTCTTTATTATGCTAGTATAGATTATTAGTATAGATTCCTTTATTTCGGTACTTGCTGATATACAATGTTTTTTGCTTTTTCATTCGGTACAACAATTATCAGATTTTCCTACCCTGGAAGTACATGTAGCTGCCCATGAGAAGAACACGGATTTTCCAAATTAGATTTGGCAACACTTAACTATTAGCCTTGAACTTAAAATATCATTTAGCAATTTTTATTTTTAGCGATTTTGGATTTTGCCCTTTTTTGGTTTTGAAGATTTTTGTTTTTTGGGCGATTTTTATTTTTCGCTATTTTTGGGTTTGGCGATTTTGGACATTGGCAATATATTTTCCACGACAAATCACATTGATAACTAATGTACTTGTCAAAGGACTGTCGCCCACTAATCCCATCCCGCCCAATTTTTATTGGACTACTCACATTAATATCTGATGGACCCGTGCAAAATGTCGAGTCATTCCCTTTTATAGTACACCAGTTATATGATATTAGATATCTACTTTGCATAGGCGGTGCTACGCCCACTGCTCCGATCACGCCCTTTTTTGGACTAATCACACAAAGAACCTATGGGCTTACGCAAAGCCGCAAAGCTCTCTCAGCAGTACTCCCGATATATGGCATTTTATATTTACTTTGTATGGCAGGTGCCATACCTATTGGTCCGATACTGCCCATTTTGTGTCCGACTACTCACATTAATAATAGGCGACATCAGACAAATTTGAAAAGCTCTCTCTATCACAGTACTCGAGATATATAATATTGAACTATTACTTGTATGGGAGGTACCACGCCCACTTATCCGATCCCGCCCATTTCCAGCGTAGCTACTAATATTAACAATAGGTGACCTCACACAAATTTGCAAAGCTCTCCCTATCATAGTACTCAATATATGTAGATGATATTAAAAATTTACTTTGCGTAGGAGGTGCCACGCCCACTATAAATATTAAAAAAAGTTATAGCCTATAGCACTTCCCATATCCGCAGTAAGACTCTGTGAAAATTTCAGGAAGATCAGATGGGTAGTTTCGGAGATTACCTCCTACAAACAAACAAACAAACACACATTACCTCTTTATTATATTAGTATACATTAATGATACTATATACATATAATAAATTTTAAAATAGTACTACCATCTATGGCCTTCGACAAAAAGAAAATAATGTTTAAAACATTCCATATTTTAATTGAAAAAAAAATAATTAGACCGACTATACGATACCCTATACCATGCGTTTAGAGACCCTATCTCTCAGGCAAAACTAACTGGATATAGGAAATAAGCATAAACTAAATTTGAGTGGGATTTTTATTAATTTTTTCGGCTGCAGATATGAAAAACTTCATATCGGATGCTATATCTATATGGAGACTAGGTCCAAAAATGGACCGATCCTGACCATGTTTGGTAAAGTCTCTTGTATTTTGCAAAAATATATACAAACAAAATTTGAGGAGAATCAGTGCAATATTTTTGTTTTTTGATAGATTTAAGTGAAGATCGGGAAGCAGCTCTATATGGGGCCTATTACTAAGAGTTGTCCAATAGGTATAATTTTTGGACTACTGATTAATGGATGTAATATATACATACAACTCAATTTGACTAAGATGTGTATGATAATTTGGATCTTATGGCAATATATGTTGATTTCATAGGGGTCATTTGTATGGGGGCTAGGTCTGAACATGTACCGATTCTTACCAATTTTAATAGCGTTCATTCCATGGCCGATAAAAGATCAAATACCAAATTTCACCAAAATATATTTATATTTCCGACCTGCAGTTTGATTACAAGCTTTACATGGACACACAGACGGACGGACGGACGGACGGACGGACGGACGGACATCGTTAAATCGAATCAGATAGTGATTCTGATTCGATCGGTATAATTAAAGATGGGTGTAGGTCAAATATTTTTGGTTGTTACAAACAGCAGCACAAAGACATTATACCCAAACCACATAGTGGTATAGGGTATAAAAATATGTGACTGGAAATGAGAAACGAATAATGAAATAGCTCACTTTAATATTCAGCTTTACTAAGATATTGAGAGCTTTAGAATAACTTCGGTATTATAATTTTTTTTATTTTTTTTTTTGGATCAAATATGTGAAAAATCACAACTAGCTGCTACTTTCGAAGCAACGAAAAAGCAATACTTTCGAATGACTTCACTTTTTTTCGGGCTTTATCTGAGAAACTAGAGCTGACCTAAATCAACGGCTAAAAGATCAGCGTATGCCAATTACTAGGAATATTTTCACTCAGTCAACATCAAGAATGAAAAAACATTACACTCCATTTAATTGTTGATCTTTGATAGAAGTAACTTTTCCAATGGATAAAAGATAAAATTAAATTAAAGAAAAATATAAATTTTATCTTTTCAATACAAATGATGCTAGAATTTTGATGTCTTAAAAGAATAACTAAACAAGTGTAAATACCGTGTGTATATCCTGCGCCTTAGCAATATTTTTGAATTATAAATTGTGTTAGAGTAAAAATGCGCAATCAGAACTCCACGACTCTTTCGTTTGCCTTGCTTTATTAGACAAAAATAAAAAATAGTGCAACAGTTAATCCGTACTTATTTATCTAACAGTTGAACAGATCATTGTATAGGTAGTGAGTATCTAAAGTACAATGTTGTAATATTTAGTACGTGATCGAATTGGTAATATGTATAATTAATTCAACAAATTGTTTATAGGTTACTAGATTACTTTGGAAGAAATATAGAAAGTTCGCCTGATTTTCTAATCCCCATTTATGCCCATTTATGCCCATTTATTTATCTCTTCTTGCATATATCCAAAATGTAAAACTCCTTAGAAAACCTGCTTTGTAATAAGGCTGTAAAATAAAGAATAATATAATAAATTCTCTTTAAAACTGTTCATAAATACGTTATTATATACTCTGCTAGGATTTGATTTTTTATAACCGTGCTTTTACAAAATGGTTTTCGTTCAGTTAATAGAAACCCGCGGTTGGATAATAGAATATGTATTTTTGATCCAAATTAGACTTACAAAGTATTGGGTTTGTGTAATAAAAATATCCCAATATGTTGAACAGAAAAGTATTTACCAGAAAAATGTAAAAAAGATTCAGGATTGAAAGCATATAAAGTAAAAAATATGCCGAACCCCAGGAAAAAGTGTAGATCGAGATGCATTGACACTTGTGGAAAATGGAGAGTAACAACCGTTACAAGAAATACTACTAATACTACTACCACTATTCATGGGCAAGGATGAGATACATCTTTTTTGGCCTGATATTTTGTCTTAACATTGTAGCACATTAGTTATATTAATCGTATAAGTATAACGGAAGTAGATAAGATACTGTTAAATCATTATTGGAGGCTTATTCTTATAAAGCAAAATTTTTTATCGAAAACAAGTAATTTTTCTTATTTTTATACCCTATACCACTATGTGGTTTGGGTATAATGACATTGTGCTGCTGTTTGTAACAACCAAAAATATTTGACCTACACCCATCTTTAATTATACCGATCGAATCAGAATCACTATCTGATTCTGATCTGATCAGAATCACTATCTGATTCGATTAAACGATGTCCGCCCGTCCGTCCGTCCGTCCGTCTGTGTGTCCATGTAAAGCTTGTAATCAAACTGCAGGTCGCAAATATGAATATATTTTGATGAAATTTGGTATTTAAGCTTTTATCGGCCATGGGATGAACGCTATTGAAATTGGTGAGATTTAACATATATTGCCATAAGATCCAAATTATCATCCAAATCGTAGTCAAATTAGGTAGTATATATTACATCCATTAATTAGTAGTCCAAAAATGATCCCCATTGGACAACTCTTAGTCATAGGCCCCATATAGAGCTGCTTCCCGATCTTCACTTAAATCTATCAAAAAACAAAAATATTGCACAGATTTTTCTCAAATTTGGTTTGTATATATTTTTTCAAAGTGTAAGTGACTTTACCAAATATGGTCAGGATCGGTCCTTTTTTGGACCTTGTCCACATATAGAAATATCATCCGATATGAACTTTTTCATATCTGCAGCCAATAAAATTAATAAAAATGCCACTCAAATTTGGTTTATGCTTATTTGCTATATCCAATTAATTGGACCGAAGAGATAGGGTCTCAAAACCATGGTATAGGGTATCGTATAGTCGGGCTAGACCGACTATAATTTTCTTACTTGTTTTTATAATATGTTAATATATAAAAGTTTATTTTGTTAATATAATGTTCTTATACCATCCACACCAGTGTAAGTACGGCATATATGTATACATATGTTTGTCATTCCATTTTTGGTATAAAAAAAAATCTGGACCCCCTAAAATATGCGATGTTCATCTGTCCTTCTGTTGAAATCGTGGCTGGCATTGCACAAATTTTTGAACCTTAATCCGAAATAAAAAAATCGCCAATAAGAAAGATAGATAACAATTAAAAAGTTATTTTTTAGAAAGGTATCTAGTTATTTATAAAAAGAAATAACTATTTACATATTTTAATAAGTAACTCTTAAACAGATTTTCATATTTTTTTTTTAATAACTACTTTATAGATGTAAGCAATTTTACTTTTGAGTACTCTAATTGTAAACTTATAGAAAAATTAACTTATTGCAAGATTTTCATTGGAAAATATTTCCAATTTTCATAATTTGAAATTATTTATATACAATTTATCATTTTTGATAAATTCATAATGTTTTGTAGAAAATCTCTCCTCAGATTACAAATTTTAATTATTTTAAATGTATTTCCTAGCAGAAACATTTTTAGGTTCTTCTTTAGTATTTCTCTTATTTTAGTAATTTTCCTATAGAATCAGCGCATATCTAACAGAGTTTAAGACAAAATATGAGATAATTATTTCCCGTAGACCTGACAAAAATATTCAATGGGTCTTGCTTTGAAACAGATGGCACATATTTTATCAAGCTCTCATATTATTTAACGAAATAGGATTTTATCAATCTTTATTTTTATTTTAGAAAATGGCTTTAAGTATAACATAGATTGTCACAAAAAAATATATATTAAAATATATATTAAGATATCTTTTATAACATTTTATTTTGTAAATAAACTGTGAAACATTTCGCCATCATTATCAGGGAGAAAGTTCTACACCAGCATAGTAAAACATTCAGAGCTTGGCACTGTCACAACAAATTTTTTTTATTACCATTTATATTGTTTCCTTAAAATTTATTTGCTTAATATTTCAGCCATAGTTTACACATTGTTCTATTTCCAAATTAAAACGTTCTTTCTCTGCAACCAGTTTTTAACAATTCGTGCGGTCCTCTTAGAAAATATTTTTAACTAGCAAGTTGTAACGCACCTAAGGCACCCGCTAAAGAATGTGTAATGAATAGTTTTTGCAATTACAATTTTGTTGGTTCCTGAATAGATCTAAGCTTCAGCTACGTAAAAGTTTATCGAGATAAATTTTTTTACCCAAACTAAAATTGTTACCTTTTTTGTATAGCGGATTCGTCTATCCTAAGAATCAAATCAATTTATTAACATAATATTTCTTTTAAATAAAAGTTAGTAATACATTTATGAATGTTACAGCATGTAAATAAAATTAAATGGTTTTGTGATTATAAAAAAAAAAATTTATCGGTTTTTAATAATTTTTTTAGTCGTTTAAGTTTGTTTCTGTCCCAGCAATTTGGCTTAAATTAAGTGCATCTTTTGACAATGTTAAGTACAGTATTGTTCGTGTGTCTGTGGTGAAAAATTATATCTCACAGCTGGTTCTGTTAATTTTGACAATAAAATTAACGAAAACTCAAAAACATGCTTTGCATATATTCGAGTTAGCTAGTAGAAGGAAATGGCTAGTTTTTTCCGTTTTAAACTTTGGAGCATACAGGTCATACCTTCTGATTGCTGGAGCCTAGTTGGTGGATTTTTATAAAAAGGTATACAGATAGCATTTTTTATTTTAACCATTAATTTGTTCATCGATTAATTTCGTTTGAAGTAAACTACGATTTTATAAAGTCTTTGAAGTGGCAAAATCCACGATGATGTTTTAATATAACTAACCCAAAATTATTAATTAATACAAAAGTGTATCAAAACTAAGAGGTATAAAAGAATTATTAATTGGATATATCAGTACTGCACTTTCAAGTTACGGAAGACCACCTTTTCTAGGTAACATGAATACCCTATAGTTTATATCTGAAAATAAACCAATATTATTTCCAAAAAATATCTTGGCATTTAAAAGTTCCAGGAGTATCCTTTTGGGAGTTGCTTCGATTGTCAAGAGACATAGAGTGACATCATTATCATCATCTTATTTAAACATACTAGCAGATTCCAGCCCTCGAAATTCGAGTGCAAATTCTAGGAAATTTAATTTTTTCATTAAATAAAGACCCTAAAGGTAATCTAATCAATTATAGCCAATTCACAAATCAACACAAAAAAAAAAACTCCATTTTATTACAAACACACTAACAAATTTAATAAACATACACATAGCATTGTATAATTTTATGTATGTGTTAGTAGCAAATTTAAATGGAATTTATTCAAAATAATGGAAAAATTCAAGAATTTGTAAATCTGCAAAACGGCAAAAAAGAAATACCTTTCAAATAATATACCTTTGATCAAAATCGGGATAAAACGGTAAAACAAAACATCGGTCACAAGAAATCGCCTGGCCTATTAATATTATAGATGTAAGGTAATAAAATCAAGTCGTGTTGTGTCTCAATGTATTTTAATAAAAAAAAATATATAATAAAAAAAAAACACAAATCTCTTCTAATAGGAGTCTCAGAGAGTAACTTCCAGTGGAATATTCCAGTATTTGTACTCAGAGCCAAAGATCGTAGACAGAAGAAGGAATCAGATAGAAAAAAAAACCGGCTTGACCTGTCATTTAATAACATTCCTACAACTTATACTCATTAGTGAACCAATGGCAATTTTTTTTAGAAATTAATTAAATTAAATTTCCGAAATTCGTTCAAAAAGAAAAAAATTTCATGTGAATCGGTTTAAAAATAATATTAGCAATTATAAACTCAGAAATCATATTTCGTAAGTGAAAATATAGACTAAAAATAATTTAACAAGTTAAAAGAAAAAAATTGATATTGAACGAAAAAAAACCGAACCAAAGATGGAATTGCATAGTGAACAAAAATTAACAAAAAAATTTAAAAAAAATCGGTAAAACGCGTATTGTAGGTGGTGATAGTTATAAGAAAAAAAAGTTATTAATAAAATACAAAATTTCGTAGAACAAAAAGCTAAATAAATCATTTTTAAAAAAGTTTTATTTGTTTTTGGTTGTTCCCTAATTTTGCTAACTAGATAATAATAAATAAAAAATAAATAAAAAAATTTGTATATTTCGAGCCACGGTAAACACATAAAACGTAATATTTTTAAAGCAAAAGTGTGTAATGTTATTTGTAACAGAAAGTTAGTCAAAAAAAAAAAAAAACGAAAATAACCCTGTTACAATAGAAAAAAAAATTTTTGAAACAGAGTAAAAGGAGAAGAGATTGATGTTTAAAACAAAAAAAAAAATAAGAAAGGGGAAAAAAAAGATCACAGTGAGAACCAGAGATATCATACTCCCATCTACCTTGCATAACAGCCCCGTTGGAAGGCCTTTCATCTGCAGCTGAGTAGCCAAATAAGTGTCAAATCTATTTATTTTCTCTTTATGCAACATTTCTTCTGTTAAAGTCCATTAACCTATGTTACCAGAACCAGAATAAATGTTGCAAACGATTAACAAAATTGTTTTTTTTATATTGTTGTAAAATTCCTAAAACACAAAAATGATCAATTTTGTACGAATTAAAAATACATTTTAGATTCCAAATTTTATACAAATATTTTGAAATTTTCAAAAAATTTTGTTGTATAAATTATCGAAAGTTTTTACGGTGAAATTATTTTGATTTTCCTCAATTTTGTTAAATTTTCAAGCATATATAGACAATTTTTTAACGAGTTTATAGCAAGGTTTAAACAACCAATAATATTCAACTTTTTATACCCTATACCACTATGTGGTTTGGGTATAATGACTTTGTGCTGCTGTTTGTAACAACCAAAGATATTCGTCCTAGACTCATCTTTAATCATACCGATCGGCGCAGAATCACTTTTTGAGTCGAAATAGCAATGTCCGTCCGTCCGTCCGTCTGTGTGTCCATGTAAACTTTGTAATCAAACTACAGGTTGCAAATATGCATATATTTTGATGAAATTTGGTATATAAGCCTTTACCGGCCATGGGATGAACTCTGTTGAAATTAGTGAGAATGGGTCCATGGTCAGACCTATTCCCCATACAAATGACCCCTATGAAATCGACATAAATTGCCATAAGTTCCAAATTATCATATAGATCTCAGTCAAATTTGGTTTGTATGTGTTTATTACATCCATTAATCAGTAGTTCAAAAATAATACCTATAGGAAAAGTCTTAGTCATAGGCCCCATATAGAGCTGCTTCCCGATCTTCACTTAAATCTATCAAAAAACAAAAATATTGCACAGATTTTTCTCAAATTTGGTTGTATATATTTTTTAAAAGTATAGGTGACTTTACCAAATGTGGTCAGGATCGGTCCATTTTTCGACCTAGTCTCCATATAAATATATTATCCGATATGAACTTTTTCATATCTGCAGCGAAAAAAATAATAAAAATGCCACTCAAATTGGGTTTATGCTTATTTGCTATATCCAATTAGTTGGACCGAAGAGATAGGGTCTCTAAACCATGGTATAGGGTATCGTATAGCCGGGCTAGACCGACTATAATTTTCTTACTTGTTTATATTTGTCATCTACAACCAAAGCATCGACAGCATTTTGAGATTTATATTGAGATTTTTTTTGTGCTTTTTAGTAAATTAAAAACTTTTGAATAAATTGACATATTCAATAATCGTAAAGTAACTTCAATATGTAATCAAAAATTGGCAAAAATATCCAAAATTGTTTCTATATGAAATTTAAAATCGAAAAAAAAACACTTATTTTATATTATTCTATATTTCTCATACCACACTTTAAACTTAACATTTTATTTTCTTATCAGTGTTAATCACGAACCTGTGCAATTCCATCCAACTAAGCTTTTATGAATTATATCCTTCTAAAAAGTTATGTTTGTTAAAAATTAATTTCGTACTCATATACTTACGTCCAACGGTTAAAATTTTCTTAAGGCTATAAATTACGAACCAAATTTAAAATTAATGTAATTTTCGTAATTGTTTATATAGTCCATTGGAGTTAACTTATGTAATTAGCCTTAGTTACCTTAAAAATTAAAAAATTATATATTGAAATTTAAAAAAAAAAAAAAATATTGTTATAATGGATTGCGAATAAACTAGCGATTTTTTTCCTGGGGTTCCTAACGAATCAATGCCATTAGGAACATGGTTGGGAGGGTCATGAAGCTAGGGATATTTCATCAGTTCCCCACTAAAACTCCATAACACGCCTCTTTATTAAAATTTCATATTTTTTCAATTTCTTCTCTGCATGAATGGGGGTTTTTTTTTGATATAGACTAATTAACGGTCCATTTTATTTTGAAAGCTAATGTTTTTTTCTGGGACTCTGATAAAAAAAATTTTTGTGATGTGGTTTGGAATGGAGAGGGTCAAAAACCTACCACCACCTCTGTCGCTACCTCAACAGATGGATGCCACCGACCTGAACCAATGCAAACATGAGTGCTAAAAATAGCAGCTATTGGAGAGACCTTCGTAAAGCAACACGTTATTTCTCAAAAAGAAATTTTGGAGGCGGTTCGTTAATGATTTGGGGTGCTTTTTGTTTCGATGGCGTGGTTGATTTGACACTTCCAAGCACCATAATAAATTCTCCTGAGTACATAACATTATTAGAAGAGAAATAGGTGCCATTTGTTGAAAATAACAATGAAAAATAATTAATTTTCCAACAAGACAATGCATCAGTACACACACGTAAGTCGCCGGACGATATATTAGATTGGCCCGCATGTTTTCCTGATCAGAACCCTATCGAGAATATTTACAGAATATTAACCCGTTATTGCAGAAAACCGGCAATATAATAGCGTTTTTCACCTTAAAGAAGCAGTTATTGATGCGTGGAGATCTTCAACGGAGGAATTACGTATAAATCTGGTGAACAGTATGTCTGATCGAATTCTGGAACTGGGTCCAAAAAAAAGGGCGCCTTACACATTATTAAAATTACTTATATAAAAATTTTTTTCTTCATTTGTTGTCAATTTTTATATACTAGGATAAGTGTATTTATAGTTATGAATTTTGTTATCCTTTTTTTAATAGTAAAGTAAAAAATAATACAAATTTTTTATTTTTTTTTTTAAATATTATCAATTTTCCTTTGATTTTAAATACATTCTGGTTAAACTTTAAAATTTTTTTTTAATTCGAAATTTAGTGAAATGAATGTGTAATTATAGTTATGCAGCACAGTGTATATTTTTTATATTTGTCTATAGTTGCGAAGTTTACTTGTCTTAAGTATACTTTATATTTATGCTAAAAGTTGAAGTTATTCCTGAGCCACGGCATGCAATCAATTAAAAAAATACACTTAAAATAATTTCTTAAACAAAATTTGTTTCAAACACGTACTAATGAATTGAACTGAGACATTATTTATGAACTGAATAAAAGTTAATGCTATAGAAATTTCCGAAAAATGTAGTTATGATTACTTTTGGAGGCATGAGGATGAATAAAACTACCACCACTCTACCAACAGCAGCCACGTTTGCAAAAAAAAAATAAATAAGAAAAAAAATTTTATGCAAAAAAAAAAATGGAAAATAAATTTTGAAATAAAAAAGTCGCCAATTGAAGGCTTTTTTACGGTTGACTTTGACATACAAATTTGAAACATCCACAAAAGAACTCATATACATATGCTTACATACACATCATATATATGTATGTACATAATTTCCAACATGTCTAACATTTGTAACACTTGTTTATATGTTACACTATTACGCTGTCATATTTGAAAAAAAGAAAGAATTTTGATTATATAGAATTATATACGATGGAGTTTTCAACAAAAGGTTCATAGATTTTGTATATACGCTGAGATATGCAAATATTACTTGATTTAGGTACACATCATGGCAATTTCACATGAGTATGTGAGTTTCTTTTCATCACAAAGCCACCCTCATGAAGTGAAACCAAAAATAATAATATCATATTTTAAATTTACCACAAATTAATCTTTAACACAAGAAGCTTAAAGATTTGCTTTTGAGACCATATTTTAGAATGCAAAAACTTCAACGAACACAAAATGTATTCAACCGCAGCTCATACATTATGGTCTATAGAAATTAATTGCATAAAATACCTGTATCGCTAAAATGTGAACATACACAATCGCACATTTTAAAACTTCATTTGCTGTCTGTAGGTGTATTTGTATGTGTAAGTTAATTTACAAAGTTGTACAAAGTAAAGTGGTTAGGAAACCCATGAGTTTAAAATTACAAATAAATCTTAACACTGCCTTGGGCTTAAGTGTAACCACAAACAACACCAAATAATCTACACCATTTTCAATTAAATTAGCTACTGCATAAATTCCACACTGCTAAAGAAGCTATTTGAGTTTTGGAGTTTGCACAGCATAATAAATTTTTCCTAATTAATTTTTTCATATATACCTACTCCCATTTAAAAGAAGAAATACTTTAAAAGTTTATGGTTGTTATAAAAAAAAGTCACTAAAAAAATCAATTGCAAAATATTAAGGCTAAGTATCAAAATATTTTAAAAATTTTCCAAAATTTTTTTTGTTAACAATAGTGTGGTTAAATAAGAAGGTCGAACTAAAAGTGGGACTTTAAATTTCGGTTTGTAACTGAATTATTTTTATAGATATTATGGAAACTTCAGAAAAAGGGGCTTAGCATCTACCCATCAAAATAAAATAAATAACATAAATGAAATCCTAACTTAATATGACAAAATACGTTACTTCGCATTTTCCAAGTATTGCCAAAATATTGTCTGGATTGAACGTTTTAAAGCAATTAACTCGCAGAAACAACGATTCATCTAACTTGTACCATATCGTACTAGATCACACTCTAACTACTTTCATGTTTAAGAGTCATCATGTGGCTTTAGTTTTTGTTAGGGGCAAATTTGCCAATGTGTAAACAATATAATTTCTTTGAGGTACAAACATGTCAGCATACATGACTAATAAAGAGCATTTACTTTTTCTCTAAATAACAAGAGAAGTGCTAGGAAGTTCATCGATTGATGTCGAAAGTTTACGGAGAATATGCTTTGTAGATCATGTCATGTTAGTGCTAGTTCCAATGTTTAAAAAGGGTTAATTTTTACACGAGAAATACAGAACTCCCTGGCCAGTCAAAATTGTAAAGCTAAATAATATACTTGAGACCATCGTAAGACGCACTCCCAAAATCATATTGTAGACACACACACAAGTCAAGAAATTAAGTGCCTTACATTTTGAAACTGAAGGACTTAATGCTATTCTGAATGCCTAAACACTAAAGCTTAAAATCCATGGGGTTAAGGAAGTACTCTGTATTTCGTGGAACTTGATATGTGGGAATTATTATGAGCTCTTGCTCTATCGTAGTTGTCATTCTGCAAACATAATAACGATAGATATTTTTCATCGACTTTAATTTTTTTTATCTTAGTAACTTTTATTAGAATCACTACACCAAGAATGTATTATATCTTTCAGTTTCAACTTAGATCTATCTTTAAGCAACGAAAGGTCCTTTTTAGAAAAACGTATTTCTTTAAATAAATGCAAATTTTGTAGAAAAGGTACGGAAAGGTGTTTTTAAAATAAATATTTTTATTTACAGACTAATATAAAAATATTACAAACTATATATATTTGTTTAAATGGTGCGTGGTAAAGAAAAAGAAAGCATATATTTCAAAAATTCATAACTGCACTGTATTCTTAATCGGACCGGTTTCTGGCATTTCAGCCTTCATCAGCGATTTATTGAACATTGTGATAATTGTTATGTTTTAATTGAATAGATTGTTTCTATATGAAATTTTTTTTTCTACTTAGGGCGGCCGTGAGGTTTTGAACCATGAACATTCACATACACTCGTACTTGCACTTTTTGGTCAGCGTTAAATTATCATGCTAAACCTAACAAGTAAGAAATTATAGTCGGTCTATTTCGTTTTTAAAAAAAAATGGAGAATTTGTTCATTTATTTTGGGAACCTTTTTTTAAATTTGTGGAATTTGTTCATCGTGAAGTTATTCCCGTGTGTACCAAATTTCAGAGAAATCCGTTTAAAAATACAAATTTGTATAGCGAACAAATGTAGTTACCATAAAACAGAAAATGAGTTTAATAAAAAAGTGGGCGTAAAGTACTGAGATCACGTGCACCAAATTTCAGAGAAAGTCGTTGAAAAATAAAAGTTTGTATAGCAGTCAAACAAAGAAACAAATAAAAGAAAAAAAATATAAATTTTATATACACAGAAGTAGGTGCAAAATTAGACGTGGCCGGTAAGAAGTATATTGCGACCTTGCCTGTAGTACAGAGATTGTGCGTACCAAATTTCAGAGAAATCCGTTGAAAAATAAAAATTTATATAGTGAACAAATATACCGAAAAACAGAAAATTAAATGTATACAAAAAGTGGGCGTAGCAGTAGGCCTGGCCGGTAAGAATCATATGGCGACCTTTCCTGGAGTTCGGAAATCGTGTGTACCAAATTTCGGAGTATTCCGTTGAAAACTAGCAATTTTTATAGCAAATATACCAAAAAACAGAAAATGAACTGTATACAAAAAGTGGGCGTAAAGGTAGGCATAGCCGGTAAGAATCATATAGGGACCTCTTCCAGAGTACAGAGATCGTGCGTACCAAATTTTAGAGAAATCTGTTGAAAAATAAAATTTTTTATAGCGAAAAAATATACCAAAAAACAGAAAATGAATTTTGTATAAGAAGTGGGCGTAAAAGTAGGCGCGGCAGGTAAGAATTACACGGCGACATTGCCTGGAGACCAACTTTGTGAGAAATCCGTAGAAAATTAAAAAATTGTATAGCAAACATGGCAAATTTTTACGCTAATTCAAAACTGAAAAATATGACTTGTTCCTTAACTCCCTACGAATTTTGCGCAATGATACGCTACTTTTTAAATTTACCTAATACTAAATATCTACAGCTTATCACGAATTTTAATGCAAAATTTCTTTTCCAAGCCGTAAATTTAACCAAAATTTAGTTAAAACACCGTTAAAAGATTGCCAGCTATTTCTTTTAGTGCTACAATTGACATGTTCCGCAACTCTCCACTACCCGCTACTATTTATTAATAATCACATTATACATCAATGAGCAAAATGGTTATAATTTTGACCCCTTTAGTAACGGACCATCCGAATTTATTTATTTATTTATTTACATCAGCTATATATTACAAGCAGGAAAATTAGCTAACACTACATGTGAAATGAATAGGCTCAACATTGATATCCTTGCTGTATGTGAAACGTGGTGGCCAGGTAGTGGAGAAATTGACAACCAAAATGCAAAGATGTTTTACTCAGACAGTCAAACCAGAAACCACAGAAATGGCGTTGGAATAATAGTGAAAAGCAGTATAGCGAAATGTGTAAAAGGATTCACTCCAAAATCTGATAGAACCATGCTAATAAAGCTGGAAGCTAAACCACTTAAAATTAATAATGAAAATCTATGCGCCAACTGCTGAGAAAAATAAGGAAGAAGTTGGTTTTCTATAACGAAATTGAGGATCTGATAAAAACTACATAACCTCACGAAATAACTATCACCCAAGGAGATTTTAACGCCAAGAATTTAAAATAAAAGTAACAAATACGCTCTTATGTCTGCCTGCAATCTATCCCCGAGGATAGATTGGGAAATATAGTACGAAATCTAATCGACTATATTTTGATAAACCAGTGCTATTGCTCATCCATAAAGAAAACATCAACCTACCCAGGAGCAGAGGTACCGTCGGATCATAATTTCCTAATGGCAAACATGCGAACAAAACTCTCCGCTGTTATTAAGAGAAAGTGGCATAAGGAATTAAATACGGAAAGACTCGATGATTCAGCTATCAGAGCAAATATAAAGGAATGCATAAATGTAGAACTAAACAGCGTTGATTGAGAAGACGTAAAGAATGTTTGGGATAAAGTTAAGCACACGCTTAAGTCAGTTGCGGAAAACACTCTAGGAATCTACAAAAAGCCCCAAAAAACGAATGGATGATGGAAGAAATACTGCAACTAATGGAAGAACGTCGAAAACATAGAAATTTAAAATATGTTCTATATCATGAAATTAACAAGGAGATTAAAATGGCAATACCAAGAATGAACGTTAAGGTATTCAATGCCAGGAGATCCAAAGACTAAAAAATTTACATGATAATTATAATTTACACAAAAAATTAAACGAAGCCGTCGGAATATACAGAAGGAAAACACGTGGTATATTATATAACAATAACAATGAAGATGTATTTGATATTAAGAAAAAAAGAATGTTCGGAAAGAGTATAATGAAAAGTATCTTCGGACAGCGGTCGCACAGTTTTTGATAGACATGTTGGAATTCAACTTTATCGTTTTCTACTGTATCAAAAAGAAACAATAGTTCATAGAAAATTAAGTTTTTTATTTTAATGTTCTACAAAATATTTACTTCACTTTTATTTTGAACTCTCACAATAAACCACATTATTTATACCCTATACCACTATGTGGTTTGGGTATAATGACTTTGTGCTGCTGTTTTTAACAACCAAAAATATTTGACCTACACCCATCTTTAATTATACCGATCGAATCAGAATCACTATCTGATTCGATTTAACGATGTCCGTCCGTCCGTCCGTCCGTCTGTGTGTCCATGTAAAGTTTGTAATCAAACTGCAGGTCGCAAATATGAATGTGTTTTGATGAAATTTGGTATATAAGCTCCTATCAGCCATGGGATGAACGCTGTTGAAATTGGTGAGAATCGGTCCATGTTCAGACCTAGCCCCCATACAAATGACCCCTAAGAAATCGACATAAATTGCCATAAGATCCAAATAACCATATAGATCTTACTCAAATTGGGTTTGTATGCGTTTATTACATCCATTAATGAGTAGTCCAAAAATGATCCCTATGGGACAACTCTTAGTCATAGGCCCCACATAGAGCTGCTTCCCGATCTTCAATTATATCTATCAAAAAACAAAAATATTGCACTGATTCTTCTCAAATTTTGTTTGTATATATTTTTGCAAAATACAAGAGACTTTACCAAACATAGTCAGGATCGGTCCATTTTTGGGCCTAGTCCCCATATAGATATAGCATCCGATATGCACTTTTTCATATCTACAGCCAAAAAAATTAATAAAAATCCCACTCAAATTTGGCTTATGCTTATTTTCTATGTCCAGTCGGTTGGACCTATGAGATAGGGTATCTAAACGCATGGTATAGGGTATCATATAGTCGGTCTAGACCGACTATAATTTTCTTACTTGTTTTTTTTTAAATAAGTAAAACATACGAATATTTTAATTAATTGAGCGATCAATTTGTCTAAAATATATTTTGTTAAAAGTTTCCATTGTATTGTCACTCGCTGTATGTTCTTCTTAGCACCACATTATTTTTAATGTCGCTGTTATATTTTTTTGATATTTTAGTGGCCACACGATAGAACATAATTTCTGCTTATCTTTATTTTTACTGTAAACAGTGCCGATATTTAATCGCTTTATATACAAATGTGTTTCAGTATGACAGCGGTCTGTATGAAAGAAATAAGTCCAGAATATTATCTTTTAGAATCACTAAAATATTATCAACAAGTTTTATCGAAATTCTTCCACAAATATGTATTATTCCGATATTTTGTTTTAAAAAAATATAAATCCCTTTAAATTTGACATTTGACCTTAAAAAGGGACAATTTAAAGTATTTCGATTTAACCGTAATTTACAAGATTGATAACTTGTATCAATTAGTATAATACTTTGGTAAAATATATTTTAAATATGGAAACACCAAAGAGATGTAGGCTAAAAGTTGAAAAAGTATGAAATATCAAATTTTTCTTCAAATCCACTGAAATAAAAACGCTGACCTCGCCAAATTAAGAAGAGGATGCATACAATATTTGGCATTTTTAATCACATATATCTTGTTAATAAGACCATAAAGTCCAATCGTTCATTTCGGAAAACTTCTTAAACAAAATTTTTGGAAAAGTAAAATTGGAGATTTTGAAATGGTACTAAAAAATACGTACCGCTTTGACATTAATATAGAACGGCATAGGAAGAGACGAAATGCAAAATGCTTTATGTAAGATCATTTTGGGATCAGGAGAATGCAAAAATGTTATTGTTGAAAAATATTTCAATATATTTAAAAATGTGAGATCGGTTTTCTTAATCAAGTAGTCTGTGGAGCATTTATTGCCTAGGGAACTTGCCTTGAACTTGGCTGTTTTTCAACCGACAACAGAGTTTGTTATTTTGTTAGAAAGATAATTTACTCCGAGTTACTGTGTATTATTAGTTTAATTGAAACGCAATTATTAGTATATAAATTTTTGTAAAATGATTTTTTTTGTGATAATATTTACATATAAATGCATATTTGAACTTTGGACTCAATGCGCGTCCAGAAGGCATTGCCCGATTTGGCTCAAATTTTGCGCAGTAAAGTTTTAGATAATCCACAATAGTTTCACAATAATCCGGCCCGCACGTCTTGAAATTCAGAAAAAAAATTAGCTGTCACCCTAATGTGTATATTAGTCTTGTGTATGTCTGAAGTATATAAGTGTTGAGTATAAATATTTGTATATATTAACCGCCAACTATTTTGACTGCGATAAAACCACTTTGAAGCTTTAAACATTCCTAAAAACTCCCAAAAAAAAAAAAAACTTCTACAAGTAGCATTTCAAGATTCTTGCTCTCTAATTTCTCTAATTTCATTATTACACATACTTGAAATGCTTGAATGTGGCTGCATTTTGTTACAAACTGCCCCATTTGCCATTTTAACGCAGTCTTTTTTTTTTGTATATAAATAGTTGAACAATTTTTTTTCTCTTGAAAACTCTTAAAAAGTCTGCAGTTAATTAGAAGATTCTTTTTTATCTATTAAGTGTCTTTTTGTATAATATTACCTTAACAATTTTGTCGATGGGTAAATTTAGTATTTTTTTTTATTTTTTAGTTTTTGAAAAAAATCATTAGCTTTGTAGTGGCTGAGATTTTAGTATCTGTTTTGGCTTCCCTAAGTAAGTGTACTTTTTTTAAGTACTGCATGTTGTAAATTCGCTGAGAGACTCGTTTGTTGAAAAAAAAAAAGTTATAAAGTGTGTTTTAGGCGTTAGCACAAAATGAGGTCAACATATTTTATGGAAGTCTTTAGACAAAGTTAGATTGATATTTTCTACTTAAGCGCATTACGAGCAAAACTTAAGTTTTAAATTAAATTTTTTTTGTATGCAGTACGTTGTTGGCTTACTTGTAAGATGTCTACAATTGAATCAATTGTTTATTTTTAATTATACTCTATACCAGTGGTCAGGGTATAATGTCTTTGTGTTGATGTTTGTAACTGCCAAAAATATTCGACCTAGACCTAGCCATCTCTTATTACACCAATCACTTTCTGAGTCGCTTTAGCGATGTCCATCCGTCCGTCTGTGTATCCATGTTAAACTTCTAATCAAACTACAGGTCACAAATATGACTATAATTTGATTAAATTTAGTACGTAAGCATACATTGTTCATAGGATGAACGCTGTAGAAATAGGTGAAAATTGGTTTATACTCAGACCTCGTTCTCATACGAATGACCTCTAGGAGATCGACTTAAATTGCCATAATATCCACAATATTATATAGATTTTGGTCAACTTGGGTTTGTATATATTTATTACATCCGTTTATTAGTGGTCCAAAAATAAACTCTATAGGACAATCCTTAGTCATAGCCCCCATATTAAATTGATTCCCGATCTTCACTTAAATCTATAAAAAAAAAAAAAAAACAAAAATGTTGCACAGATTTTTCTCAAATTTGGTTTGTATATGTGACCTTACCAAATACTTACCAAATCGGTCCATTTTTGAACTAGTCCCCATATAAATAATGCAGCCGAAGGCAAAAAACAAAAATAATAAAAACGCCACCAAAATTTGTTTTATGCTTATTTGTTAATTCTAAGAGTTGGGGTCTCTAAACGCATGGTATAGGGTATCTTATTTTCTTATTTGTTTTTAATTATAAGTGTTTTAAAGCTGAATTTCTTTTTATTAACCTGTCTCTTTTAAAAATGGCTACAATTGCGTCAATTATTCATTTTTAATTATAAATGTTTAAAAGCTGTTTTTATAATCTTCCTACGTAAAGTCTTTTAAAAGTGCTAATGAAAAATATTGTTGAGTTGAATTGGAAGGAATGGCACATTTTGTTATGATTCGATATCTAAAAATAAGAAACAATATAAAGATATATAAAATATAATCAACAGTAATACGGTAGTTTTTTATAAACTGTGTACAAAAACAAGTAAGAGTGCTAAATTCGGCTGTGCCGAATCTTTGATACCCTCCACTTCGGTTTGAGTATTGATAATAAATGTAAACAAAATTTGGAAAAATATGCATGCGTTTCCTATATGCATGCGTTTCCGGTTATATGACATAACTTCTCGTTTAATTTAGTTTTTGCTAATTAAATAGCTCGCCCTAACCTCAATTGCAAAGGTAATGGTTGTGTAGGGTGGCTACATGCATTAAATCGTGCTAATTGGACATGGCTGTATAGTTTCTTTTAACTGCGAAATATTTTTTCATTGCGGCCATATAGGTCGGATGGAGTAACAAAATAATATCCAAGAAAATGCTCTCTCAACTTTTTTATTAAAATATTGCCATATTTGGAAAACATAGAGAGTATATTTATAATTGTTAAGACTCAATATATTTAAATTCAATTAATGTAGAATTCCCCTAATATATTACAATAATTAGTGAATGCATTGAATGTTATATAGTTAATATTGTCTTTCTTTGGCCAATTAACGTAAATTTTGTTTATTAATAGATCAAATTACATTTATACCTTTTATACAGTCTGTTTTGTTATTGGCCAATATAGCATAAATTTTAATTCAATAACATTTAGTTAAGTCAGCATTTTTTGATGCATAATTTTTGTATAAATACCTCAAACAAAACTTCAATAAAGTCAGTAGTTAAAAGAATTTATTTTGTTTTAATTACTGAACACTGATCTTCAAGTTACAAATGCTTGAAGACGAAACAATTTTTAAGAAACAACCAAATTAGTACAGACCAAATTTAAGTGTTTGGTTTGACTTATACTAATAGTTTCAACACACATTAACAATAATAATAAATAATCAAATTAGGAATGCCAAACGCAAAAAACCAAATGTCCCAAACATTTTAAATAAAATAATTTGTTATCTTTATTTTCTGAAAAACTTCAAATATTCATCCAAAAAAAAATTGTGAAAATTTATATATAAATAACATTCTCATTAAATTGCGTTCATTTATGTAACAATTTTTATGTTAGCAATTCTTAAATATCATTTGAGGTTTTCTAAAATTCATTGAATTTAAATTAATGTTTTCTGTAGTGCGATTCTGTAAATTTCAACGATCCGAAAATCGCAAAATATATCGACAGCTATTGTTGTTTGCAGTAAGGATTAAGTGATTCACTAAGTACATACATCTTAACGACAGCCGACAAATCTATTTTTCTATTTATTTAAATTGTAAACGAATGGCATCTCTGTCAAAATAAGCGAAAACACAAAGAAGAATAGAAAAAAACAAATTACTTCGTGTTTGACAGGATGATTTTATGTTTATGTTTAATATCTTTATTTTGTTTACTAATATTTCTGTTTATTTATTTGAAAATGAAATAATGAATTGAATATGCTATTTAATTTTTTTATTTATATAAAAAAGTTTTTTAATAGAAGCAAAATATTTTCACTATTTTATGATTTTTATTTATGTATGACGACATTTCAACCTAAAAATTTAAGTTTTTATCGATTGAATAAACAACACAAAAATGGTTGTCGTTTAGATAACAACAACAGCTGACTATAACAATAGCGAATATCGTTTAAAAATTTTACTGATAATTTTGCTTTTCTTTTTTTACCGATTCGACTATCGTTAAAAGAAGCTATTAATTTCTCCTGAATGCCAATATTTTTTTTAATGTAAACATTTTTTAAATGTAAACATATATGGTGTTTTTTTTTTTGGAATTTGATGAAATTGATGTCTTCTAAATTTAAAATTATTAATTCCGACGTTTTGATATGATTTTCTGAAATTCAATTAATATTTTATAATTTATAATTGGAAATTTTTATTCCAGTTTTTAGAATTGATATTTTCTAAAATTTGAATGGAAAATTTAAAAAGTGCAATTTTGTATTTATGTGAATAATAATGCTTTAGTAATTATAAACAATTTTTAAAAATTAGATGTAATTGCAATCAGATATTTTGGAGGTAAAGCAGAATAATAATTCTATATAACTATTTAGAACTCTTTCGAAAGCAAAAAACTCATTGATGAACTCGCTAACTCTATTTTCTAGACAACAAAAAGTTAATATGCCAAACTTATGTTCATATTTGTAAAAGAATAATGAAAAAAGGTATGAAATAAAAGACCAGCCCGTGTATACTCTTAACATTGTTATGTGTAATATATATTTGAAAATATTGACATTCATTTTGAAATAGAAATAACTATTGCAAAGCTAATTAGAACAAAAATTGTGGCGCCATCTACTGTGGCATAGTCACGCTGAGCAAAACGAAGTGACACTCTGTTAATGCAAAAGAAATGTATTTTCCCCACAACAAAATATTGCGGAATTTTCAAATTTGAAGTCAAAATTTTTTTCAAACGTAAATTAGTAAATTTATTTATAAATCTATTTAGGTTTGACTATTGCCAAATTGAAGATTGACCTCTTAAAACACCATAAAAAGTCATAGCTAGGTCAAAAATTTGTAGGAGAATAATGTTTGCCTATATATTTGCAATACAAATGGGTAAGGTGTATTTTCCGAAAGTCATCTGGCTTACGAGTTATAGCTCGTCAAAGCTTGGAACTAATTTTACTCCATTTTTAGGGTTAAAAGTCGTGACGGACTGGCCGGTTTGCATCCGATTGAAAAAATTTTTGCACGGTTTGCATCCGATTGAAAAAATTTTTGCGCGGATATTATTTTTTATGCCCAATATACTAGAAAATGAGTGGGGAGCGGAAAAAATAACACTTTTTGTTTTATGGGCGCTCTAATGTATATGTAAATATTACACACAAAAAATACAACATCAAACATTATTTTTGTGTTTTTCTCTTTAAATAAATTAATACATAAAAATTTTTTTGCTAAATTTACAGTTTTTTTTTTTATTAACAACTAGGTAGTTTAGCATTATTTATCGAAACAATTTTGTATCGATTTTACCGCCTTTCCCATGACCAATCGATCTGAAACTTTGCAGGCAGGCTCGTGGCAATGACTGAAATGATCTAGTGAATTTTTTTAGTGATGCCAAGACAATGGAAACTTTTAAATTTTTCTACCAGAGTTGATAAAAAAAAATGTACAAAGGGTTAGTTTTTATTATATTATTACCACAACGACCACAAAAACAACAAGTCCAGCTATGACAACAATATAGCATTTAGAATAACAACAAGAACAATATAGAAATATCATATTTTTAATTTTTTTTTTTAATTTTTCAGATATTTCCCTGGACCTGTTCCACTGATTTTAATGATCTTTGAAATAGAAATCTTCCCATGAATTTGTTGAGTCATTCTCACTAAAAACGATAACCTTAGCTATTCTATTGAGGGCGTGATCGTGACAAGAACAACATAGAAAATTATATTTTTTCAAGACTTTTTTAGTTCTTCATTCAAATCTCGGGCCTTAATCGACCGATTTGGACGGTTTTAAACAGCAAACTTCTCAGGATGTCAATGAATCATTTTTGATGTCAACGAGCACCCTAGGTGCCCGATTGATGCCGTCATCGTGATTTCCACAGACGGACAGACGGACATTGCTATATCAACTCCGGTTGTTATAAGGATCACAAATATATATATTTTATGGGGTTCAAATTTTTTTTCTAATTATTACAAACGGAATGACAAACTTATATATACCCTTTGCACACTGGAGTGGAGGGTATAACAATGCAACAGTGAAAAAAATATATGCGTATTTTACAATACAGGCTCGAGTTTTCTACAAAAGCGTAGTAAAACGCTATACTAAGTTTGACGAGATTTGTGACCGATTTCTTTTTATGGGCCGCAAAAAATTAGGAACATCATTGGGCCCCTTAAAAAAAAGTGTCGTCAGTTTTATCCAACAGCTAATTTAAACTTGATGATACCGCTTACTGTGTTTGCCAATAATGTTGCTAAGAACCCTGTTAAAATTTAAAATTTTAAATTGTATTAACATCCTATGTGGAAAAAATAATTTGTTACTGTTTTTTTTAGTGAATATGGGAAAAAACTGTTCAGCATACTTGAAGGGATTATTAAATTTTTCACTGGCAATATTTAGCGAAATTATAACTGAACCACTTTTCTGAAGATATCAATACAATCTGAATCTGCTTCGTCACCCAACGTAGCTCATAAATACCACTTTAGTTCAGCTGATATTCCATTGCCAAAACAACATCTGCAGAATAAACAACTTGTAACTAGTCATCAGACTAACCACGGGTTTCAGCTGCGATAACGAAGAGTGGAAAAGTCATTATCGTTATGATATATCAAACAGCATTGCCATTTGAGTAAAGGCAATAAACATTTTCCTTTATATATATAGATTATATAGTTTTTGACATGCTTATCTTAGATATTGAGGAAAGGAGTCCCGGTTGTTGAGAATTAAATATTAATGTATGATGATATAGTCATCGCTGGCGATTTCGATTCTAGCCTCATAACTAGGTTGACATTGCTAGGACTTACATCTCCCAATACAACTACACCCATTCATTTTACAACTAATAGCAGTACCTTACAAGACCTATTCTTTGTAAGTGAGACACACAATGCTCTATTCTACGATCAAATTTCTGCACCCCGTTTTTCAAAACATGATCTAGTTTTTATGACGTATAACTTTAAATTGCAAGTTCCCATTCAGTCAGTTACTTATCGTGATTTCAAGAATTTAAACTACTCAATTCTTGAAGATGAATTTTCTAAAATTGATTGGCAACAAATATATTACATGATTTCAGTGAATGATGAACTATCATTCCTTGAAAGCAATATACTAAATTTGTTTAATCAATCAGTACCACTAAAAACTAAAATAATACGTTCAACGAAAAATCCATGGTTCTCATATAGAATACAACAATCCATTAATCGAAGAGACCTCGCTTACTCTCGCTGGAAAAAGTTTAAAACAACAAATTTACATACCGAATACCGTGCTGCAAGAAATGAAACTAGAGAAATTGGCATCGGCAAAGATATGAAAAACAAACCGGTGTCCTTGATACTGACGTTGTAAATGAACTGTTCGTTAATATTGCTATGGTGGTAGCAGATATGAGTTACTACAACAATTACTTTTTTAATCACTTTGATCCCTCAATTAGACAATTTAGTTTTGACTGTGTAAATGAGATTGTTGTTTTGAAAAGTTGTATGTCTATTAAATCAAATGCTGTTGGAGCGGATGAAATTCATCCTAAATTTCTCAAAATTCCTCTGCCTCCAATTTTGCCATTCGTAACACATATATTTAATAGCATTATAACTACTAGCTGCTATCTTACTAAATGGAAAACTTCAAAAATTATCCCATTAACCAAAACGAAATCCGATTATAGACCAATTGCAATATTACCATTTTTATCTAAAGCTTTTGAAAGAATCATTTACGAACAAATATCACTTTATCTAAATACACACAATCTATTAACAGATCGCCAGTCTGGTTTTCGAAGAAAACATAGCTGTATTTGTATTACTGCTTTGGTAGATGTAGCGGAGGATATAAGGAAAGAGACTGATGCAGGGAAGACAAATTTTTTAATACTGTTAGATCACTCGAGCGCCTTTGATACTGTTGATCACATTATTTTATGCTATAAGCTTAAAAACATGTTCAATTTCTCAACTACTGCCACACGTTTAATATCGACCTATCTTGATAATAGATATCAGTTTGTTCAATATATTTTAGCCCGATATAAATTACTTCCAGTTAAAAGAGATATTCCAAAAGGCCCTCGTCTGTTTTTTCTTTATGCGAATGATCGTCCGAACCAACTTCACTATTATAAAGCAAGAATGTACGCTGACGATGTTCATCTTTACATTAGCTGTAACGTTTCTATGGTTCAATATTGTATCACAATTTTGAATGAGGAACTTCAGCGGGTTAATACCTGGGCTACAGCAAATGCCTTGTTATTCAAATACGATTTAATAGAACTTTTTATATACCTGACCTAAATCTTAATAATGAACGTATAGAAACTATAAATTCAGCAAAAAATCTAGGAATTTTCTTCAACAATACTCTTATATGGTCCGACCACATTAACTATGCATGTGTTAGAACTTTTTCGATGCTAAGAACACTTTGGTCAACGCAGCATTGCACACCCATTCGCCTCATGTGAGACCTATGTAAGTGGGGATGCTGATCTACAGGATTTTCACATACCTGGTTATCACCCTCTATCCCTCTTTATTCTTCATAGGGGCCTTGTTATGTACATTCGCGACAATGTTGTGTACCAGTATCAGCAACATCTGAACTGTAGTGAAGCAGAATTTAACTCACTTTGGGTTAAGTTCAAAATCAGGTTACACATATTGCACTTCGGGTTTCTATATAGAAGCCCAAATGCAGAAAGGGAGCATACATATAATGGCTTCGATGCCCTTTCTGAATCCATTTCTAGAATCCTAGAGAGTTGCCCGAATAGTGAAATCGTTGTTGCTGGCGATTTTAATATCCATAACTCTATATAGCTTCACCGTTCGAGTCAAACAACTCCCGAAGGCCGTTACGTTGAGCTTTTCGCGGCGCGTAACCATCTTGCGCAACTAGTGAATCAACCAATGCACACTCCGTGCATTGAAGGGCAACGACAAAATACTCTCGACCTTATTCTCACTTCAAATCCTGATAAGTATGAAGTGAAAATATTTGCACCTCTCGGTAATTCGGATCTCTGCACCATTTCCGCATCTTTTCGTACTCTGTACTTCAAAGTGTTTCATCACCAGCTATGAAGCGCTTAGTTTCTATTTACGGTGGGCTGAGCTCAACGAATTTTTCAAGCAGTTCAACTGGAAACTTTGTTTCCTGTATAAAAATGTTGATGCTGCTGCGAAAATGGTGGAAAAAAATATGCGATTATTCATTCCATCAAAGCACATTTCGGCTAAACCAAATCAAAAATTATGATTTAACCAGACCTGCAGAGATGCAGTCAGATCCAGAGAGGAAGCATTCAGATATTGGCGTGAAAATAAAAATTCCGCTACTGAACTGCAACGCAAACAAGCGAGAACTCAATGTGCCAAAACACTAAGGCGCCAAAAGTTTATTTACGATCAGCGTCTTCGTGCTAAAGTTCTCTCTACTCCTCGGGGTAGCAAGAGCTTTTGGTCATTTGTTAAAAGAGTAAAGAACAATGCTAGTTCTGCTATCCCAACTCTTTTAATGAATGACCAAATATTCACTGAACCGGTTGATAAGGCTAACCACTTAGCTAAACTTTTTGCAAAAAACTCGTTTTTGCCGGATAGCGATCAACCTCTGCCCGAACTTGAAAGTATCTTGTACTATGCCTAAAATATTCTTTCGAGCACGTGCAGTTAAAAAGGTTCGTTCGGATCTCAACATTAATAAGTCTTCGGGACCGGATGGTTTACCAGCACTGGTGCTGAAACAGTGCTCTTCGACGCTAGCCAGTCCATTGGCCAACCTTTTCAGCATTTCGCACCATGCGGGAGTCTTTCCCTCTTGATCGTGTGTGGCACGGTGCATTGATATCAAAGCTTACTGCACTTGGGGTCGGTAATGACTTCTCTCGATTTATATCGAGTTTTCTCAGAGACCGAAAAATACGTGTTGTTATTGATGGGGTCTCATCTAATGAGTTTCAGCCTAATTCAGGGGTACCCCAAGGTTCCGTTTTTTCTCCTTCCCTTTTTCTTATCTTTCTGAACTACCTTCTTGGTCGAACTTTTAATTCTATTTACTCTTTCGCAGATGATAGCAGCATTTGTCATTCATTTTCCTTTAACTGTAGGCCAAGCCTCTTGGAGGTTGGAGGCAAAAGGCAGACAATGAATGGCACACTCAATTAAGACCTATTAACAAACTCCGAGTTGGGTAAAGCGAAGACTCAATGCTATATGTTGACGCATAAGGCCATGGAATCAACAATGTCTTCTGTATATATGGGTGGTATAGGTATTGAGGAATCTGATAATCTTAATGTTCTAGGCATGAGAATTCAATGTGATGTTCGTTGGAACGAGCTTTTTTTTCAAGTGTCGAAAGAAGCATTCAAGTGTCTTGGTTTTCTAAAACGGTGTAAAAATTACTTCACACCTTCTGATCTCCTTAAAATCTATACCACTTACATCCGACCGAAAATGGAATACAACTCCCATATATGGGCAGGAGTTTCAAAGTCTATTTTGGAGCTACTGGACCATCTAAAAAGGAGGGCGTTGGCACTCATCAATGACAGTAGGGTATCCAACTCTATTGATTCACCGTCGGAATGTGGGTTGTGTAGCACTGTTCTATAGATATTACCATGGGAAAAGTTCTTCTGAGATTAGCGAACTTATTCCAAGTACCTGAGTTTCGGTGCGCTCTACCCGCTTCTATAGTAGATCACATCCGTTTATAGTCTATTGTGCAGTTGACCACATAATGCATTACAGAGAGAATTCGTTTATCAGTCGAACTAGTCGTATGTGGAATAAACTCCCCGCAGAGGTCTTTCCTGACACTTATAATCTAATAAAACTTAAGTCAAATATCCACAAACACTACTCCCTCTTTCCTCCTTTCCATAACCTATTGAAATCAACACAATGCACTGAATTTGTAGTACATATTAGACCACTTATTGCAAAAACCTATTTAATGCCAATTCTGATGTATGGATGTGAATTGTTCGCTGAATGTGATGCTGCTAGCAGAGATAAACGCAACTCTGCATTTAAAAATATAACACGTTACATGTATGGCAAGAGAAGGTATGATTCCATTCCACCAATTACAACAACTAAGCTCTATGGTTTTCAGTTTGGTGAATTACTCAAAACCAGAGTTTTAATATTTTTACATAAGGTAATCTACACTAAGAAGCCGGAACATCTATACAAACGTTTAACTTTTTCCAATTCTAATAGAGGAAACAGAATTACATCTCTTAATCGTCATTATTTAATATCCAGCTGGCAGTTCTTCACTAATGCTGTCCGTCTTTGGAATTCAATCCCATACAATATACAAACTATAAGTATCGCACAAATTTTCAAAAAAGCATTGTTAGTCTGTTCTCGATTTAACTATTTTGAACTTTATTGTTTGATTGGATAAAAATTCTTTTTTCTCTTTCGTCATTTCATCATTTTGAAAACTTTAATTTGTAAAACTTTATTATTACTAAATATTTTAATTTAGAACATTTTTTGATTTTTTTACTCTTTGTTTGAGTAAAACAAGTAAGAAAATTATAGTCGGTCTAGACCGACTATATGATACCCTATACCATGCGTTTAGAGACCCTACCTCATAGGCCCAACTAACTGGACATAGAAAATAAGCATAAATCAAATTTGAGTGGGACTTTTATAAATTTTTTTGTCTGCATATATGAAAAAGTTCATATCGGATGCAATATCTATATGAGGACTAGGCCCAAAAATGGACCGATCCTGATCATGTTTGGTAAGGACTCTTGTATTTTGCAAAAATATATACAAACAAAATTTGAGAAGAATCAGTGCAATATTTTTGTTTTTTGATAGATTTAAGTGAAGATCGGGAAGAAGCTCACTATGGGGCCTACGACTAAGAGTTGTCTGGCCATGGGATGAACGCCATTGAAATTGGTGAGAATCGGTCCATGTTCAGACCTAGCCCCCATACAAATGACCCCTATGAAATCAACATATATTGCCATAAGATCCAAATTATCATACAAATCTTAGTCAAATTGGGTTTGTATGTATATATTACATTCATTAAGCAGTAGTCCAAAAATAATCCCTATTGGACAACTCTTAGTCATAGTCCCCATATAGAGCTGCTTCCCGATCTTCACTTAAATCTATCAAAAAAGAAAAATATTGCACTGCTTCTTCTCAAATTTTGTTTGTATATATTTTTGCAAAATACAAGAGACCTAACCAAACATGGTCAGGATCGGTCCATTTTTGGGCCTAGTCCCCATATAGATATAGCATCCGATATGAACTTTTTCATATCTGCAGCCAAAAAAATTAAGAAAAATCCCACTCAAATTTGGTTTATGCTTATTTTCTATGTCCAGTTAGTTGGGTCTGAGAGATAGGGTCACTAAACGCATGGTATACGGTATCATATAGTCGGTCTAGACGGACCATAATTTTCTTACTTGTTGTTTTTAATTTCAATCACTGAACTTAAATCATTATAAATTATGTAAAAAATTTGTACTTTTTGCTGATTTTTTTTAAATTTACAAGTATTGAAAATTCGATATTATTGAAACATATGACTCCTTTTAGTTCTCAGATTAACTTGCGTTGCCGATACTCTATTAAAACTATTTCATGTTTATACTATCAAGTAGATTACAATCAGTTAATCATCTAACCCATAAAAACAAAGTTTTTATTAAAACTGTTTCTTTACTTATGCATATGAGTTTTGAATCTGTCCGTGACTGTGCGTGACTTTGCGAGACTACTTTAAATTTAATTTTTAGATACAACAAGTCTATGGACCAAGTTTCAGATTGATTGGATGAGGGGAAATGGGGCTTAAATCACTCCGTGACTGTGCGTGACTGTGTGTGACTACCCCAAAATTAATCTGTAGTCACAACAAGACTATCGACCAAGTTTAAGATCAATTGGATAAGGGGGAATGGGGTTGATCCACGACATACAGACGGACAGACAGACTGACAGAGAGTATGAGAGATTTTACAAAACTGAAAATTAATTTTAAATTATATAATTTTTCGAAATCTAAAATTTGACATATAGTATTTTTACATACTAGCAGATTCCAGCGCTCGAAATTCGGGTGCAATTTCTAGGCAGCTTTATTTTCCAATTCACAAACCAACACTTTTATGCTTTATTATTATTGTGAATGAAGATGACAAACTCATTAACAAACACATTAACAAATTTAATAAAATACACATAGCATATGTATAATTCTATGTATGTGTTAGTAGCAATTTACTCAAAATAAAGGAAAAATTTTTAGAATCTGTAAATCTGCAAAACGGCTAAAAAGAAATACTCTTCAAATAATATGCGTTTGGTCAAAATCGGGATAAAACGGTAGAAAAAAACATCGGTCACAAGAAATCACTTAGCCTATTAATATTATAGATGTATATTCTAAAGATTCCGCTTAAAGTCAAATTAAAATTTGAAAAATTGATAGCGACTCTACCTTTTGAAAATATCGAGAATATATTGACTAGTTGAAATTACATATGAGCCATTCCATGTGAATCCGAACACCTTATGGCAGATTAGGAAGATGTATTATTGTTCTGAAAATATTAGAATATTGAAAGAAAATAATTTCTTTCCTACTAAAGTTATTGGCACCTGCAAATTGTAAAAAGCTTTATTAACCGACCGATAACCAAACAGTAAGATTTATTTATTGACTGTAATTTTTTAAATGTTTTCCTGAAACACGAGATTTGTGTTCTCGAAAATTTTAAATGAATTAGAATCATTTAAGTCAATTTTTACAAAAAGCCTTACAGTTTAAGTTACTCATATATCCATCTGAAGAGTTGTGTAAAACTTGTAAAAATGTAAGGGATTTTTCTAAATATCACATGTGAAAATTATAATTTTTTTTTTTTTTATATAAAAAAAAATCTTTGTGCTGTCCAATTGTCAATGCCATTTGAGATAAGAATGCTTTTAGCAAAAACTTATCTTATACCTGTCCTTCTTTATGGCTGTGAAATATTTGCAAACTGTAATAGTGTTGATATCAGATACAATAATATAGCTCGATACGTTTTTAGAAAGAAAAGAACTGATAGTATATCGTTATATTCATACAAACTGTATAATGTGCGCTTTGATGACCTACTAAAAAACCGATGTCTTACTCTGATGCATAAGATTATTCATTTGGCTGAACCAGATTATTTATTTAAGTTAATAAATTTTGCAAGATCACCTCGTGGAAAGAATCTTGTTAATCCATTCTTTAATTATGACGTCTCAAAGAGACAATTCTTTATCTATACAATTAGTCTTTGGAACAAACTACCTAATACAACACAGACAATTGGTAACACTCATCGTTTTAAAAAGGAATTATTAAAATTATGTGCCTAAAATAGTATATTTTATTTAAAGTTTCAGTTTTAAAGTTTAATATTGCAATGTTTCTTGTTAAATTTGTTTTCCTTTTTTTACGTTCTTTTATTCTTGGAAATTCAAATTATAAACTACTAACAATAAATTGAAATTGTATCCATATGTAATAAATGTAACTTAAATCCTACTATCGTCTAACACTGTAACTTATAAGAATTTATTCTTGTTGTGTTAGAATTACAAAAATTAAATAAATAAATAAAAAAAAAATTGTGTCCAATTTTTAAACTATTTAATCTAAAAATTAATTTTGGTGCGATGAATTTACAGAACATAAAATGTATTATTGTATTTTTTTAAATAATTAATCTTCAGTTTCTATTTATATTTTTATTTTGTCTTTAAGAGATAGATTTCTCTTTAAAAATATTGAAACGCTGTTGAAATTCATTATATACAAAAGCTGTTTACTTTTTTTAAAATTACGTTATTAAGAGTGTCAGAATAAAGAGAAAAACGCAAAGGTATGGAGTGCAAAATTAATATATATTTTTTAATAAACTGTACTATAAAAGCTTAGTTAGTTTTAATAGATAATATATAATTCGAGCTTGGAATCCATTATGGTCAGCGTTATAAGTTTAAAATATATAAAAGTTCACAATTTTGGTACATTACACAGTAGTGCATTTTACAAACTAATATAATAGTTTTGGGAAAGACTTCCAATGAGCTTTTGCTATAATAAATGCAAAATGTTATAAGGAAAAGATTAATTGGAAGCAATATACATATATTACATTTCTATCTTGTTTATTATATTTAAGGTATATAACAATTTAAGGTATATAACAAATATAGGAGATTAAGAATACCAGCATTTATAAATGAGACTAAAAAACTTTTATTTTAGTTGATTAGTTGGTTTGCCAACATAATCGCTTATAATTCTATAAATTAATTTTTCATACGCAGAAATATCATAGAGAGCAAAGTTAAATCAAAATCAAAAGAGCCGAACTCGAAGAAAGTAAAAGTTTTGAGCGTTTTATAAGTTTTTCTAAATGTGCATGGCATGGTCATAAGTTGGATTAAATTGTAATAATAATCTTCATAAAGCTTTATTAAACTTGATAGAACTTGTATACTGTATGAAGTATGAAGAAACCATGTTAGTTTCATTGTGAATCAAATGCCTATCATATTTAAAGTATTTTTATAATTAAAACTAATATAAAAATTTAACTGTTTATATATAAGTTTACAAATGGCACTTATAACTGGTATAAAATTTAACAAAATGCATAAAGGAACTATAACTTATTTAACATAGTGTTATAATTGTAACTGATATAAAAGTTCAACTATTTTGTTTATAACTTTACAAATGACTCTTATAACTAGTATAAAATATTTAAGTGATTTTAGCTAACAATTAACTTTTATAACTAAAATAACATTACTGCAATAAAGCTTTACAATTTTATAAACACTGTTATACCAAGGCACATTAAGTTTTCTTACGTATATGGGTATGAAGTTGTTACTGCACGACGAAATCTTTACTTTTACTATAACAATTGTTGTTATAGGATTTGTACGAATTTATAATTGTAACTGATATAAAACTTCTACTATTTTATTTATATATAACTTTACAAATGACTCCTATAACTAGTATAAAATTTGTAACTGGTATTAGCCATCAAATAACTGTTGTAGCATAAATTACAAAACTGCAATAACACTTTAAAGTTTTAGAAACACTCTTATACCAATCCACACAAAATTTTCTTATGTATGTACATGAAGTTTTTATTGCACAACGAAAGCTTTACGGTTGCTATAAAAATTGTTGTTATAGCGTTTTGTACCAGATTTCGCCTAAATTAAAAAAAAAACACCCACTAGAGAATTTTTTTTTTGTTTTTTGTACAAATATATAATCCATGTGAGCTTTCAAAATATGAGGTGCTTTTAACGAAAATGCTTACAGTAAATAAAATATAGAATTTCTGTTAACTCATTGCTCGCCTCAAAGATGTTGTTTTTAAATAGTGGAGACTTCAGTAGTCAGGTATGTTAAAGTTCCATGTTATATTCACGTGAAAATAGGAAAAACAATGTAAAAATGTGTGAGATATAAATAATATTCACTAATTTGGATTTTTTTTCAATTCGATTTTTGGTGGAAATTATTTATATATATTCAGAATATATATAGGGCCGTATTCAAATAAATTAAAGCGTACTTCAAGAAGACTTAATTGTATGTTTTTCATAGAAAATTTTTTGGTAAAGTCTACTTGAGGCACACTTTAATTTTTTTGCATATGGCTCATAAAATTTATCAAAAGTTTAATTTTTAACTTTTTGCTGTCACTTTTTTCCATAAATTTTAAAGAATTCTTCTTGTATTGATAAGAATGAAAAATGCATTAAATTGCCAATAACTATTTAATACAGGTTATAACGAGTTTGTGCAAATTTCTAAAAATATTAAACCGATTGTCTCAAAAACACTTTCGAATTATCGATGTCCGTCCTTCCGTCCATATGTCTGATTTACTATGCAAAAAGAGGAGGCAATGAAAAACATTTAATACAATTTCATATGCTGCAAAACAAATTTATGTAAAATGTATTCACCAGGCGCTAGCATTAAAAACTAGGATTGGAATTATCAAGGTAAGCTACTCCTAATAAAATTTCCTTCACTATCATTCTCGTGATCGTGACTTTTTTTTTGTTAACTAACACTCAGGGGATGTCCCCTACAAATGCAGTATAAAAGAATTCTCTCTGTAATGCGTTGTGCGGTCAACTGGACAATATATTACAAACGGAATATACTTGAGAAGCGGGTAGAGTGATCCGAAACTCGGACATTTGGAATAAGTTCGCTAATATCAGAAGAACATTTCCCATGGTAATATTTATAGAACAGTGCTACATAATCCACATTCCGACGATGTTCCAACGAGCCAATAGAGTTGGATACCCTACTGTCATTGATGAGCGCCAACGCCCTCCTTTGCACACAGGCCAGTAGCTCCAAAATAGACTTTGAAGCTTCTGCCCATATATGGGAGTTGTATTCCATTTTCGGTCGGATGTAAGTGGTACAGATCTTAAGGAGATCAGAAGGAGTGAAGTAATTTTTACACCGTTTTAGAAAACCAAGACACTTGAATGCGACACTTGAAAAGCATGCTCGTTCCATCACACTGAATTCTCATAACTAGAACATCAAGAGTATCTGATTCCACAATACCTATACCACCCATATATACAGATGACATTATTGAATCCATGGCCCTATGGCTCAGCATACAACATAGATTCTTAAGCGCATTAAAACCAGCACTATTCGCTTTACCCCACTCGGAAATTGTTAACGGGTCTTCATTGAGTGTGTCCGCCTTTTGCCCCCCAATCTCAAAAATGCTTGACCTTTAATTGAAGGAAAATGATTGAAAAATGTTGCTGTCATCTGCGAAAGAGTATATAAAGTTAAAAGTTTGACTAAGAAGGTCGTTCAGAAAGATAAGGAAAAGAGAAGGAGAAAGAACGGAACCCATCAATAACAACACGTATTGTTCGGTCTCTGAGAAAACTCGATATAAATCGAGAGAAGTCATTATCAACCCCAATGCAATAAGCTTTGATATCAATTCACCGTGCCATACACAATCGAATGCCTTCGAAATATCTACAGCAACCACTTTACTTTCGCCAAAATTGCAAATGGATCGACTCCAGCGCTCAAAAAGTAGAGCTAACAGATCTCCCGTGGAGCGATTTCTACCGAAGCCATAATGTCGATAATTAGGAAATGAGTTGGCCTCTAGGTAGTTCACAAGATCTAAATTGATCATGCTCTCCATCACCTTTGTTATATTTTTTTAAATATAACTGTAGTATCTGTTTGCCCATTACATTATAAAACGACATTGTTTTTCTGGTCAATTACTATTCCAAATGTCCTTCAGTTAATTAATTTGAGATTTTGTATAAAAAATCCGCCAAAAACTAAAAATGAAATGGAAATTCATGAGGCAGCTAAATTGTGGAGAATAATATTATAATAGAAAAAGAAAATTGGGTACACAGGAAATATCGGCTACGAAATAAGAAAGTTTGAAATAAATCAAAAGCAGACACTATGGAAAAATCGTATCTTGAGTGCAGAAGAAAATGTGAGTGTCAAAAACTTTATCAAATATAACTAGGATACAGAAAAGTAATGCAATGAAGGTTATTTAACCGCACACAGAAAAAATATTTGCCAACCGAATTCGTCTAAAGTGGAACAACTGTATATTCGATTGTATCAACAGAAATTTGATATAAATTGTAAATTTTCTATTATGATAAAATATTTACTGTTAAGGCAAAAGGGTTGTTATCATCGTGAACCCGAAAATCGGTTATTACCATTATCGCACTTCGGTTGGTAATAAATTCGGTAGCCACAATTAATCTGTTTTCTGTGTGCGCTTCCTCTCAGTTTAAATGTGTGATGGAGAACATGTCACATTACTACTGAAAGCAAAGAATGACAGTCGAAACATTTTGTTGAGTCTCTCAATCCTATTTATAAAATTAAGTTCCCAGAAAAGATTTTATTTTGGTTAGTCATGTGAACATGAAATGAAAACTTAAAATAAACAAGTAAGAGTGTTAAATACGGCTGTGCCGAAATTTTCGTACCCTTCACTAGGGCCTTTAACTCAATACTACAACCAATATTGGGTACGGCTACCACTTTAAAACTAGTGCCGATATATTTTTTAAGCTCTTTCTTTTAACTCATACTCTCTGTCTGTCTGACGTAGCCCATAGTCTTGTTGTGACTACAGATTAATTTTGGAGCAGTCACGCACAGTCACGCAGTGATCTAAATATCATTTCCCATCATCCGATCGATCTGAAACTTGCTATGAAAAAAAGATTAATTTTGACTTAGTAACGGAGAGTCACGCATGGTCACGCATGGTCACGCACAGTCTCGGAGTGATTCAAAACCCATTCCCCTTATCTGATCGATCTGAAGCTTGGTCGATAGACTTACTGTGAAAAATTATTAACTTTGACATAATCACGCGCAGTCAGGCGTAGTCACGCACAGTCACGGAGAGATTAAAACCTCAATTCCTCAATTCAATTCGATCTGAAAGTTTATCCATAGTCCTGATGTGGCCAAAGATTAATTTTAAGATAGTCACACACAGTCACGCACAGTCGCGGAGTGATCTAAAGCCCATTTCCCTCATCCGATCGATTTGAAACTTTTTCCATAGACTTGTCGTGACTAAAGATTAATTTTAAAAAAAGGAAAGAAAGAGTTTTAATAAAAACTTTGTTTTTATGGGTTAGATTAGTAAAATATGTATTTTATTTTTAAAAAGATATTTTTCATACCAAGTGAGTTTTTTTTAAATATGGGCACTTTTATCCAATGTATTTTTTAAAAATTTTTTAAGAAAAGCAACTTAAAAAAAAACTTTCTAAGAAAGATAATTGAAAAGGAACTTTTCGTTATGAGTACTTTTTAAGAATAGGTGCTTTTTTTTAATTTAGTTATTTTAGAAAAATTGTACTTTTTTAAATAGCGTACCTTAAAAAGGGTACCTTACAAAAGGGCATCTTAAATAAAAGTACTTTTAAAACTAGAGTACTTAAAAAATATTTTTATATACCCTATACCACTATGTGGTTTGGGTATACTGACTTTGTGCTGCTGTTTGTAACTACCAAAATAAATATTGCACCCGATATGAACTTTTTTATATTTGCAGCCAAAAAAAATTTATAACAATGCCACTGAAATTTGGTTTATGCTTAGTTTCTATATCCAATTAGTTTGACCAAAGAGATAGGGTCTCTAAACTATGGTATGGGGTATCGTATAGTCGGTCTGGACCGACTATAATTTTCTTACTTGTTTTAAATTGGTCTTTTTATGAAAGTTGCTTTTTTCGGGATGAATATCGAGTGGTTGCTTTCTTTGGAGATTAAAACTACGACCGAAGCTGAATGTTTTAAAAACGATTTTTGATAGATATAAAAGACGCACACAAACAAATTTGAATATAGATATATACCATTACATTGATTATGAGGTATATAAGACTCTAATACGGTCATTCATATATATTCTCACATACGACCTGTAGTTTGCGCAAAAATTAGCATGGACGTCGTTAAGTTTACCCAATTCCAGTGAAAGTTAAATTGATCTTTATTGGTATAGCAAAACGTGGGTCTAGTAATGCAAACATCAGCACAAATTTGTTACACCCTAAATACAGAATGGTGTATGGTATAACAACTATACAAAAGTAATTCGTAAGTACATAAAAAAAATGTAAATCAAAAGTAAAAACGCCATCGAGTTTAGTGTTTTTGGACACCCTCCAAACTCCTTACCCCTTTTGCAGCACTCTTATGTAATTAGCTTTTTTGCCCTAATTAGCAATTTAAACTCTAGTTGATTTTGCGGTTGAAATAATTTTTGAAATGAAAAACGAAATTAAGTGATTCTAACGTCACTATAGAAACACTCATATTAACTCAGATTCCCAAATTTTGCAATTTCTTGCTTTGTTTATTTAAAAATAATATCATTTTACAGAAATAGGTCAATATTGCCACATCAGTGATTTGTACGAAAATAAAGAATCTTTGAAACTTAAAATTATTTATATCTAAATAATTAAAACGTCATTATTTTATTTGTTACTAGCTGTTTTTACCCGGTCTTGCCCGGGATCCAAAGGGCTTTGACTTAAAAATGGTTCACTATGCTTACCAGGCGCTGAGTACTAAGTCCCCGCTGAACCATTCCTCAAAAAAATTAACTTACTCCCAAAAAATTTGTATGGAATTGTGAAATTTGTTCATGGTGAAAAAATTCCCTATGTTCACGTTTTTTGGGTTAACAAATTCATGTTTTATTTCAATTTAAAATTTTGTGTTTTTTTAATTTAGAACTTTTTTTATAAGACGCTCCAGCAAAAATAAAAAAATTAAGCTGCGAAACCGCCTAACGTTTTTTTTTTTTTTTATTTTATTTATTTTGTAAACATCAAATATAATGGAATCGTTTGCAGATTAAAGGAATCAGAATTTTTAAAAATTGAATTACTTCATTCAATAAGTGATCATCATTGAGCAGAGACGTTAAAGAAAAACGGAAAATGTATGCGACGTTTAAAATTGTGCCAAAAGATTGCTTTAAGCAACTGCTTATAGTATATGTATAGTAATTATTGCACATACGTAGATAATATTTATCATAAGACTTTTCACTGAGCTGTGTTCCGCGAGCGAGTCGCGTCCCCGTACGCGCGTTTGGCAGCTACACCCGTGCTGCCGCGCAGTTGTCGTCAACTTATTTGAATCCCAAAATATATTTTTCACAAAATTCCTATATTTTATCGGAGCTATGTTCCCAGACCGCGTCGCATCCGCGTCCGCGCGCCCCATCCGCGCGTTTGGCAGCTACACCCGTGCTGTCGCGCAGTTGTAGTCAACTTATTTTAATCGCCAAAATATATTTTTCAGATCATTGCGATACTTGAGCTGAGCTGTGTTCCGCGAGCGCGTTGTGTCCACATATGCCGCGTCCGCGCTCCGCGCGCCTCTCGCCGATTCCTCGCAGCTACTACCCATGCTGCCGCTTAGCTCTCGTTAACTTATTTTAATTCCTAAAACATATTTTTTAGAGCATTGCGATATTTTAGCTGAGCTGTGTTCCGAGAGCGCGTCGCGTCCGCATTCGCGTTCGCGCGCCGCGCGCCGATTCCGCCTGTTTGGCAGCTACATTTGTGCTGCCGCGCAGCTGTTGTCAACTTATTTTAATTGTCAAAATATATTTTTCACATCATTCCGATATTCTAGCTAAGCTTATTCCCCGTGCGCATATCATCCGCGCAACGAAATGATGCTATTGAAAAGAATACTCATTTTAAATGCATTTATTGTTGGACATATATTGAGAGCAGTATGCAAATGTTTACTAAAATAAATATTTAACAAAATTCATTAAATAAAAAATGTAAAAATTTAAGAATGAATTTGGGGAGTAAGTCCATTTTTTATTTCGATTAAAAATAAATGGCGAATTTGTTCATTTCTTTTGGGTACCTTTTTTTAAGTTTGGAAAATTTGTTCACCGTGTAGTTATTTCCGTGTAACCCAAATTTCAGAGAAATCCGTTGAAAAGTACAAATTTGTGTAGGGAAGAAAAGTACCACACAACAAAATATGAATTTTATATGAAAATTGGGCGTAAGCGTAGGCATGGTCGGTAAAAATCATATGGAGGCCTTCCCTGGAATATGTACTAAATTTCGGAGAAAGCGATTGAAAAATAAAAGTTAGTATAGCAATCAAATAAAAAACAAATAAAAGGAAAAAAAATAAGTTTTATATACATAGAAGTGGGCGCAAAGTAGGCGTGGCCTGCAAGAAGCATATGGTGACCTTCCCTGTAGTATAAAGATCGTGTGACCAAATTTTAGACATCCCTTGAAAAATAAAAATTTTTATAGTGAACAAATATACAAAAAACAGAAAATTAATTTTGTATAAAAAGTGGGCAAGAATCATATGGCGACCTCTCTGGAGTACAGAGATCGTGTGTAGCAAGTTTCAGAGAAATCCGTTAAAAAAAAAAATTGTGTAGCGAACAAATGTACCAAAAAACAGAATATGAATTGTATACAAAAAGTGGGCGTAACAGTAGGCGTGACCGGTACGAAGAATATGTCGACCTTCCTGGAGCAGAGAGATCGTGTGTACCAAATTTCAGAGAAATCGGTTGAAAAATAAAAATTTGTTTAGCGAACAAATTAACCAAAAAACAAAATGAATTGTATACAAAAAGTGGGCGGTAAAGTAGGCGTGGCCGGTACGAAGCATATGGCGACCTTAGGTGGAGTACAGAGGTCGTGTGTACCAAATTTCAGAGAATTCCGTTGAAAAATAAAAATTTGTATAGCAAACAAATATACCAAAAAAACAGAAAAGGAATTGTATACAAAAAGTAGGCGTAAAAGTAGGTGTGGCCGCAAGAATAACACTGTGACCTGGCCTGGGGGTACAAAGATCGTGTGTACCAAATTTCAGAGAAATGCGTTGAAAAATAAAAATTTGTATTACGAACAAATATACCAACAAACAGAAAATGAATTGTATACAAAAAGTGGGCGCAGAAGTAGGCGTGGCCGGTAAGAATCATATGGCGACTTTTATTGGAGTTTGGAGATCGTGTGTACAAAAATTCAGAGAAATCCGTTGAAAAATAAAATTTTTTATAGCGAACAAATATACCAAAAAGCAGAATATGAATCGTATATAAAAAGTGGACGTAAAAGTAGGCGTGGTCAGTAACAAATATATGGTGTCCTTAGCTGGAGTACAGGGATCGTGTGTACCGAATTTCAGAAAAATTTGTTAACAAACAAAAATTTGTATAGTGAACAAATATGAATAAAACAGAAAATGAATTTTACATAAAAAGTGGGCGTAAAAGTAGGCGTGGCCGGTAAAAAGTATATGGCGACCTTTCCTGGGGTATAGTGATCGTGTGTACAAAATTTCAGGAAAATCCGTTGAAAAATAAAAATTTGTATAGCGGTCAAACAAACAAACAAATAAACAAACAAACAAACAAACAGAAAATGAATTTTATATATATAGATATGTATTTTATAGGCTAAGTATGTAAGTGTGTAAGGACATTTGTAATTCCATAGACTTTAAATAAATAAATAAATTGCAGGGACACAATTATAATGTTACTCGTACTGTTGGTTAGAAAACTTTTAATAAACTAAAAAGTCCCCAACAAAAAAATTTATGTAATTAAAGTAAATTAAATTACTGAGGAGGATTAAAAAAAAAAAAAAACGAGGCCTTCTTTTTATACAATAATATGAAATTATATGTTTCTTCCCAAATAATGAACAAATCATATCCAGAATGATATTATAATGGTGGGCATCTACTTTACTTAAAAGTAAAAAGCCTCAAAGCGCTGTCAGTTGTGAGAATTCAATTACAATAATCTGTCCCCACAACCAACAAACAAAAAGAGTTAAAGATGGTATCAAGCAGTGTTGTATTTTTATATATTTTGTCGTGTCAAAATAGAAGCTGTTCTAATTGAAAAATTCACTCAGTCACTGCCAATGCTTCGGAATAAGACCGAGTGAAACCAATTCAAGGGAGCTGTGCCAAACACAATTGATGTGCATGAACTGAGCATCGCAGAAAATGGGCCAATATTGGAGGACAATAATTTTTTCAACATGACAATTCTAGAGAACCTCAATTGAAGTCAAAAATTGAGTTAAGCCGCTCTTAGCCTTAAACGATTATAACTTCTCTGGTATGGATTGAAATTTCCTTATATCATTGAAAGATCAGTACTTTCAATTAAGTTTTCATTTCTTTTATCATTTAGATATTTTTTTATTTATCTGTTTTTTTTTTTTTTTCAAATAAATCT